>JAPKLY010000264.1:495261-551668 GCA_026898435.1 Prunella vulgaris
CTCGGGAACTCTTGGTTCTTGAGGAGGAAATCGGAGCTGCAGGAGGTCTCCAGGACGGGGGATTCTCCATATCCAGGAGAAAGAGGAAGGCCGAAATCCGGGCCATAAATCAAGTCCAGGAAGGCAGCTCCGGCCCCAGGTCCGTCTCACAGCTCGCTGACGAGCTGACATTTTCTTCAGCGGACCTGGAGGGGGTACTGATGCCCCACAACGACTCGTTGGTGATAACCGTCGACATCATGAACGTCCGAGTTCACAGGCTACTTGTGGACACCGGCGCATTCACCAACATTCTCTTCAAATCCACCTTGGATGCCTTAGGTGATTTTGAGTCGTACCTGGAACCTAGCAATGCTAGGATAGTGGGGTTCGGAGAGGCTGTAACCGTCCCCCTAGGTAGTGTTAGGTTGAGCGTCCAACTTGTATCGGCTGAGGACCCCGAAAGGAGACTGACTAGGCTCATAGATTTCCTAGTTGTCGACCAGCAGTCCTCCTACAACGGGTTCCTTGGCCGCCCTTTTATTAATGAATTCAAAGCGGCGTGTTTGACCTACTACTACTGTTTGAAATTCCCGACTCCAAAGGGTGCCGGAACTATAAAAGGTGACCAGAAAAAGGCCCGAGCGTGTTTACTCCAAATCAAAGATGGCCGGGTCAGGAAGTCCGTTACACAAGTCCACATCCTCGAAGAGGACGTACAGATCCCTACAGACGAGCCAAACATCCTAGACGTCATCTCGGTCGAAACTGAGATGATGGAGGTAGGCGATCTGGCAGAAATCAACCAAGGTGGTGGACCTGTGCAAGACACACAACCGACACCAATGGAGGGCGTAGAAGAAACCCAAGTGTTGAGACCTGCGCAGGGGTCGGTAACTGCGCAGGCTCAAGGTGAACGACCTGCGGGAGGTCAAGAACCAACACCCATGGACGTTGACCCAACTCCCCAAGTCACCGCACCGTCCCAAGCTGACGGACCACCGGAGGTGTTCATAACCGACAAGCTCACCCAAGCAGAAAGCCAACCCGATGACCTCGAGCCGCGCATAGGCCACGAGCCTGCGCAGATGTCACAAGGGGAGTGAGACGAGCTCATCAACGACCCGAGGTGGAAATGTCAGAAGAGAAAAGCAACCCCCATGGAGGAGTTGACGGCACTCCCGGTGGACCCGGAAAGGGACTTAGAAGTTATCATCTGTTCTGAGTTACCTGAACCGTACCGGTCGAGGATGGAGCTGTTCTTGATGTCCAACCTGGACATATTTACCTGGTCCCACGAAGACATGACGGGGATCCCGTTGGAACATGCTTGCCACAGACTTAACATAGATCCGACGAGGAGACCCGTACGCCAAAAGCGAAGAAAGTATGGACCAGACAAGTACGCAGCTCTAACAGTTGAGGTGGGGAAGTTGTTAGACAACAAGCTCATCAAGGAGGCTTTGTGTCCGCAGTGGGTTGCGAACCCCGTCCTGGTGAAGAAACACAACGGGACGTGGAGACTCTGCATTGACTTCACGGACCTGAATAAAGCATGCCCGAAGGATAACTTCCCACTACCTCACATTGACCAGCTGGTAGACAGCACTGCAGGCCATGAGATGATGACATTCATGGATGCTTTTGCAGGCTATCATCAGATAGCTCTACACCTGGAAGACCAGGAACACACGGCGTTCTACACCAACAAGAACATGTACTGTTGGGAAAGGATGCCGTTCGGACTCATCAACGCCGGAGCTACGTACCAGAGATTGGTGAACAAGATGTTCGACCAACACATCGGTGAATCCATGGAGGTGTACGTGGACGACATAGTTGTCAAGAGTTTGAGAAAGGAGGACCACCTGGACCACCTGAAACAGACCTTCGACATACTGCGCCACTACAACATGAAATTGAACCCCAAAAAGACCAGCTTCGGCTTACACTCTGGGAAGTTCCTGGGGCACCTAGTCAGCCAGCGGGGAATTGAGGTCAACCCGACACAGGTTCAATGCATAATCGAGATGGGGATACCCGACTCCATCCAAAAAATTCAAAGACTAACTGGGTGCATGGCAGCCCTGAACAGATTCATCTCCAGGTCCGGCGACAGAAATCATCCATTTTTCGAGGTAATTAAAGCAAACACACGGAGGTACAAAGAGGCGGCCAAGGCCAACAAGCTCCACCTCAAAAACCACTTCGTCTGGACAAATGAATGCCAACGAGCCTTCCAAGATATCAAAACATACCTGGCGGATACACAGGTTCTGTCAAAGCCAATACCTGGAGAGAAGCTGTATCTGTACCTAGCCGCGTCAGAGGTGGCTATCAGCTCCGTCCTGGTCCTAGAAGAGGCGAAAACACACATCCCAGTGTACTACGTGAGCCAAGTCTTACATGAAGCTGAGCTGCGGTACACCCCAACAGAGAAGCTGGCTTATGCACTGGTGATGAGTGTTAGAAAATTGAGGCCCTACTTCTTTGACCATCCGGTGGAGGTGCTGACAACGTTCCCACTGCGTCAAATACTACAGCGCCCAGACACTGTCGGACGCCTGCTGAAATGGTCACTGGAGATCAGCCAATACGGTATAACCTACGCACCCCGAACAGCGATCAAGGGACAAGCACTGGCCGACTTCATCGTCGAGCTAACTTTCCCACAAGATCCGACGAGGGGGCGTATAGCTCCGTGGCATCTCTACGTGGATGGATCATCAACTAGCATGGCAGCAGGCGCCGACGTGGTCCTGATCAGCCCCGATAGACAAGTCTTCACCTCCGTAATTCGGTTCGACTTTCGAGCAACCAACAATGAGGCGGAGTATGAAGCGTTGATAGCAGGACTTAGGCTATCATTAGCTGTGGGGGCAACCACTCTTCAAGTTTTAGGAGATTCCCAGCTAATAATATCCCAAGTCCGGGGGGAATTTGAAGCAAAAGACCAGCAGATGATGACCTACCAGAAGATAGCCGCGCATCTGATCTCGATGTTTACACAGGTTTACATCAATCAAATACTGCGGCTAGAAAACACACAGGCAGATGCTCTAGCCCGGCTAGCTACTAGCAACGGCGAAGCTGAATTCACGGAGGTTGTGATCACCACACTGAAAAAACCCTCGATGTCCGATTACAAGATAAATCAGACCTCGAGTGGGGGGCAGGAGGATAGTGAAGGTGGTGAAGATTGGTGCACTCCAATCCAAAAATACCTAACAGACGGAACAACCCCCGTAGACGCCTGGGAAGCTAGCCGGTTAGTAAAGCAAGCTGCCAGATATACGCTGCTGGATGGCCAACTCTATAAACGTGGATTCTCTCTACCCCTACTCAAATGCCTAACTAGGAAGCAGGGGTCCGAAGTGTTAGAAGAAATTCACGAAGGGATTTGTGGGAGTCACGCTGGGGGGCAAGCATTGGCATACAAGACGATCAGGCAGGGCTACTACTGGCCCACTCTTCGCAAAGATGCCATCAGCTTCGCTCGAAGGTGCCGAAAGTGCCAACTTTTCGCACCTAACATCCACTCCCCAGCCAACCAGCTGAAGTCGGTGTTCAGCCCATGGCCTTTTGCGAAATGGGGAATCGACTTGATCGGCCCATTTCCACCTGGTAGAGGCGGTGTAAAGTTTGTTGTCGTAGCAGTAGACTACTACACTAAGTGGGCTGAGGCCGAAGCTCTCACAACCATAACCCAAGAAAGGATGATCGGCTTCATTTGGAAAAACCTGATCTGCAGGTTTGGACTCCCGCAATCGGTCATCACTGATAACGGAAGGCAGTTCGACGGACAGAAGTTGAGGGACTTCTGCAGTTCATGGAACATCAAGAAGCACTACTCAACTCCGTATCACCCCCAGTCGAACGGCCAAGTCGAGGCGGTAAACAAGATCTTGAAACACATATTAAAGCTCCGCCTCGAGGAAAAGAAAGGAAGCTGGGCAGATGAACTCCCGGAGGTCCTATGGTCTTACAGAACTTCCTATAGGGCCAGTACCGGGGAGACCCCGTTTGCCCTAGCCTTCGGGACTGAAGCCGTAGTCCCGGTAGAAGTCCAGAACAAGACTTGGAAGGTGGTGGGATATGATGAAGAAAAGAATGATGAAGCCTTGGCAGTAGAAAAAGATCTGATCGAAGAGACCAGAGCTTCATCAGAAATGAAAAACGCCACCTACAAGCGCAGAGCGGGAAAATATTACAACTCTCAGGTCCGAGACCGAAAGTTCAAGGTCGGGGACCTGGTGTTGAAAAAGAAATTGATGGCCCCACCAGGTGTATTCGGTTCAAATTGGGAAGGACCATTCCGGGTCACTGCAGCCTGGCCGAACGATACCTATGATCTAGAAGACGCAGAAGGCAAAGCTTCGTCATACACCTGGAGCTCGGCACATCTAAAAAAGTTCTACCAATAGACTAGAATTCTGTAATAGACTAGTCGGAGGTTGGCATCAAAAATGTAGATGGCAACCAATGTAAATTACGTAGCTATAAAAAGTCAGAGAAATTCAGAAAATTCAGAAAAATTCCCAAGTGTTTAGACCTGTGCAACTCTCCAACCAGACGAGCTGCGCCAGGTCGCCCACTACACCAGGCCCAGCTCGCCAAACCCAGCTCGCCCATGTGCTAAAAAATCCGCGGTGCGCAAGGACTAAGGTCCCAAGCGTTGTAATTGAATAGCTCGAAGGCAAAGGCCAAAGTGCCCAAGGTCGCGAAGGTACCCTTCTTAAAGGGTTGCTAAGCACCTACTGCCACAAGTTAGAAAAATTCGCGAAAAAGACAAAAACGTCTAAGGCAAGGTTCATGAAACCCAATAGCCCAACGTGAATCAATCGAAGTGCAGTTCGCTGCCCTAAGTGGTCTAAGACGGACGATTCGCGGCCTTAAGTGGTGTAAGACGAAGAATACGCACTCTCAAAACTGAGGTACAATTCGTAGTCGTAAGTGACGTAAAATGAACGATTCGCTTCTCAAAGTAGAATAAGACGAACAATTATGTACCAGGAAAATAAACAAGAACGAGCTATTTTAAGAAATTATAACGTAAAAGCGCAAAAACATAAATAAAAAGAGTTGGATAAAAAATGCTCGACTTATATTCAAAAGGATACTTAAGAGATTTTCAAGCCAAAAATATACTTGAAAAAATCCTAAGTATGAGTAGTGGTGCTGGCCACAAAGGCCGACCAGCTAGCCGTCTTTGAATTACAAAAAGCTCCTTCTGGGCGAGCTGCACGTGCCCGGCGAGCTGAAACTACTTGAACGAAAAAGCAAAGACTACAAAAATGGAGCTCCTTCTGGGCGAGCTCCACAACCCGACGACCTGCTACAACTTGGAAAATAAAAGCTAATCTAGGAAAGCAGGAAAAGCCTAAGTCCCGGGGGCGTCAGCAGGAGCGGTGGCGACCTCAATCGGGGCAGCGGCAACCTCAGCAGGAACGGGAGCGACCTGGGCACTGGGAAGGGCGAGTTCGGCCTCTGAAGTGATATTACCAGTCAGTGCGCTGGCGTCGAACTCGCCCAAGTTTAGCACGGCATCCCCACAGGCCTCCTGCAGTTGCTCGATAGTGAGAGGGACATGCTCCTCCCCGCCGGCGACCTCCCCCTCAGCAATGTCCAACTCCGGCACCTCGACTGTTTTGATAATTCTAAAGCGGTCCGGTAGAAAGTCGAGAGGAATGCCGAGCTCAGGTAGGTCGCCGATATCTAGCTCGGCGCCATCGGGAAAGGGAACCCGGTCCAAGCAGGCCTTGAAATCGCCCACCACTGCCTCCACCTCATCATCATGATGGGCTCGCGCCCACCAGAGGGCCCTCAGAACCTCGGCATAACATTGCACGAAGCCCCGATCCGAGGCCTCGGCTCTTGCAGCTACCAAATCGGCCGAGGAGGCAGAACTATTGTGTAGATCGGCGACCTCAAGGGCCTTCGCTTCCAATTCGCCCCTTAGCCTCTCACATTCGGCATGGGAGCTCTTTACCAGACCCCGCTGCAGTGCGAGGTCTTTCTTCGTGATTCCATGATCGCCGACCTCCTGGGCAAGCTGGGCGGCGAACTTTTTTTCCTTGGCCCTTATCATCGCCTCGGTCTCCTGCTCGAGCCGGGCGAGCCGGCGTTGGACGGTCTCGAGCTGCTGGAGGGCACTTTGCTCGGCGGCCAGCGATGCCTCAGCCCGTTCCTCGGCGAGCTGCGCCTGTTTCTTTGCTTTGTCAGCGGAGTCCGCCAACGCCAGCATCCGCTTATTCCTATCGGAGCGACCCGCCTCCAACTCGGCAACCTGCTCGAGGGCTTTTTGATTGGCCAGCACCAATCTACTCACGTAGTGGCCCGAGAGAAGCAGGTTCTCCCTCAGGTCCTGACTATTAATACCCGCCACCAACGGGGTCGTCCAATGCCTAGGCATCTCGCTCACAGCGTCCCGGGCTATGCCCGGAGGGAGATTCCGCATCGAAGTGAGAGAGCGAGATCGCTCAAAGGCATGCAGAGCCTCGTGGCGGTTCGGGAAGGCGATGGGAGCATAACTGCAAGATCAAAACAGATGGAAAATGTTAGAAAAATAAAATAATGATGGGCAAAGAAGGTCAGTTGGGCGAACTACTTACTGAATTCGGTCTGGATCCCAACCCAGCAGGGTGTCATCGGTAGTTTGAACCCCGAACAGAGACGGCGAAGGGGGCGAGCTCCGGATGGGCGTGGCCGCCAGCGGGGCGGCAGATTGAGCGGAACCCCCCTGCCCCGACCTCGCCGAGGTCCTCTCGGCCCGGTCAGACTCTTCATCAACCAGGCCGGTGAATCTTATTCTTTTGCGAGCCGGGGGATCATCCTCGCCAGCTCGGGAGCCACCACCACCTTGGGTCCCCCTCTTTCCTCGACCTCGCTCGGAGGGGGCAGCAGCTCGTCCTCCACCTCGCCCGGCTTGGGCGACCTCCGATGCTTTGGACTTTTCAGGAGCTTTAGCTTTCTCCTTCTGGGCTCCCGACCCACCTGCCTCGCCCCTTTTGGAGGCGAGCTCCGCCTTCTTGCTCGCCTCCAGCGCGAGCACAGACGGTGGGGCGAGTCTGTTGGGGCGAGGTGGGCCCATCTCAAATCGCTCTTTCACGAGTTGATAGGCCTCGGGGACCTCGGTGATCGGGATGGCAACGAAGCTACCACCTGCACAAAAAATACAAATATCAGCATGATGGACGAGCTACCCCCCCATAGGCGAGCTGCAAAGAGTTAAACTTGGGAGCTCGGGACCTTGGATGTCAAGGTGGTGCGGTAGTGTGAGGAGCCCGGCGAGCCGCAGGCAATGGTGCGCGCACAGATGGGCGACCTGTCTGTCCTTCTCGCTTCTCAAACAGCAAATGGCGCGCACCACGTCGAACTGCTCCGACACTTTAGGCCTGCCCCGGCTGGATTTGTGTCGCTTCGGAACTGCAAAAGGAAAGGAAATTAGAATTAGTATATCTAATTCAACCCACGCACACCGAAATAAGCGACCTACTGCTGGCTTCTCCATATCCCCCGGGGGTGGGAATACGGTCACCCCGTCCGTGATACGTGTTGGAGGCTCGCCAATCTCCACCGATGAAGAAAAACTGCTTCTTCCATTCACGGACTTTATTGGGCAGTTCCCCAAGAAATTTCTCCCCTGGACGAGCTTTCAAGTAATAATACCCCGCGCCGTCCTGCGCCCGCTTGGTCACGGCGAAGAGCTCGCCCAGGTCCGCCGAGGTTGTCGCGTTCTCATAACCCTCCAACCCAAAAACAGACAGGGCGGCGAGGAGGTTGCTCCATGCATTTAGAGTGAGCTGGGTGATGGCCAGATTATTGTCAGCAAGGTATTGACCGAGGATCGGGTGCAGCGGCAAAGTAAGCCCGACCCTCAGGACATCCACGTTCAAGGCAGTCATCCCCTCAGGAGGTGCGTCGGCCCGCTCATCCTTCATCGGGGCATACATAAAAATATCCAGTGGGATGCGATACTCCCTGCGTATAATAGGCAGGTCGCATTCATCGATAAGGCTCTCCACCTCGCCAGCCTTATACTCGGAAGGGGCAACTTCTTCCAGGTCGGCGGGGTCAGCGCGAGGTACCCGATTTGGACAAGGAAAGCTCGCCGCGTACTCGGCAATATACTCATTCCAGTCGAACGGGTGAACCACCTGGGTGGGGACCTGGTACTCAACCAGCTGGGGTTCCGGGAAGCCAACACGACGGAACCATTCAAGTGTAACTTCCTCCAGATAGCCACCCTCCTCGCCGACCTCGGTGTTACCCTCATCAACCTCCTCGGGTCCCTCGTTGCCGCTGGCAACTCTTTCCTCTTGGGCGACCTCAACGCCTTCCTCCCATACCTCGCGGCATACAGAACTGGAGGCTCCTTCCTCCACATTGGGACGGATTTCGCTGCGCAGCTCGCCGGAGACTCGGTGAGCTACCGAGGTCACCTCAGAGCTAGAGTCAATCTCCACATACGAAACCCGAGGTGGCTCATCCTCAGTTATGGGCAATTTATCAGGATTCCGGTCCGACAGAGTTCTACTCGAAGAGCGTGTCAACATGGTCTCAGAAGAGTTCAAAAGTCTCAAAGTCCGGTAATCCAAGAGTCAGGGAAATGTAAGAGTTCCTCGGTACAATCCACGGTCCAAAAATCCCGCAATCCCGAAGAAACAACAGAAAAATCAAGCAAAAGAGGGAAGAAAAAGGAAAAAGAAATCGAATCCTACCTTGGAGAACCTTCGAAAATCCGTCGAACACGAGAAAAAATCGGTCGCCGGGAAAGCTCTTGAATTCGAAATGCAGAAAGTGAAGAAATGAATCTACCTCACCCTATTTATAGACGTCGGGGCGAGGTGCAATATTCACGAAACACAAGGGCCTATCTGCAAAAAATTTAAAAGATGACATTATTGTAGGCGGGAACCGAGGTCTCAAAAGGCGTGCATGACCCCTGGATTCCCGCATCACGTCTGCCAGAAGCAACCGCTTGGATCGAGCTCGCCTGTCAACCCAATAATCACGCATTGGTAGTTCGCCGAGTTTTAAGTTTTCCAGCTCGCTTACACGTTTGACAAGGTCATAATGCATGCGAGCTGGGGGGCAAATGTTGATATGGCGAACTAACACTATCGACATGGGGCAATTACGCAAGGCTTAGCAGGTCGCCAGGGCCCATCCAGATCCATTGAAGTGTGGAGCTCGCCCATGCAGGGACGACTTAGCTACGTAGCTCGCCCAAAAGAGCTAACCTCTGTCATTACCGGAGCTCGCCTGGAGCTCGCCCCATGTCCCCCTGTGGGCCTCACCGAGTTCCACCACCATGTAGCATTCGTAAGCCATGCTAGGCATTGAAGCTCGCCCTGGAGCTCGCCAAGCCACTGAAGCTCATCTCCGAGCTCGCCCATGAGCTCGCCTGTTAACCTACTAGATCCTGATGGTTGTACTCTTTTTCCCTCCGTCCGGTTTATCCACAAGGGTGGTTTACGATGAGGTTTTTAATGAGGCTCATCTAGTCTAGGGCATAGTAGTAGGACGAGGCACAACATGGGTAGCAGTGTAAGGGACCAGGACGAGGGTTACGGACCCTCGTCAACACCGGAAGCCATATAGGCTCGTAAGGTGCCGTCTCACACACACACACCTATAAATAAGACCTCTCTTGTACTATTCAAGATATAATGCACACAAATTCTAAAAATTAATACTACTACTCTTGCAATATTTCTCTCTCTAAACTCTCTATTCTCCCTTCCCAAGAACATTAATTCAAAGATTATTGTTTGATAGGATTAATGTGTTGTAAAGCCACATAAACAAACATAGATTAGAAAATTCTATCAACACCAGTATCGATTTTTTTACCGGCATCGATTTTTATGTGGCAAAAAATATATATAAATAAATTATTGTTATGGATTGACGAATATAACCTTAGAAAATATAGCATTGACAAGAAAAAAGAATAAAACTAAAGTATAGGTTGCAATTGGTCAATTTTTCATAGTACATGTTGCAATTTGATAAAAAAATTAGTACGGGTTGCAAATTGAAATAAGTGATATAGAACAGGTGGCAAATTGATATTAACCCTAAAAATAATAGGGTTCATTTATAGATAGGTGTAATTATATATAGTATTATTTGACCATCATCATCATAATGATTTGGTTAGTGAGAGTAGACATGCTATTTGAGTCTCATCCAAGGTTGAAAATATCGGTATCGATAGAAATATCGAGGGATATATCAATATCAAATATCGATATCAATAAATTTGAAAATTATAAAAAATTTAAAAGCAAACATTTAATACATAAGTTTAACAAAAGAATTTGAATAAATTTTATATTGTGACAAATTTATATATACACACTATTTTTTGGAATTTTCGAAATTCATCGATATTTTCTCGATATCTAACGATATTTGGTTTAATTTGTGAAAAATATAAGCGATATCGATATTACAAATCGATATTTATCAATATTTTTTATTTTTTTAATGGATATTATGGAAATATCGTTTCTACCCAATATTGATATTGATGATTACGAAAAAATAGATATATCGTGAATGAGTAAGTCTCTTGTGCATCAGTTACACCGTGCAACTCAAGTGTATTTTTAAATAGTTATACTATTTATTATTGAAAAGTTAGACAAATTATTACTGAAAAGTTATACTATACAATTTTCAGTAATAACATGTGTGACTTTTCAGTAATATTGTGTGTAACTTTTTTAAAATGAACTTGGATTGCACTGTGCAACTGGTGCATACAAGACTAAGTCATCATGAATATATCGGAATATTTTCATCCTTGGTCCCACCATGGAACAAGTCTCTGTACATGATTTGCCCTCAATATAGAGAGGGTTTATCTGATATTGCTAAAAATATTGACTAGAGTTTGGAGTTCTGGATTCCTAGGTTAGCTAGCTGCCGTCAATCCTAAGAACTGCATAGTCTAAGTCGAGTTTAAATTTGCTCCCCTCGTAACCTTTAGGTATACACTTACATAAGACAATGTTAAACATGAAATTGAATATAATACAATATTTAAAAAAAATACTTTTATGCATATTACGAATAATTTTGAAATAATTATTTAGATACAATTCGTCATACATTAATTATAACAAAAAAAATATTAATTTAATTTATATAATTGATAATATAGTCTATCTATTCAATTTATCTTGCCACATTATTGATTGAAATCTTCATTTTTCTGGATGAACAATGTCCATCTCTTGATTTACATTCATTGTCTTTCTCATATTTCAATCAATCCATTATCATCATTCAATGCAGATAAAATATATTAGTTTTAAAAATATAATTTTGTTGCTTGCAAGACAATGCCAATGAAAGAAAAAATAAGGTCAAACGAAAGGGAAGCCATCGGTCTTCATGAACCTCTCTCATGGAACGAGGATGGTGATTGAATTAGATATACTTATAACGAAAAATGATAAATCCACATTTGGTGACATAAGGTGATGTTGGTTTTGGATTTTAAGTAATTTTTTAAATTCAGAAGATTAAAATCTGTGTTCTTTTTTAGTTTTTGAATAGGATAGATTTTAAATTTATAATGTAAGAGAAAATAATGTTGTATTATTATATTATTATTATATGAGTACAGAATTAGAATTTTAAAAATTCAAACCAGAATGAGGTTTAGATTTCAAAATTCTGATTTTCAAAATTCAAAACAAACATCACCTAAGTGTTTGCTTTTATTTTTCTCGAGTAAGTCTCATGTGCACCAGTTACACGGTGCAACTTTAGCTCATTTTTAAAAAGTTACACAATTTATTACTGAAAAGTTGCATAAATTATTATTGAAAAGTTACACTATAAAAGATACATTTTTCAATAATAACATACTATTTAACTTTTCAGTAATACTTTGTGTAACTTTTAAAAAATGAACTTGAGTTGCACCGTGTAACTGGTGCATACAAGACTAATCCATTTTTCTAATTTTGTTGTTCAACATGTTTGTAGATATTAATCTGTTGGCTACTAGAGATTATTATAAATTATAACCCTCATTATTGAGATGAACCTCCATCTATTGTGATGCTTTTCTAGTAAATATTATAATTATTTCTTACTAATGTGTTTTTATTTTCAATTTTTTTATTGTTGAATGATGCTTAAATTTTTATTTATTGTACATGTCCAGGAATTTGGGAAAAAAAAATATATAAAGATATTTCGATTTAGGATGGAACAATTTGGTTCGATTTTTTTTAAAAAAATCTATCCATCTGTAACTCAGTTTGGCTCGGACCGCTCGGTTAATCAAAACTGAATTTCTTTTTCTTAGGCCTTTTTTTCTGAGCTAACTAACCGAGTGTTGCACACGCCTAATTATTTGAATTGAAATCTTCATTTTATGTCAAATATTAAAAATGTATATGTACGGATTATTATTTTAATAAGAAAAATATAATTCAAAAATCAAAACACAAATCGCCTGCCCCGCAAACTGCAGCGGGTGCATTTTGATTTGGTAAGCATCAACTTTCAAGCCCAATGTCTTTATTAAAGATGAACTCCGGCCCAATCCAATGTTTTTATTCAATATGAAAGGCTGCCCATTATTCAGATCTCATTTCAGTAATACCCCAAATTGTTGACCCATTTTGTGGGAAGTATACCCCATTTAAATTTTATTTATTTAAATATACACGTAAAATATTTAGAGTATTTTTTTATTAGGTTATTGAATTTATTAAATACATCCTTTGGAATAGTTAAGGGTGGCATACCGTACCGTACCGCCCATACCGTATACTCGTACCGAAATTTTCGATATGCATTTTTGCATACCGATACCGTACTGAAATTTTCGGTATACTATACCAAAAATGCATACCGTACCGAAAATTCCAGTATACCGAAAATTTTAAAATTCTATATCGATACCAAACCGAAAATATCGGTATGATATCATATCGTATCGAAATTTTCGATAAATTCGGTATTTTTCGGTATGATAAGTACGATATACCGGTAATTTCGGTATTTGCTACACCCCTAGGAATAGTATTATAGACACACTAAGTTCACATCATCAGATCATTTGCAATAATATAATAGACCCACTAAGTTCATACCATCAAATCATTCGCACTTAAAAAAACAAATAATCATCCACTTAAATGAAGTCATATGTTCATTCATAATCTGTTTCTAGTTGATCAATATCGTAAGAATGGAGCGTAAGTGTGATGAAGAATATGCTTATGTAAGTTATTAAATCTTTTGACAAAACTAGGTTAAAGTACATGACGTTTAGGACAATATTTATTATTTCTATAAATGTTGATGTGTTTTGGTTAAATGAAATGGTTTAGAAAGAATGATTATGCATTGCAAATTATTTGCTCCTTTTTTATACGTTTTTGCTTTTATAGAATCTCAACTCTAGTTTACTGAGTTATTGACATAATTTAAAAAAAAAAAAAATCGAAACTATGTAAAATTTTTGGAGAAAAAAAAAAAAGAAAATTGATTTTCGTAAAATGAGATATTACAAAAACAAAGCATATTATAAAGTAATTTGGAGTTTATTAGTATACAATGGAATATGTTAATTAGTGAGTACTTTCCATTAAAAAAAATTAATAACCTTAGCTTTTCAGTATATTGGGTAGATGTACTACTGAAGCAACAAACGGGCATACGGACTCAACCCAAACCATATCTCAACTTTAACCCATCAAAATTAATAACCTGAATTGCAGTCTGGCAACTCAGTCAGGTGCGTCTTGAGCTATGCCTCGAGCGACCTGCTCCGATGGGATCAGTCTCGTATATCGGCCCATGAATGATTAGGCCCCGGTATACCCCCAAATATGCACTCGAAGATCTCATGGCTAACTTGATGAAACACTCGGCTGCACCCAGCGACCCCAACGATATGCCCCTAACCCTACAAAATAGATTCGATGAGGTCGAGGGTAAGGTGGATGCTAAGAGAGGCTACCTGAAGCGCCTAAGCACTAACAATGAACCCTTGTCCATTGAACACGAAGCCTTCCCCTTTCAACCTAAGATTACTCCTTTTTAGGCACTTCTCAACGAAGGGAAAACGGATCCTTAACCTCACCTCTAAGAGTACAAGATATACATGTCAGGGTGAGGAGCTCTGACGCCACCAAATATATGTAGTTCCCCCTGACTCGGGGAGAATTAGCCCAAAAGTGGTATGTAGACCTACCATCGTGGTCAATCCACAGTTTCTCCGAGCTTGGAGAAAAATTCGTCACCTATTTTGAGGCTAAAATCAATAAACCTGAAAGCTGCCACCGACTGATGAGAGTGCACTAATTGGTCGATGAAATAGATGAGTAGTATATTGACCGGATCGACAAAATAATCCTGAGAGGCAAGCCAGTTAGTGACGAGTTAGCCCTTCATTCAATACTAGAAGGGCTCAGGGGAGACTCCCCATATTTCGTAACCTGATAAAAGACCTCCCCGCAACCTATGCAGAATGGAGAAGGCGTGCAGACGAACTTATCAACCGTCAGAAGGTACTGGCTTATTAGAGGTTGGGCGAACCAAGGATGGGGCAAGTAAGCTTAAGAATCTCTCTCACAAGAATAAGAGTGGCACCAGGGCGGCGAAGTTCACAGGTACGTTCAAGAGGTCTAACGATGAGGCACATGCCAACCTGATTCTGACACTGAATCAGACTCTCGCTTATATCTTTAACACGATAAAGGGAAAAGCCCTACTGTTGCCCCCAACCCAATACACAAGATACCTCTGCGTCTGACAATAGACAATTATGCGCCTACCATGACTGTCCTAGCCACAATACAAGCAAGTGTTGCGACCTCCTGACTCAATTATGGATATTATTCGAAGAATGAAAGCTGGATGAGTTTGTCAAAAAGTCGCTCCCAATGGAGACCCGTCAGAAGGAAGTAAACCATCAGGGGAGAGAGAGAGGGAGAGACAGAATGCCAACATCGCTCAGTTGGAAGACAACGATGATGATGATAATCCTATGGAGGAGATACCCCCACTGCGACAAGGGGTCAAGTCAACATTATCAGGCCTGGAGGCACACTAGGGGCCTGACCCCTATCGTGAAGACGTTCTCCCTCAATGAAGTGAACTTGATCAGCCTCCCTGAACCAACCATCACCAATAATCCTGTGATCTCATTCTCGATAAAGGACCGTGAGGGGGGTACTCTGCCCTAAGAATGATCCACTGCTGATATCAATAATGATCCTTGGAATAAGAGTTGATTGTATCCTGGTGGACAATGAATGTTTCTGCAATATTATCTTCAAAGATGCATTGGACCAGATAGGAAACCTGACAGGGTACATCAGGCCCTATGACACAATTTTGATGGGATTCGGGCACACTGCTGTTACCCCCTATGTCAGGATCAAACTCTCGGTGGAGCTAATCTACACTAAAGATGAAAAGATTATGATAACAAGGCCCGTAGATTTTGTAATAGTTGATCAGCTAAATATATATAACAGCTTTTTAGGGTGTCCTTTTCTTGAGACTTTTGAGGCAGTAGCATCATTTTATATTTATTGTATCAAGTTCCCCACTGTTGAGGGAATGGAACCATTAAGGTGACCAAAAAATGGCAAGAAGATGTTTGAATTACTCTTGTACACATTTAGATTTAGCACTCCCCACACCCTTGAACGTGTGTTGAACGTAGAAGACCAGAGTCCTGATCAACTTAGACTGGAAAACTTCTCTGAGAGCCAAGTCCTAACTGAATCAGACTCAACCCTTATGGAGGTCCATCATCCACTGATCCTGACAATTGACGAGGCAAGGCACCAAGAATGGGTTTCACGCTAGTCCTAATAAACCTGAACCCCCGGGGAGAGATCAAAGACCCCGTGAAACGAAGAGAACTACACCTATTGAGGACGTGGAACACATTCCTATCGACCCTACTTGCCCTGAAATAGAAGTCTTGATTGGGACCCCATTACCTATAAAATTGAGGGGGAAGATTATAGAGTTTCTCAAAATAGTATAGACGTGTTCGCGTGGTCACATCAGGATAAGGTGGGCATTAGCCTTGAGCATGCGTGTCATCATCTGAAGATCAATCCCAACAAGAAGTCTGTCTATTAGAAGGGGCGCAAATTTCATCCTTAAAAGATATGCAACCTTGATTGAAAAGGTTAGGAAGCTCTTGGACAACAAAATGAACTAGCAGGCAAAGGACGAGCCCCAGTGGGTCTCTAATGCTTTACTAGTTAAGAAAACCAATAGAACCTGGAGGTTGTGCATTGATTTCACTGACCTTATCGATGCATGCCCAAAGGATCACATCCCAATGCTCCATATCGATAATTTAGTGGATAACATGACAGGGTACGAAATGATGTCCTTCGTGGACGCTTTCGCAGGATACTATTGGATCTCGATGGCAGATGAGGCTGTAAAACACATAACTTTTCTTACAGAAAAAGCTATGTTCAGTTTAAAAAGAATGCATTTTGAATTGAGAAATACAGGGGCAACATATCAACATCGGTAAGACCATGGAAGTCTACATAGACGACATTGTCGTTAAAAGTGTCATGAGAGAAGTCCACCTAAGAGACCTCACTGAGGCCTTCAGGAACCTAAGATGCTAAAATATGAATCTTAACCCTAAAAAATATCATTTCGGGGTTTAGTCAAGAAAATTCTAGGAACACAATATCAATCAACGAGGAATAAAAGTCAATCCCGATAAAATCAAAGTAATTCTTTGATCTCGCTGAACTATCGAACATAAAACAAGTGCAGTGTCTAACGGGATGTTTGACGTCCTTGAATATGTTCATATCAATACTGGGAGATAAGAGTAGGTCGTTCTTCAACACCATCAGGAAAAATAAGTTCTCCTCGAATAGAGAGAGTAAGGAACACTTCTGTCGCCTGAAAGAATATCTGGCTAACCCCCAAATCATGTCCAAACAGTCCTAGGCGAGAAGCTATACCTATATCTCACCGCATCAAAGAAAACCTTGAGTGCAGTCCTTGTTCGGGTGGAAGGTCAGCAACACCTGCCTATATATTATGTCAGTCAAGTACTACATGAGGTAAAATTAAGATACACCCCACTGGAAAAACTGGCATACGCTTTAGTCATGAGAGTGAGGAAGCTCAGGCCCTACTTTTTCGACAATCAGATGGAAGTTCTCACTACCTTACCACTAAAGCAGGTACTCCACTGGCCTGACACTAGCGACTGTCTACTGAAATGGACCATAGAAATAGCTCAATATGGTGTAACCTATGCCCCATGCACTGCAATTAAAGCTCAGGCTTTGGCTAACTTCATGGTCGAACTCACTTTCACTGAGCATCCAACCAACACAAATTATCCCCCGTGGAAGTTATACGCTGACGGATCTTTAACGAATATAAGTGTGGGGGCATAAATCGTCCTGATCGGTTGTGAAGGACATGTTTCACCAATGCAGTACGTTTCAATTTCAAGGCAATGAATAATCAACCCGAGTATGAGTCTCTGATTGGAGGCCAAGAACTTGCAATAGGCATAGGGGTCAGGCGCCTACACATCTTCATGGATTTCTTATCAGTGGTAAATCAGTTGAAGGCGAATACGAGACCAAGGACAAGCATCAAGATTTGGTCATCAGCCTATGCAAGAAATTCGAGAAGGTATTCGTTAAGCAAATACCTCGCGAACACAACTCTCAGGCTGATGCCCTTTCAAAGCTAGCATCCTCAGAATGCGCAGACGACTTCACCCACATCAGATTAACTATGCTACCTGAGCCATCCGTCTGTAGACAACTGGTAGCGTCCCTGTCTGAGCATAGCAGCACATGGATGACCCCCATCGTAGCATATTTAAAGGATGACACCCTCCCTGAGGAAAGAATGGAGGCACGACGAATCAAGATATGGGTGTCGTGATTTGTGTTATTGAATGATCAACTCTATAAATGAGGTTTCAACGAGCCCTTACTGAAATGCATCACTCCGGAACAGGGAAGGAAATTCTTAGCTGAAATACATGAAGGGTTTGCAAAAATCATGCTAGGGGATGATCCCTCGCTCATAAAGTCATTCGTTAGAGATACTTTTGGCCAACCCTCAGGAAGGACGCCATTGCCTATGTCAAAGCATGCCATTGATGTTAGGTGCATGGTCCAAACCTCCTGCATGCTCCTGAACTTCTCATGTCAATGTTCAACCCTTGGTCATTCGCTCAGTGGGGCATTGATCTGATTGGCCCTCTACCCACTGCTCAGGGGGTATGTTCGTCATCATTGCAATTGATTATTTCAACAAGTGGGTAGAGGACAAGCCCCTAGCCAAAATTGATCAGATTCAGGTGATCAAGTTCATTTGGAGGAACTTGTGCAGCTTTAGGCTCCCACAAGCCATCATTTTTTACAACGAAAAATAATTTGATGGATCCAAAGTTAGGAAACTCTGTGATAAGTGGAAGATAAGGAAAGTGTTTTCAACTTCTTATCAAGAATAGCTTTTTTTTTATTTATTTTTTATAACTAAAGGACAATAATTGAGAAATTAAAAAGATAAATGACTAAATTTAAACTTATACAAAATTACTGGACTATTTTTGTTATTTTCTCCAAAAAGGCATACCAACTTTTTACATTTCGAAAAGCTACTTAGGTGTATTTGGAGTATCTATTTTAAGTCATACAAATTTTAGAGTGACATGTAAATAAGTATATTCCGCAGTGTGCTATGGGATGGAGGGAGTTTTTTTCTTTTTTTTTCTTTTTTTGAGAAAAAGTATGAATAGGTTCATAAAATTTACCGTATTTACAAAAATATTCAAAATATTTGTAAACACAAATTATTTTATTCTTTTATACAAAATAATTTCATATAATTGTGCAAATATGTTGAACCTATTTGCAAATACAATATTTTTAACTTATTTATAAATGCCCTATTTTTTTCAATTATTACAATTGGACAAATTTTGTTAACATTGTTTTTTCAGGAAATTGAAAGTGTTTGCTGAAGTTGTCAAAGTCTAAATTGGGCTTCTCGTTACCACAAATGACTACAAGACACCAGTCGGGCCCCGTCAAGTTGATAATTTCTGCTCTCAAGAATAATATAATTGACGGTGACTAAATAATTACTACTATAATTTATTTCATTACTCTTGATGTGATCAATACTTAAGTCAATAATAGATGTGACTAGAGATGCAGAAGCATTATTTTTTGTAAATTTTAATTTTAAATTTTGAAAATACGATTTTTTTTTTTTAAGTTGATCAGTTTATATATAATTTTATTTTGGTTTATTAGTAGATTTTTGGTCCAATATCGAGTCATACAAAAAAAAAATCCAAATTTTTTTTCACTATTTTCATTTAAAAAAAAATTGGCATTATTTTCTTAATTTAAAAAATTTGAAATTTATATATTTTTTGAGGAACATTCTTGTATGCACCAGTTACACGGTGCAACTCAAGTTCATTTTTAAAAAGTTAAATAGTTTATAACTTAAAAGTTAAACAATTTATTATTGAAAAGTTAAACTATGAAATATACACTTTTTAGTAATAAACTGTTTACTTTTCAGTTATAAACTGTTTAACTTTTTAAAAATGAATTAGAGTTGCACCGTGTAACTGGTGCACATGAGACTTACTCATTTTTTGAACATGTTATTTGACGTGATTTGTGTGGTGACGGCTCTAATAACCATATATGTATAAGTATCATCAAAATTTTACATCAAATTGTAATAATAAATTAATTCGTGTATCAGATTATAAATTTAAAAATTTATATTATGATTGATAGAAATTATAAAGTTCGTAATTTTTTTATAATCAACAATTAAAAAGCATTCGTTGATAAAAAGAAAGAGTAACTCTCTTGTGCACCAGGTGCAACGTGCAACTCAAGTGTTTTTTTAAAAAGTTATACAATTTATTGTTGAAAAGTTACACAAATTATTACTAAAAAGTTACACCATTAAAGATACATTTTTCAATAATAACATGTGTGACTTTTCAGTAGTATTTTGTCTAACTTTTTAAAAATAAATTTGAGTTGTACAGTGCACTTGATGTATATAAGACTAAGATATATTTAAATATGGAAAACAACATGTAAATCAATTGTATCGTGATTTTATTTGTATGTTTTATTAGTCTTAATTATTTTATTTATAAGATATCAATTTTAAAAAATATTATACAATAAACATAAATAATATTATTTTAAATTATACTGTAAAATTGGTTTACATTATTTATTCTCCAATTAAAAAAATAATTTGTTTTTAATGATACATATTTTACACTACCTTAGTTCTAAAAGGAATATAATTGCAATTTTTTTATTATTTAGAATAATTTCAGATTGATAAATGTACCAAAAATTTTACATAATAGAATAAATATGAGTTTAATAACAGAATTTTTTTTTTTGCACATTGTGCCAATTTAAAATAGTATTTTAAAATGTATTATTTTTAACTGTCTCTTATTATTTTGATGTCTCACACCAATTTATATACTTTTTAAAAAAAATATAAACTTGTATGTATATTCACAAAATTTTGCATATATTTATTTATATTTCACTATTTTATTTAAAAATATTTTTTTAAATAATATAAAATCTCAAAAATATAAATTATTTGAAAACGAAGGGAGCATACGTTACTCTGATTGAATGGATCTTGAAGAGCCGTATTGTAATAGACTATCACTACATTATATTGCTTTCATATATTATGATACTATGAAACGTCACCCACGAAAATGATAATATTATATTTGTAATATACAACAGTGGACAAAGTGTCATATAAATCGGTTTTGTGCGAATAGGATCTCCTGTTACACGTCATAAATAATTGACATGTATATAATTAGTTAATTTAAACTAACTATAGTTTTAGAAAAAAAAAAATTCTCTCCTTTAAATCTTAAATTATTTATTCTCTCTTTTAAATCTTGTTTTATTTTTAAAATTTGAAAATCAATTATTAAAAAATAATACTACCTCCGTCCCGGAACTACTTCCATAGTAGTTCCGGGCACGCGAACCAAGAAAAAGTAAATATGTGAGTGTAAAGTTAAATAATAAAATAAAAAAAATGTATTTTGTTGACTTTTGTGAGAGAGAAAAGTTTCCTTTTTTGGTGTGTGAAAGAAGAGTTGGGACGTCCAAATAAGGAAAGTGTGAAAGTAGTTTTGGGACGGAGGGAGTATATTCTAAATAATTTAATTTAAGAATATAAACTCTAACATTAATATATTCGAATATAATTAAAATAATTCTCTTTTTAAACAATCATTATATATTATATTCAAATTTTAATAATTGATATAAATAATTTTATATACTGATTTTATGATTATTAGTTCCATAATAATTATAGATTTAATAAAATAACAAGATAATTTTTAAAAAAAATTTATTAACCTTTTATTTAAGAGTGGAAAGAAAATTAGTAAATAGTTTATATTTAAAAAATTATTTTACTTATACCATATTTAAATTTAGCTGTTAATTTATTTTTGTATAAGCACTATAATAATTTTTAAGTTAATCATAAATATATTAAAAAATGTTTAATTTAGCTTGGGTATAAATTTTATTTTAAATATAACTGAAAAAGTTTAATTAGAAATAAATTTAAAAAGAACATATTTTTATTATCTATTTCACCCTTTTTATTCGATATATTTTTAATTTAGTTGTTAATTAGGTATTCATATAAGAAATACATACGATTTTTAATTTATTATTCTATTTACATATTGTAGTTTTTTTAATATATTTAGAAATATATTTTATTAAAATTAATAAATGTCCATTTGATAATAAATCGACATAATTTAATTTGGTTTCAAATTTCAATATACAATTACTTTTATTATTTAAAAAAATTTACATTATAGTTTAAATTTACTAAAATAATATTTTAATTTTTTTAAATTTATTTCTCTATATATGTATACTTATATCTTTTATAATATAATATAGTGGTACAATATTATCATTATTATGATAAACTGATTTATACAACTATAATTATAATTCAAAGAGTATTTTAAAAAAAAAACTAAAGTAATTTTAAGTTTCAAATATATTTAAAAAGTTAGAGAAAAAATTATTATTAAAATTAATCTATTTAAAATATATATGTATATTCTAATAATTAATTTTAGAAATTTAAAAATATGATAATTTGTTAAGATTTAAAGAAGAGAACAAAGAGATTTTCCTTAAATAACAACTATTTTAATTAGTTAATAAGACACATATCAATTATCGAAGACGTGTAACAGAGAATGTTACACCATTTTAAAACAGAAGATCCCGTCTGATTTTGTGGTATAACTTATTTAAAGTTGGGTGTATAACCATGTCATATAAGATTAGGTTGCAATTGTGCACGGTGCGCTTACTCAACAGTTGAGGTTATTTACATTGAAAAGTGTGAGCTGATTATATTGAAAAAGTGAAGATTATATTGAAAAGTTTACACTGTTATCGACTTTATGTGCACACTTTTCAATGTATTCAACTTTCACTTTTAAGAGTAATTAACATTCACTTTTCTGTGTAAATAACATTAACTGTTGAGTGAGTGGACCGTGCACCAACTGCATATATGACTAACTTTCATTAAAATGTATTCTTTTTGTCCCATTTTTAATTTTTTTATCTTTCTGGTCCATTTATTTATTTATTATATTTAAAATGATTTAAAAATTAAACTCTTTTAAGCTATCCCCACCAAACATTTGAGTAGGTTTATATAAAAATGATTTATAATAAGCTTATCATGAAACAGTTTGGTTTGATTTCAAAATTTTCTTTTAAGCTAAACTTTTAAATCTTATTAAAAAAACTTCTAAGTTAATTTTTTTCAATTAAAAATTACGGTCAGATCTGTCTCTGCCTGAAGCTTACCTACGTGACAATTAATCATAAAAAACTTAAAATTATATTGCATGATTTTAGAATTTTAATTGCAATTTAAATCATAAGCTTTTATGAAATTACATTTTAAGCTAATTTTTGGATCTTGTTAAAAGAAAACTTCAATCTAACTTTTTTTATGCTCAAGAGGTACAGACACATTTATCTCTACATGTTGCTTATGTGATGTCAACGTGACAGACTCTAAACTAAAATAAATTACATGACAAAATTTAAAATTGAATTTTCAAATCCCAAATAACTTCTCAAAGTCTCACATTCTAATTTCATTAACACAGTTTTTATAATAATCATTATTATTTAATTCGTTTGATGAATTAATTGTTTAAAAATATTGTGGGTTTGATACTCACTTTTCACCACAAAAAAAAAAGTCAAATTCCATTGAAAAATGAAAGTTTTTTTGTTGGAATCATTGATTTCAACGATAGTTTCAATTAAATTTTATTCGCTGGAAAAATGCTGGTTGGAATAATAAATTTTCACAAATTATTATATTTGTATTGATCTTGATGTCTCCACTTTCCAATATAAACAGTAAACTAATTTTTACATTGGCGTCACACATGCCATCTAGGGATAAAGTGTAGGATGACTGAAAATAATAATAAAAAATAAAAGGAAAATCGAGGCTCGTGAGGAACACGATTTCCTTAAAACAAATTATGTCCCTCACTCTCTAGGTGCTAGTGAATTTATGGGACACTTATTTCCCAGGATACAACGATAATAAGCAACAATATAGCACAATATTTTGCTTAAACGAACCGAGAAGATGTTCGTAAATCACCGGAGTAAAAATGAGATTTTAGTAGAATATTTGGACAAAATAATTGGCAGGTTGCCGGAAAGTATCTGGGTATTTTTCCACTCAAATATTGTATATTTTGATATTATTGTGTTTCTTGCAACACATAAGAATACTATTTAAAGTATTCAAAAAGTGACTGTTGGAGTATGGCCATAAAGACCCACAATTTCAAAACGTGTTGTAACTGTAGAGATTTTTAAACCTCAGCTGGCCTGAAAAAAACGCTTCACGATGACTCAGGCTGACCCTGACTCAGCTCAGGCTGATCCGGACTCAGCTCAGACTGAACCGGACTCAGATCAGGATGACTTAGTCAGGTCAGACTGATCTGGACTCAACTCAGGCTGAACGGACTCAGGTCAGGATGACTTAGTCAGCTCAGGCTGATCCGGACTCAGCTCAGGCTGATCCGGATTCAGCTCAGGCTGAACGGACTCAGCTCAGGATGACTTAGTCAGCTCAGGCTGAATGGACTCAGCTCAAGATGACTTAGTCAGGTTAGGATAGGAGTCATGTCAGCATGACCCGGACTCAGGTTAGCACAACCTGAACTCAGGTCAGGACAAGAGTCAGGTCAGCACGACCCGAACTCAGGTCAGGACAAGAGTCAGATCAGCACGACCCGGACTCAGGTCAGGACAAGAGTCAGGTCAGCACAACCCGGACTCAGGTCAGGACAAGTTCAGGCTGACTCGAAAAATTTATACTCAGGTTCAGGTTCAGGTCAAGCTGACCCGGACTCAGGTCAGGACGACCCAAGATCAGGTCAGGACGACCCCGACTCAGGACAAGATGACTCAGGCTCAAGTCAGGCTGACCCGAATTCAGGTCAGGACGACCCGGGCTCAGGATGACTCAGGCTCAGGACAAGAGTCTTTTATATCCCTTATTTCCCATCCTCAACAACCATTTTCCAATGTGGGACAAGGTTCTTATATCCCTTCTTTCCCATCCTCAAACATCAATTTTCCAATATGGGACAAAGGTTCCCTACATTTCTCATTTGTTACAACAAACTTAAAAGTTTAATTTATCATTCACCCAATATCGGAATTGGGCGAGTAATATATCGAATCGAAGCTCTTTTCGAGGAGCACAAATTCCAACACTAGCTTCATGCTTGCTCAACCATTGATTTCATGAAATTTTTTGTTGTCAAATATATAATTGATTATTACAAGATTCCAACATACTTTACTGCATATCAACATGCATCTTATACACTCAATGGTAGAAAGATGTGGCTACTGGCTACTGAGACTCCAATATAGTCTCCCACATTTACGGGTTCTTTTTTTGTCTTGTGACATGCATTTATGTGTTTGATCTTTAAATTGATGTTATTTTGATCGCATAAGTAATGAGTGATTAAATTATTGCTCAGATGACTTGTGTGATTTTAATGCAAAAATCAGTCTACTTTTTTTTTTTTTAGAAGTGAAAATCTCTAAATCAATACAAATGTAAGAATATGTGGAAGTTTTACTATTTCAACATACTTTTTTTTCAATGACTGAAATTCAATTGGATTACCATTAATTAGAATCAACTATTTCAACAAAAAAAATCATATTCATTGAAATTTGACTTTTTATAGTAATATATATATATATATATATATATATATATATCAAACCTATAAAATCATCAAATAACTAATTCAACAAATAGATAAAGTAGGAATAAATTTTAAGAATTAGAGAAATTATTTTAGATTTTATTATAGCATTAGATTAGAGTAGAAGCATGCAGCAAAAAGAGAATGAAACCAACTCATCATACTCCCCACTTCGTTGTCAATATCACCATTTTGCTAAATGTTGTTTATCTTAATAATGACCCATATTATTTAGATAATGTTTAATTATAATGATGGTCAATTTAAAACAAAAGATAAAAACTTGTTAGACAACGACAACATTACCAATGGGATTTCTTGACGGCTTAATTAACCTCAAATTAGTGCCTTAATTACTCATAAGTTACAATCGACAAAACCATATTTATCAATCAAACGAAAGAAAGAAAGAGATAAATGGTGCAACCACCACTGCGAAAAGTACAACTGAGGTGTGTGACAATTGAAATAACGTCGAGTGGTGACTTAGCTCCACACATGTATGGCCAATATTGGCGAATGAAAGAGAAAGGCTTCTAGTAACTCTGGCACGTGCCAAGATATCCTTTTCTAAAAAAATATATATTTTAGAAATTAATTTTTCTGATTAATGTTTGAATTTTAATCCCTTGTTTATGGCTTTCAATGGTTGAGTTGTCGTTATCAGGCAACTGAAAAAGATTTACACTCCATAATCATATATATGATTTTATGAGCGATATATGGATTTTACCATCACTTATCCAATAATTCTTGTAGATTTTCATTTTTACTAATGTAAAATGACGCCACATAATGATTTTTTTTTTTTTTATCTCTTAGCTAGGGTGTATTTTGTTTTATGGATAAATTGATCTATCATTATGGCGCGCGGGATAGATCAATTTATCCATAAAACAAATTAAACACACCCTTATAGTATCACAATATCTGAGTGAATTTTTAAATTTTTATCTTTATCCCAAAAATTTATTCAATCTGGCCTACTTGATTGAGTTCCACAAAATTTTCTACTGTGATTATAATTTCACAGAAATTTGATCCTTGAATTTTTCGTATTCAAATTAGTCTTAATATGTATAATTCATGAATTGATTGCTATTATATATTCCAGATCTGAATAAATAGTTTTTTAATATTCCAAATCCTCAATCGATAGAAGAAGAAAAAATTAGATTTCTTCTAGTTAAGAACTTTACTATTATTTTTAGAATTAAGAAAATTATTTAATTTAAATAAAAATAACAATCCAATGATGCACTTGTCAACTTCTATTGCGTAAAGAAATTGAATGATCCGTTAACATTTCGTTAAATGATAATTCCTAGTTTCTTATTTTAGTGATTATTTATTTATACTAAATAACTAAATCTAATCTTGTAAAGTTTGGTGCAATCTAAAGTGTGTTTGTTAACTCAACATAAAGTTATGCAAGCACTCCATCAACATTTAAAAAAAAAAAATTATGCAAGCACTTTCTTGTATAGGTGAAAAATTAAGGAATAAGGTGATTATATAAATAAAAAGAAAATGTTCAAACCCACGTGCCGGGTTTACAGGAAGAAATATGTAGGTGAGATGGTCTCATTAAAAATCTCGTCGTAAACCACTCTTGTGGACAAACCGGACGGAGGAAAAAAAGAGTGTCACCATCTACATCTAACTTCCTAGAAAAAAAACCTGGAATACATGGCCATAAACGAAATAGTCCTGAAATAACGAAACACCTCATATAAATGATGAAGCAAAAAAATTAAGTCCTGAAATATTCAGAGTGGAGATCATAAAAAAGAGGACGAATCAAGAAAGTCGGAGGCTCGCAAACCCAGATACATTCCTCACGCGTCACAGCCACAAGATGTGATACCTTGTTGTGTTCCCTGAAAATATGGGAATAGATGATCACCATATCCGCAGCCGCGCGCATAGTCTTTTCCCAAAGACTCAAAACTCTCCAAGGGACTAAACGTGTGGACCGTTTGAGAGTACTAATCGCCATCAGCGAATCCGACTCCACCCATAGGTGCAACCACCCCTTCTCACGTGCATAAAGGATAGCATGTAGAGCAGCAGTCAATTCCCCCTCCAGTGTGTGTTCCCAGCTGCCCTTCAAGACGAAAGCGCCCATGAAGAACCCCCGACTGTTACGAAAAACTGCCCCCAAGAAGCAACCCGACGGATGACCACCAAAAGCCGCATCCGTATTCACTTTCGTCCAAGAAGGAGGTGGGACCTGCCAACGTACGGAACGGGCCACCCATGTCCGCGTGATATTCATCTTAATCCGCAGACCTTATGCAAACAAGAGGTCGGACACCGAACCACTCGACGCCAAGGTAATAAGAGACGCACATGAAACAATATCCGAACTAATCCAAACAATACAGCCCTTTACCGAGGGTTGAACATTGTCGAACACCCACAAGTTCCTCACCTTCCAGATGCTCCAAATAGAAGTGACGAAAATCAACGACCACAAATTCATCATCTGCGCACTTAGACGAACAGCAACCACCTGCGCAAACAAATCTAGAAAACAGCCATCAAACCTTATAGAGATACCAAAGATGGAAATGAAATGACCACCATTGTTGGGTGTTTGTTAATTGTATATTTTTTAAAATTTAATACACTATATTTTTTTAAGGTTTAAAATTCTTTTCATATTAGAGCTATTCGAGGAGTTTGGAGATTAACGAACGTGCACCAATATCCGAATATAAAAATAATTGTTGATTGTTTACTTTTTAAAACTGTGTATCACCGTATCAAATAATATTTTAGAACGGATTGAGATATTAATGAATTAATCATACCCAAAAATCGAATGAAACAATAACCAAATTAAATATCTTTAGAGTTTAAGTATTCTCTTAATTTGTATTTATTACAATTATATTACAATGTTATTGAATTCAAGTACAACTATATCATAGTGTGATTTATAAATTTCAGAAAAAGAATAGTTTGTACTTTAAGTGTTCCACAATAAGTAATTTATATTTTTGTTCTGAACCTCCAATATAAGCGTCTCATATCATATTTTGAAGATCACTTACACTGTAAAAAAAAATTGATTTAAAGAGTGGATTAAAGAGAAAAATGATGAGAGGAATCAATTTAGCTAGGAATTTAAAGAGTGTAAAATGTACTCTTTAAAATAATTCTCATTATTAATAATAAAGGCAACTCGTTATTTACGAGGGCATTAACGAGTGCTAAAAAAGACGAGGGCCATGAAGCTTCTCGTCAAAACTCACGTGAATATCCTTAGTTACTGCCCTCGCGAATAACAAGGGTGTGGTCCCCTCACCTTCTGCGTCATAAATGGCAAGGGCCACATAAGCCCTCGTTTTTTTTTCAAGAACATATCTTGATTAGAAATTGAAATTTTATTTTTGGAAAATACACTTTTTTATCCTTTAAGTTGGGTTGACTTTGATTTTTTCCTCTTATCTTTTAAATTTTGATTTTAGTCCTATAATTTACAAAAAAAAATTGATTTTTTTGTCCTGTGACCTACTGCTACAAGTCACTTAACAAGTTACATGATTACATGTCACTTTTATTGTATTTTATTATCATAAAGTTATACTTGGAAGTTTCTGATTGATGAACACTAATATTTGTCAATTTAATTTGAGAATTGATTAAAATTGAACATAAATTAAAGAAAAAACTATTTCCATTAATAATTTTTAATATTTTATAAAAATTTAAATTGACTCTCCTATTAAAAAAAATCTAATTTTAAATTTCACCCACAAGAAAATAAAAAAATTATAAATTTGTTATAAATTTAAAATATCATAATTTTTATATTGATTAAATAAATAATTATAAAAGACTAATTTAAAATAATGAATAATATTTTTATAAATAAAAAATTCTAAAAAAAAAAAAAAGATGGTGGAATATTATTTCATGTGCGTTAAAATGAATTAATATAAAGCATTTAATTTGATATTAGGCTAATTTTGTATAAAAAAAATTAAGTAATATAGATATTGCACTATAGATAGGTTGTTATTTTTCAAATATGTCGATGTTTACAATATTGATATCGATGATTATAAAATTTTAATATATTTAATTAGACTGTATTGTAAGTGCTTTTAAATATTGTTATCCATACTCAGAGTTAAATCAATATGAGTTATATAAATTAATTTTTTTGAATATTTACTTATTTTTAAATTAGTTTTTTATAATTATTTAATTTTTTAATTTTTACTTATTTCTAAAATTATATTTAATTTATTTATTTAGATTTCTTTAATTAATATTAAATTTTTATTTTAAATTTATAATAAAATTTTAATTTTTTTTCGTGTTGGTGAGATTTGATATTAGAATTTTTTTTAATAGGAGAGTCAATTTGAATTCCCATAAAATATTAAAAATTATTACTGGAAAGAATATATATTTAATTTTAATCAATTTTCAATATAAATTGTCAAATATTAGTGTCCACCAATGAGAGACTTCCAAGTATGACTTTATCATAGTACAATACAATAAAACTGACATGTTATCATCTAACTTTGGGATAATTCTATATAAATACACCACATTTTACTCAACTTTCAATTTAATCATGAGCTTCACGATTATTGTCAAAAATCCCAACTTTTTAAAAAGTTTCAATTCGATACACTTTTTTTTCCGGCCAGCAACTGATGACGTGTCTCACCGGAGTGCGTGAAATATTGCTACGCTGGCGTACACGTGTGAAATACTTTTTTGGTTAATTTTATATAAATACACCACCTTTTACTCAACTTTCACTTTAATCATGAGTTCACGATTATTATAAAATATTTCAACCTTTTAAAGAGTTTCAATTCGATACACATTTTTTTTCCTGCCAGCAACTGATGATGTCTCGCCGGAGCGCGTGAAATGTTGTCACGTTGGCGTACACATGTGAAATTATTTTTTATATTTTGTTTTTTTTTTCCACATCATATATTATATATATAAAAAATAACAAAATTTTATATTAAAAAATATTTTTTGAATAAAAAATATACTATGGAAAAAAATGTTTTCCATCATATTCAAGAGGAACTTGAAAAAACTGTGTTAATGGTACCTAATATCACCACTTAATTCTATATAAATATATCATCTTTTATGATTTTGATATTCGATACCATATCTTAGTTGGAAATCGAATTTGCATTAGACAGCTAAGATTAGCACGGTAGCATATGCACATAAATTGGATGAAATTAGCCCACAGTGAAAATCGAACACACAAACTCCAAATAAAAAAATACTCTCTCCGTCCACGATAAATGGTCCACGTTGTCTTAAATGATCGTCCACAATAAATGGTCTACTTACCTAAAATGGAAAACTTACAATCATTATTTTTATTTTTTATACACATATACTCACTTTTACACATCACATCAAGTACTTTTTTAATAATTAAATATTTTTTTATACTAATATACCCACTTTTACACATCAACATCTACTTTTCTTAATAACCGTGCACAACAAGGGTAGTCCAATTTTCATGGACGGAGGGAGTAAAATAATTCATATATATACTTCAAAATTATTCACCTATTTAACTATTTTTACTCTATCAACCAGTGTTCTAAAAGTCGCTAGTTGCTAGTTGGTCGGACCACTAGGGTCTAGCGACTAGTCGGGGACTAGTCGGAAACACCTAAACGGTAATAAAATAAATAATTTAATAAATTAATAATATATTATGTCTAAATTAATTTACTTTAATTGTCTATTTTGTAAGATTTCATGCAATTATTTATACAAAATTATATTTATTGAGCTTAATTATAAAATTATTATTTGTATTGATATTTTATTAAAAAAATTAGTTTGGGCTCATGAATTAAATTGATGAATTATTTGGGTTCAATTATAATTTTGTTACTCATTGAATTAATTAGAAGCAAAATTTTGAAGGTTCAAAATCAAATTATTTTTAATTTAATGATAATTGTATATCTTTAACTTGTTATTTTGATTTTCAATTTAGGGCTTAAATTTTTGGATTTTACTATTCAGCAATTTAAAAAAAAAAAAAAATCCTCAGCGCCTGGTCAGCGACTTGGGCGCCTAGACCCGACTAGTTGGCGACTTGGCCGCCTAGACCGACTAGTCGGCGTCTAGACGCCGACTAAATGCCCAAACATTTTTTTTTTTGCCGATTTGAGGTATAACGGGTCGGCCAAGGGCCGACTTGGCCGACTTTTAGAACACTACTATCAACAATTCTCTCTAAAGCATTTATTATTCAGATATTTTTGGTATTATTTTATAGTATATATATTCATTTTAATAGTAAAACAATTCATATACTTGAACACCTATTTAACTATTTTTACTCTATCAACAATTAATTCTCCCAAAGGCATGTATTAATTGTAGAGATATTTTTGGTCGACTTATTATATATTTTATATATATATATATTCATTTTAAGAGAGGGTGGATGGAATCCCATTATGATAGTGGCAAACGGATAAGATGAAAGGCGACAAATTTGGGGGAGAATTGGTGTCCAGAAGCGAAGTGTGGGACCCACTTGTTGGACATAATACTGAATTTCTTTCTAGAAGACTTTTGGCCAGTGCGATCACTTCATTGTTTTTCCCCATGGCTCATCTTCTAGAAGCTATGGACAGTCATTTCATTTCCCTCATTTTTTAGGAGTTGAAACATCTAAGAAAATGATAAAAAGAAAAACTCATTTTTCTATTTATTGAAAATCTTTTCTACACCATTTTAGTGTTAAAAATTCTTTGATATGGAACAAATTAAGATATATATTGAACCAATGAAGAAATTAATGTAACACTTATGTGCATCGACTGCATGCACAAGTTATCATATTCGGTAGAAATAATTAGTATAGTTTTGTTAAAATTATTAATACTAACTAATTAATATTGTTCAATCAAAACTATAGATATTCCCATGATGCAACTTGTTTATACAATAATTTACACTTTACAAAAATATGTTGGCTGATTTTGAATTCTTTTATATGTTATTTATTTATTTTTATTATAAAAAAAATCAAACTATTAGAGTAAATTATATTTCAACCTAGGAGACCTTATAAGCTCAAGTTATAAAAATCTAACTAAAGAGTTCAGTTATAAAAATCTAACTAGATATTTTAAAACATTGATTTGCTTCATACATTCAACTCTTAAAACAAATACAATCTAAAAGACATGATAAACTCTTTAAAATAGTTTATATACCTTATAAGTTATTTAAAGAGCTCATGAGCCCTTCCAAACACTCTCTAAGTATTCCTTTCGTTCCCAAACATCTTACACACCCTAAATTGAAATTTCTGTTTTAACTTTATTTTCACAATAATATTCACATATTTATATAGAAAGCCAATATTTTTTGCACTCAATCTAATTAATATTATTAATTAAAAAAATTTACACATCACCCTCAATATTCTATTCATTACACATTTTATTTTAGAAAAATGTGCAAACTCTTAATCCAAGAGTGTTAGGGAACCGAGGGAGTAATATAATTAAAACTAAAAACTCAATACATAAAATTTACTATCTCCGTCCCGGGTCTTTTTTTCAAAAGATCTGGGCACACGGATTAAGAAAGATATGTAGTAAATGAGTGTTAAATAATAAAATATAAAAAGTGTACTTTATTAATTTTTGTGAATATAAATTATTTTCTTTAAGGTGTAAAAAAAGAGTTGAGACATCCCAAAATAGAAAATGTGGAAAAAAGAGTTGGGACGGAGGGAGTATAAAAAAAAAGTATTATAAAATAAATGTAATAGATTTTTGTATGGTTTAGTGGGAAAAAAAGAACATGAGATATTAGGGGCAGTTAAACAAGTTATAATTAAAGCTATATAATGTAATGGGGCTAGATATTTTATAGTAGGAGGGACATGATCATCACATGAACATGAAAAGTGAGTTCCTCGAAATCCCTTTTACTATTAATGGAATCCAAATTCATATAAAAATAAAAGTTGACAAATTAATTGTAGCAATTAATAGTGCTGCTGGACCCAAATATTAATCTTCATATAATTAATTAATTGCATCGTTACCTTTTACTAATCTTTGTCGGTTTACTTGCTCACCATTTCACTATGATAGTGGGAGTTTTTCACTGCTGAATGTCCTTTGTAAATATAAAAATTTGTAATACGAGGGGCTACATGATTAGAACTTCATTAAATTTAAGGAAAAATCACAAAAATATTCACAAAATTAATAAAAATTACAAATTGGTTTTGTACAGAAAAATATTATACTTCTGTGCAGATATTGTGAACTAATTTGTAAATATAGTCACTTTTTTAATCAATATTTAAGTCACCCTAAATTTAAACCATTGTTCCAATATCATTAAAAAAAATTTGCAATTCTTACTCAATAATTTTTTTTTTTCTTTTTCGAGTATTGGTAGATTTTTTTTTTTTTGAAAGGGATTGGTAGATCTTTCTTAGCTAGTTGATTAATTGTTCAAGTACATACATATAAAAACCAGGTGAGCTAGCTCCTCTGGCTACCAGGCTCCTCACTTGAGTGAGTGACTTGGGTTCGATTCTCATTGGGAACGAATTAGGAGGGAGATATAAGAGTGGACTTGGAGATAGAGGTGTAAGGTTAGGAGAGAGATATAAGGATGAACTTGGAGATAGGGGTGTAAGGAGACTTGGTGAACTAACTATTAACAAATTAGGCGGAGGGAGGGAGTACTACATACTCCGTCCACACGCACGATTAAGAAAAAATAGAATATATAAATATAAAATTAATTAATAAAATTTAAAGTATATATTTTATTAATTTTTATGAGTATAAATTATTTTACTTTTAAGATGAGAAAAAAGAATTAGAACATTCTAAAATAAAAAAATATGGAAAAAAAATTGGGACGAAGGGAGTATATTATAAGAATATCGTATTCTTAAAATAATTGGGGAGCAACACTATTTACCTATTAATTAATTTTTGTGTTGCATCAAATATATATATATTAATCTTGTATGCACCAAATGCACCGTGCAATTCAAATTTATTTTTAAAAAATTATACAAAATACTATTAAAATGTAACACATATTAATATTAAAAAATGTACTTTTAATAATGTAATTTTTTAGTAATAATTTATATAACTTTTTAATAATAAATAATATAATTTTTTTTAAAAATACATGAATTGTACAGATGAATCTAGTGCTAAAGAGACTTACTCTTGCGTAAATTAAATTAATTATGACATCAAACATCATACCTTCTGTCGAATCAGGAATCCAACTGAAAACAGAAGTTATTAAGTATAGCCGAAATTAAATAAATATAATATTATTAGAAAAGATATTGGTTGTAATTGTTGAAATTCGTCACCCAAATTGGACCACTTGCTGTGGAAAAGATAAGTGGCCTTACGTGGAAATGGATCAATGTTAATTGTGGCCTATGTCACGCAAAGTGAAATATTTATAATAATTAATTAAGATCATAATAATAATAATAGTTTACGCGCTTGGTCAATATACTCCAACTTATCCTTTTTAGCCACACCCCAACTTAATTTTATAATTAAACATGTGAGATTTAATTGTGTCCAATTTCCAGGAAGACAGGGCCAATCCAACAACAAAAAATTCTCACTTTTAAAAATTGTTAAATTTTATTAAATATTTTTATTAAAAATAATTATATTTTTTAAAATTCAATCTATCACTGAATTTTTTGAATAGTGATAATACTTTTTGTTAAAAAGTAACTATTATTTTTTTAAATATATTGTTATATTTTATTATGATTATATCACTTCTTTTTTTTTTGTCGATCTCATATTATAAAATGATCTCAGATAATTCTTTTTTATATAAAGTTGATAAATTCTTTTTAATAAAGTTGATTGTATTGGAATTTATTTGGAGGATAAAGAGACGTATTATATATAATATCTACTTTAGCTCTTATGTGCCCAAATTTGTGTTCAATTTTACTTCATTCCATTAATATTAGAAATTATGCATTTTTACAAATACAAATATTCCTTCTCCATCATGTTGTCGACTTTTTACTTGATTTTTAGTCATTTACTATGTCTAGTTTTTAATTTACAATAATATCCTTTATTTTCTTATAACTTTACATAAATTAATCATTCATTGCAAAAAGTGAATAACTTTTATATATGGTCGGAAGGGGTAATATAGATGTGTGAAGATAACAAATTTTGTATGTAATTCCTTGTTGAAAGAATTTAATAATGATGATTATGTGGCTGATTTAATACAATAATTCTTCTAAACAATAATCAAAGATAATTTGAGAGTTGGTTAATAGAGAGAGAAAGTAGAGAAAAGTATTTTTCTCATAAAATGAACTTAGAGTGGGAAATGGGTACAAGGGACCTATATATATGTTTGAATGTGATGAGTTGACACTGTTTTAGCTTAAATATTAGCTTAATTAAATGACAAGTGTCATAACACTTGTCATTTTTGTCACCTCGTATGTCCTAATTACACTGTTATTTGACTAATATACCCTTACTAATGATTCTTCCAACTGCTGCTCCCTACTGAGGATAGGGCGAGCTCTACGTCCTTCATGTTGTTTGGAGCTTTGTCGTTGTGTTGAATTGTGGGTATATAGCTTCCATAGATGATTTGTATCCCTTGTAAGTGGCGAGCTGCTTTATCACCCAGTGAAGTGATTTGTCAGTGAGTGATGACATGGCTGGTGACTGAGGTGGGATAGCTGGCGAGCTATTTTGCCTTATTAGCTCGCTTATTTTAATTAATCCTTATTAGCTCGCTTAATAGGTCGCCTATCAATATTCCTATCTTTAAAAATTATCACTTTTTAACAATAAAAAAATATAGTACTATAATGTGTAGATCAACTTATGGAATAAATTTCGTGACGGTTTAAAAGCTATTACTTTTAGTGGAAATATATTCACTTTTAACTTAAAATGCATAGATGTTGAAAAATAGAAAAAAAATTACAAAATAATTCACAAAATTAACATTATTTATAAATTGGTTTTGTGCAGAAAAAATGTTACTTAAAACAAAACTAATGAGAAAAACATGAATAAAATATTTTCGTTGAAATTTTATGAGACGGTGTAATGATTTAGTTGAGCTAAAACAAATATTTTTCAAAGACTCGTGTTTGATTTAATTACAAAGTTAAAAAAAGTCAAATTTGGATAATATTTAACAAGTAATCTCAAATTCAAGATCAAGACTAAAGTAGTGGACTCATTTAGTGGAATCCTAATAAGTCTTAGTATGCTTAAAAGAAAGGAACGATCTAAGCATTACATGCCCAATCATTTGGGTAGTTTTATGTATATAATACTCCCTTTATTTGGAAATTGTTTGTACGTTTATTTTATTTGGGAGGTTTTAATATTATTTATATATTTTATAAAAAAAACTCATTTATTAAAATATTCACATACTTTTATGTTATTATTTTAAAAAATAATAATTTATGTGTATAATTAAATATGCAAGTGATTCGAAATGTAGAGAGTACAAATTTAACTATCATTTCATTTTGACACATTTGAATAGTTAATAACTTAATAACCAGCTGAGATCTTATGTACTCCCTCCGTCCCATAATTATTTTCACACTTTCCTTTTTCTTCCGTTCCACAATTATTTTCACACCCTATAAATAGAAACTATTACTTTAACTTTATCCTCATAATTCAACTAATCTCATTATTTTAATAATATAATTTTACACAACACTTTATTTTTCTTAAAAGTTGTGTCATCCCAAAGGTGAAAACACCTCTGGGACGGAGGAAGTATTAAATAAAAGTGTTTTGATTCTGGATCTTTTTGGTTTAATTTTTAAACTTTAATTAAATTAAAATCAACTAGAGTCAAATTAAATTTAAATATAATGGCTAAAAGTTTAACAATCTAATATAATACTCCCTCTGTCCACAATTTTTTTTCCCATTTTCCCTTTTTGTTTGTCCACAAATTTTTTTTTTTTTATTTGAAAACAACTCACACTCACAAATAAAATTTTAGATCCAAAAATGCTTTTATTTTTTCTTTAATTTATTTATTATTTCAATATAATTAATACTCCTTCTGTCCCACAGGAATTTACACATTTTTTTTATTTGGAAGTTCTACACAAATATGTACCCTAGTGAAAAAGAAAACACTGATTTACGTGCACACTTAAAAATATATACACATATTACCCATATGTCACTATTTTATATATAAAACACATTTTTCTTAAAAAATGTGACGTCCCGTAGGGTGTAAATTTCTACGGGACGGAATGAGTACTAATTTTTATTAAATTTCGTGTCAATCATAAAACGGGAAAAAATTTCATGGACAAAGGGAGTATTTATTATAAACAATAATTACATACAAAGAATTTGGAGTTTATATTATAAACAACTCTTATGTAGTTATGCCCTTGACACCACATGTATCTATCAAATTAAATTAAAACTAGTAATTTTGATTAGTAAAACATGATGTTTTATATCTTTTCATTTTGCAGGTTCACTTCAATTTGTTATTTTCTTCTGCCTTTATTAATGGTGTCTCAAATACCAAAATTTGTTTTAACCTCTCCACCTTTTGTAGTCCTCCTATATATAATTTATCTATATATCTTTTATATGCAGTAAAAAAAAATTCACAAGTGGTATTTTCAAATTTTGATTATTTGTTATGTTTAAATAAGCTATTATTTTATGTTATTTTTGTTGGAGAGAACGATGAGGAAGAAGATGACAATAGTCATGTGTACTTTATGTTGAAATATCTATAGATGCAATTATAAAATTTTGCTACTTTTAAATATAAAATAATGATCTCGTTTTGGCGTGTTATTTTAATAAAACACCGTCATAAATTATTTAAGGGCTCTTTTGGTTTGTAAGATAAAAATATTTATTCGTAAAATATTAGCAATATGATTAACCACAATATGATTAACCACAATATGAACAAGTTAAGCCAATCCAATGTGTCATACTGTCATGTCTATCCATAGCAACAGCAAAAGTTTGTCCCTCACATGGGAATAGTAGAGCTTAATTAGGAAATGTGAAATATATGCAACCAACGAATGGAAATATTATAATATATTTGATGTGTCGTATCGACACATAATAAACTAAAATCTCATCTCATGCATAGGAACATACAGCATATCCAACGCGACGTGTTGTCTTACACAGTAAAAACTAAATTGCATCCAACAAATAAAAATATTAAAATATATTCAATGTGTCATGTTCATTACATAATAAAGCAAAATTTCATCACACACGTAGAAATATTAGATCATATTCAACGTGAAATGTTGTCTATACACAGTAAAAACTAAATTGCATCCAACAGATAAAAATGTTAAGATATATTCGATGTGTCATGTCCATACATAATAAAGCAAAATTTCATCCAACACATAGGAATATTAGAGCATATACAACGTGACATTTCTATACACAGTAAAAGCTAAATTCCATCCAAGAAATAGAGTATATCCAATGCATTATGTCCGCACATAATAAAGCAAAATTTCACCCGCAACATAAATATTAGAGCATATCCAACGTGACATGTCTATACACAGTAAAAGCTTAATTACATCCAGCACATAGAAATATTAAAGTATATCCAATGCATCATGTCCGCAGATAATAAAGCAAAATTTAATCCGCAACATAAATATTAGAGCATATCCAATGTGACATGCTCATAAATAGTAAAAACTAAATATCATCCAGCACATTGAAATATTAAAGTATTCAACATGTAATGTTGGCAAATAGTAAAAGCAAAACCACGTCCCGCCACACAGAAAAATTAGAGCATATTAAACGTGACATGTCTATACACAATAAAAACTAAATTACATCCGGCACATAGAAATATTAAAGATATCCTATGTGTCATGTCCGCACACAATAAAGTAAAATCTCATATTCCTGCATATAGAAATATTAGAGTATATTTAATGTGGCATGTATATACACAGTAAAAGCTAAATTTCATCCAGCACATAGAAATATTAAATTATATCCAATGTGTCATGTCCCCACATAATTAAGCAAAAACTCACGCCGCACACAGGATAATTAAAGCATGCCCAACGACTATCTATACACAGTAAAAACTAAATCCCATCCAGCACATAGAAATATTAAAGTATATTCAACGTGTCATGTCAGCACATATATAATAAAAGCAAAATTACGTCCCGCACACAGAAAAATTAGAGCATATCCAACGTGACATATCTATAAATAGTAAAAGTTAAATTTCATCCAGCACATAGAAATATTAAGGATGATTTACATATAGGTTCAAGAAAGTCACTATATTTACAAATAGGCTCAAAATATATGCACAGAAACACATCTTTATTCTGCACAGAAGTACTTTTTTTTTCTGCACAACACCTATTTGTAAATATAGTGACTTTTTTGAACCTATATGTAAGTCACTCAAATATTAAAATATATTCAATGTGTCATATCCGCACATAGTAAAAGTTAAATTACGTGCCGCACACAGAAAAATTAAAACATATCTAACGTGTCATATCCGCACATAGTAAAAGCAATACCATGTCCCGCACACAGGAATATTAAAGCATATCCAACGTGACGTATTTATAAATAGTAAAAGTTAAATTACATCCAGCACATAGAAATATTAAATTATATTCAATGTGTCGTGTCCCCACATAATAAAGCAAAAACTCACGCCGCACACAGGATAATTAAAGCATGCCCAACGACTATCTATACATAGTAAAAACTAAATCTCATCCAGCACATAGAAATATTAAAGTATATTCAACGTGTCATGTCAGCACATATATAATAAAAGCAAAATTACGTCCCACACACAGAAAAATTAGAGCATATCCAACGTGACATATCTATTTCCATCCAGCACATAGAAATATTAAGGATGATTTACATATAGGTTCAAGAAAGTTACTATATTTACAAATAGGTTCAAAATATTTGCACAGAAACACATATTTTTTCTGCACAGAAGCACTTTTTTTTTTCTGCACAACATCTATTTGTAAATATAGTAACTTTTTTGAACCTATATGTAATTCACCCAAATTTTAAAATATATTCAATGTGTCGTATCCGCACATAGTCAAAGTAAAATTACGTGCCGCACACAGAAAAATTAGAACATATCTAACGTGTCATATCCGCACATAGTAAAAGCAATACCATGTCCCGCACCCAGGAATATTAAAGCATATCCAACGTGACGTATCTATAAATAGTAAAAGTTAAATTCCATCCAGCACATAGAAATATTAAAGTATATTCGATGTGTCGTATCCGCACATAGTAAAAGTAAAATTACGTCCCGCACACAGAAAAAATTAGAACAAATCTAACGTGTCATATCTGCACATAGTAAAAGCAATATCATGTCCCGCACACAGGAATATTAAAGCATATCCAACGTGACGTATCTATAAATAGTAAAAGTTAAATTCCATCCAGCACATAGAAATATTAAAGTATATTCAATGTGTCGTATCCGCACACAGTAAAAGTAAAATTACATGTCGCACACAGAAAAATTAGAACATATCTAACGTGTCATATCCGCACATAGGAAAAGCAATACCATGCTCCGCACACAGGAATATAAGAGGATATTGAATGTTGTATTCATTTTCAAAAACAGATTTTTGTTACCCCAACGATCACATTAAACGTAAACTATATCTTTTCAATTTGTACCTTAACCCCTTTGTTAGAACGTTGCTATAGAAATTAGAAACGATTTTCATTAAGATAATTGCTGTCATCAATCATCATTGCACTTTAAAATACATGTCATGTTCAAAAATCTGGAGACGTTGCTTTTTTCAATTGTTATTATTGATTTTAAAAACAATTTTCAAAGAAAAACGAGTTTATAAAATATAAAGTAATATTACTAGTATAATGGAAAAAATATTGCATAATAATAGATATTAATACTATTCAACAAATAAGCACTCTTTTGCATGAATAAATACTTTCATTATAGATCCATCCATTTCCCTTTTTTTATATGGGTCTTGTTGATTCATTAAAACATGATAACACAGATTTGCGTGATACTGTATACAAAATGAGATTTAGATTGTGCTTGGATCTTAAGATACAAGGTTATAAATTTTAAATTAATAATCTAAATTTACTCTATTTATTTAAATATAATATTCAAATTAATTATTTTTTTTTATTTTGACTTTAATTTAAATTGGGAGATATTTAAATATTTCACAAAATTGTGTCATTTAATATTCATAATTTTTTTTAATTCCTTACTTTTTAAGTCTCTTAAATGTTAAATACTTTCTCTATTACATGATTGCTTTTATAATAGTTATAGGCATACGAACTAAGAAAAAATAAGTACGTGAGTGGAAAGTTAAATACTAAAATTAAAAAAAAAGTTTATTGACTTTTGTTTTTTAAAGATGTGAAAGAAAAGTTGAGACGTCCAATAAAAAAGTGGAAAAATAGTTTTGAGAGGGGAAGTACCATTATCAATGTGCAATTTTAATCAAAGTAGGGTATGTTTGGTTCGTAAGATAAAACTATCTATCCGTAAAAAACATGCATGATTTTGACGGATAGATAGTTTTATCTTACGAACCAAACATACCCTTAGATTTTATACTTAGTTAACCCTTGATATATTAATAAAAAAAAAAAAGGATTGGCAAAGTATAGGGACATATCTAATGGAAAATTATCCAAACAAGCGGCGGTTTTCCGCCGCCATTAGCCCTTAAACAAGATGCGCTAACCTCCCATTTAACCATAATCCAATGTGCCACGTCAGCTCACGGTAAAAGCAAAAACCCCGTCCCACAAATAGTTAATGCTGCTGCCATCTCCGTAATTTAATTATTACGTGGGTCACATAGAAAGGAAGTAAAAGAAAATCGATCCTTTTTTTTTGTGGGCCCCGAAGTGGGTCCCAGCTATTCCACCTTCTGACTTTCATATAAACCCCTTCCATTCTTTCTTTGATCCACGAATCTCAACATTCATTAACCACTCTTCTTCTACATAAAAATCTCTCTCTCTCTCTCTCTCTCTTCAATTCAATGCTGGGAGCCCCGACCCTCGCGCTTAAACCCTCTTTCCAATTCCCAAAATCCGGCAATCGGACGATGTCTGTGAGAGCTTCCGTCGCCGAGGTCGCCCATCTCACGGCGGCGGCGTCGCAGGACAGGAAGAGCCTCTACGAGGTCCTCCGGGTGAAACAGAACGCGTCGAGGGAAGAGATCAAGACGGCGTACCGGACGCTTGCCAAGTTGTACCATCCCGATGCGAAGGCCCGGTTTATGAACTCGTCGGTCGCCTCCTCGTCGGACGGCCAGGATTTCATCGAGATCCGCGACGCGTACGCCACGCTCTCGGATCCCAACGCCAGAGCCATGTACGATTTGAAATTGAAAGTCAATTCGCAGCGCCTGTGGAGTACATCTGGTATCTCCGCCTATCAGAGCCCCGGCTGCGGCAGATTCTACCAGACCCGGCGGTGGGAGACCGATCAGTGCTGGTGATGATGCTGTGCAAATGCAGTCAAGGAGAAAAAAAGAAAGAAGTCTCTGTAAAATTTTCACCTGATTTCTTTTTGCTTTTCTGATTAGTTGGGGAAAAATGAAAAAAAAAAAAAAATTACTAATATAATCTTTTTCTTTATTTTTTTAATTTCTTTCTTTCCCTTGTGGGATGTTTTTTATGTAATCCCCCGTTTCTAGAAGAAATAATTAACGTAGATAGTTGCGATGATTCTTGTGATGGAAGCAAATTTCAATGTGATCGCTAGCAACTTTGGACCCTTCTCAAGCAACGTGTATTTTAGGAATAATAATGCTGATTACGAATTAAATAACAGTATATATCCATATGTAACATAATTTTTACACTTTTTTAAACTAGTTAATGCAATTTTACACACAGAAAAAGACAGATATCTAAATATAAAATAACAAAAGACAAATAAAAAGGAGCAGTAGTATTATTTAGCTGTGAGAAAAAAAAATTCAATTGCCCAAAATTATTTTGATTTGACCCACTTTTTAAGAATTATTTTTTTGCCCAACTTTTTAATAGGTTGGAAACTCTTTATTTCTTTGTGCCCTTATTTTAATGTATGTATCTCCCTTGTATGCCCTTAAATCTTCATAACCAGTTTCGAACAAATTTTCATTCCAATAAATTTTCAAATTAGGGGTAAAAAAAGATGACTTGTAAAAAATTGGAGAAAGAACATTTTGAGGAAGATAAGATTGCGGTGGTTTTCCATTAATTAGTTTATTCGGTAGGATATGTGAGTGTTTGCGCTTTTTGATATAAATATATTCAGTGAAGGAAGGATATGTGATATCATATGTTGGCATTGGACAGGAATTGCATTTAAAAAATACTAATGAGCAGAGAGGAAAGGGACATAAAATGTAAACTAACAACATCTTGTAACAATATATACTTGCTGTTACATTTCTTTGGAATTGATTTCAACAGTTGATCAAAATTTCTTAAAATTGGACAAACTTGGGTTTGGCTTTTGACTATGAAATTAGAATTTAAATGTGGGGAAAGCTACAAAGTAATAGAGTTGAGGCAAGATTCACACAATCAGAACTTGCAAAACAAAATTTTATGCAGGAGTTTTCACTTATTGACCAGCAAGAGAATAAAAAAAATATAGGACGAAGCAACAGACCAAACTCCAAAGAATGTCAGTAAGGACGAGTAAAAATAACAGAACAAAACTTTGACCCAAACTGTGAATTAAAACTAATCCATCCTAGTGTATAAACATAAAACACAGAAAAACGGAATCATATCCAGACACAGCAGTTGGAACGGACAAATGTGCACATACAAAATTGCATATCAACAATAAACGTCCCACCAAATCTCACCAACACAACAAGTAATTGTAACATATTTGGACTTTAAAGCTTAGGATGAGGAAGAAACAGATTCAGCTTCACAGATTGTCCCTTCTCATAGTTGTCCTTCTGATGACTTCACCGTTCTTTTATATATAAATTGGAATTATTTAGAGCTCATAAGCATAGAATTGATAACATGCATGATCAACCGGATGTTGGACAGCTCAGCAACGCTAGCAGTCGGAAGGTTGCGGTGGTGATTCAGTATTTGGTATACTTGCTCAAAGATGGGGCGCACATGGACCACAATCATGGAATCGGTTGGATTTATAGCAGATAGAACCTCCCTCATCCAAGTTAACTTCCTCGAGGTCTCTTTGTTCATATCACAAGCCAACTGCTGGAGAAGAGAGAGGAGCACACCTTGGCTCAAAGGAAGGGGGTTCGTTGACAAGATCCCGCCCAAATCAACCTGGTAGACGACAAACGATTTTTTAATAAACAAAGAAAGAGGGTTTTAAGAGAGTTTTTTAATAATCAACCTGGTAGATCACGCATATGCTCAACAGTACTACTCTGTAAATTAAACAATATTACTTTTAAGAGAGTTTGCATGAACCTGATTCACAGAGATCTACTAGTGAATTAAAATTGAGTAGTTTAATTAGTACAATATTGTGAGGATCAGAGGATGGAATTGGAAGAAGGGATTCAATTGACCCAGTTGAAAGAAAATGCAATTGAATCTTAAGCACCATGGTCTAGAACTCATTGTGAGACAGATCAGAATCCGAATGAATATGCTAGAAAATGACACAAGAAATACAAAAGTTCAATCAAACAAGCCACTGTGACAGGTCCAAACCCTATCAAGCCACTTTTAATTCCAGAACCGCCAAGGTTTTCTCAAATATTATCAAAATAGATCTAGTTCAACGAGTTGGGGAAGGACAGACACTGGTACATATTTTCCTTAGCAAGGTAGATCTCGAATGTGACTAAATCCATCTTAGAGCAACCACGATACAATCCCTAATAACATACACCTCAAAATCCTATGATGATATGCAGTATCGTTCAATCGTTGGTTCTTTCATCCAACAGCTAGGTAATATAAGCAAATAACAGTGGCGAACAACAAAATCAGAAGAGAATTTTAACATGGCAAGCCAATCACAATAAATGGAAGCATTGGAAATACCTGAGAGCACAACCATGATACAATATTAACATCACTCCTTTGCAGGGCAGCAGTGAAAGCTTCCTCATACTTGCGCTCGGCTATCAATCTAGATAGATCTTTTGTTGGGTCAGGAGGTACCTCCATCTAAAATACAAAACCATATTTTAGAACAAATTGCTACTATAGAAGACATTCATGTAAATCAAGAAAGAACAAACCTTCTCATGGAGAGCACCCAAAGGACCATTACTTAGTTGACTAATCAATGTATTTGGTGCTTTAGGGTTTGCTCCAGCAACGGCAAGAGCTAACAAATTTCTTTGGCCATCAAGCAACTCATTGCTTAAAGTTTGAGTCATGGATGATGCTGAATTTATAGCATCCTGAAAAGTAAGGTAAAATTACTGGATCTAGTGGATAAAAATTACAGGCAAACAGAAGATTGATGTATAGGTATAAGTTTATCTCCAAGATGCACAATTTATCGCTATAGATGAGCTGTCATCTAAAGTAGCATGATTAGGCATATACAGAAAATACTAGTAATAAAAGATAGTAAGCTTTGGTACCCTTAGTGCAAGAACCAACGGAGAATGTGATGCCTCGAATTGTTGTTGAGCAGATGTTGTATGTTCAGCCAATCCTTTATGAAATGTGGCATCAACCTGCTCAAACATGGTCCTGCATGACATCTCAAATGCAGGGATCACAGAAGCTTCCAAACTAGATTTCAGAGTTTCCTGCATTACAAATGTAAGACTGCATTATACAAATGTATTCAGGATAAGTAATCACAAGTAAATATATGAAAAGGGGGAATGAAGATAGACTCTAGGCAGTAGATAAGCCAACTCACAATGCTAGGCTTACGAATTACAGGATTGTTGTACTCAAATGCAGAGTGAAAAATTAATTTACGAAAAGATAAAGTTGAAAGACACAAAAAGTACAGTATAAATTAATAAATTTAGATCCCCACTCAAATGAAATATTGCCAGTGCAAAGAAAATCATCATCACCACAGCTAACCAAACAACAGAAGTTAAGCGCAATTACACTTCCCATTGAACCTTGCATGTTTTTTGCACTTTATCATCTGCTCGTTTTTGTGGATCAAAAGTTACGACACGAACTTCATGATCCATTACACTTTGCCATCTCTAAGCATACATCCCAAAACAAAGAAGACATTCCAAACACCACCTCATTCTTTTGTTAAATACCTGAAGAGCTTGCTTGCCGGAAGTTTGAAATTGAGCTTGGATTTGCCTACCAACTGCAACTTCAAGTTTGGAGCTGACTGATTTCTCCAGTTGATTTACAGCTTTATCACCTACCCCTTTCTGATCATATACATCAAGTAAGATCCAAGAAATGGAACACAACAATACACTTGAGCATATAGAATATGTTAACCTGGAAGTTCTCTGTGATGGAAGTGGATATTGTTTTCTCAATCACAGGAGAAATTGTTCGTGCTACGGATTGCCCAACTGCAGTCAACTCTCTCTTTACAGTTTTCTCAAATAAAGCAGGCAAATCTTTGTGTAAGCAATTGGTGATCGTATTTGTTAGCTGCTGCAAACAGTCCCTGGCTGCCTTTTCCTGTTTTGCATTTTCTTCTTGAAGACGAGCCCATAAAGCATCTGAATTGGCTTTGACAGCTTTCTCCATGCTCCGACCCAAGGCTGCCTCGAGTCTTTTTCCCTCTTTAGCTGGAACGGCAGCCACCATTGCTAACTGCTTCTGCATTTCGTTTTGCATATTCACTAGCTGCAAAAAAGAGAGAAGAAAATAATATTCAAAACTAGATAGAGATTGCCTAAAAAGGCACATACACGAGCTAAAACAGATATATAACTGTAGACATAAAAACAGTTCTGCACATATGCAGGGCATTAGCTTCTATTCTTGATGTTCTAACTATCTGACTCCCAACGAACAAAGTAACACAAGTCAGATAAGTGAATATAACTCCCAGGTAATTAAGCTGGGAAAGAACAAACTATCAAGATGTATACCTACACATGTTTCAATCAGAATTATTATTAAATCACAAAAGATTTGCTTCAATGAGCAATAGAGAAATTTATACTACCAGAGATATCATGATACAAACACTCATATTACATGAATTTCACATTCTTTTTTTGGTGGTGGTGAGGTGGACAATGTCTATAAAGGAGGAACCTAAAAATTTCACAGCCCCTTTAAAAAACCAAAAATGCTGAGATGAAAACAATTTTAGACTTAAAAATACTGGAGCATGACAATCATGAAAAGATGGATCCACTCAACCAGTAAATGTGGTGTTGAAAAACTATAACCAGTTAGATTTGTCATAAATATCAAGAAAAGAAAAAAACACCTGATTCAGCATCTCTTGCATGGAAAGAAATTGTGAAACTGCAGTTTCTGTAGGAGCAGTATTGGGGCTTACGCCTGGTTCAACAACAGAATCGATTGAATTGAACTCACTAGGTGATTGTGAAGCAAGGTTAGATCCTAGAGCACTCTTTCCCTTCTGCTTTTTCCTTTTTGTATTCGGCACAGAATGCTGAGAGGGAATGGGAGGCGAAGAATCGGCATCCTTCCTAGTAACATCTTTTACAGAGTTGATAAGTTCTTCAACTACAGTAGAGGGCTGGGTATCTGTTTCAGTTCCATCAGCCCCACTAATTTGCCTAGCCTCCTCCACAATATAAGTTTCTGGCGACAAGGCGAAGGACTCTCGAGCCATGTCCATTCCCAGGTCAGAAGCTTGAGAGCAAAATATTTTCTCCTTGTTTTCCGACACAAAAGTTTCAAATTCTTCTCGAGACCCAGTACCATTATTTTGACTAAATCTTGTTTCGCCGACAACTTTAACCTCTACCTCAACGTTCCTTGCGTCATTGCTAACCATCACATCCTGAGTATTTCGCTCACTCTCACTTTGAGGCTCAATTGTGTGGTTCACCTCGGAGGATGAACTGGCCATCAATATCTCAGCAGGAGTTACCAAATGAGTGGGGATTTTGAACTTTACAGGATGGTTGAGGCCGCCAGAAATATCATCTTGGGAAAATTTATTGTCATCAGTCCTCGACTCATCATCCAATGAAGCAACATCAGTCAAGTTAGCATGAGCAGTATCCATTTGTCTATCAACTGAATATTCAACAATTTTCTGCTCTGCATTACGATTGTTAGCAGAAGGGCCATGCTCAAAACTGGACGTACTAAAACCAGAAAGAGTTCTGGATACCCTGGGGCTTAAAGGGAGTGAAGTTGAAGCAGCAAGAGAAACTTCAGCATCATTAGCAGCTTTGGACAAATTAACCGCTTCTGTACTTGAGGAAGCAAACTCCTGTACAGTTTGTGATTCACCAGATATGGCACTAATAGGGTATCTAACTGTAGGTACATTCTCCAAGCCACTTTCAAGCATGGATGCCTTGGGTGCAGAACTAGATATAAATAACTCTGCTGGTTTACTGCCAGAAGGCTCCACAATAGCAACCCCTTCAGTATTTGCAGCATCCCTCGACACACTAGACTCAGACCTCTCATAGACCACACTCTCTGTGGGGGGTGGCAGACACTGTGACAATTCCAGAGCATACTGCTGAATAGCCTGTGTTTGGACACAATATACCTGTACAATTTGTTCACCATGAGGTAGCAACTCGCTTGTCCCTGTAAAACTCAGTATTGGCATAGTGACAGTGAATTCTGCTATGTAATCCAAACGTGTTGCTGCAGGGTTTGGACCATATTCCAAGTGCACCGCATATATAGCATTCCTCTTGGCATTTGCCAATAAAAGAAGGCCAGCTTGTGGTAAAGCTGCTACTTGATTGAAGAAAGCTTCTTCCAACCGAGCCTCAGAACTTTTCAATTCCAATGTCTGAGTACAATACCATGATTCTGCATCGCTAGGAAGCAACCATCCTTCTTCACTTGATGATATCCATATCTTCATTTCCCGGTTGTGGAGGCCCTGCACGTATCCTTAGAAGTTGAGCGCGTATAAAATCAAAAACAAAGTCAAAATGGACAGTGATACTGGCAAATCCACTCTTTGAACAAATATTCAAATTATATGAAGCTAAGAGAGTGTTTGGATAAGATGTCTGGGGGCTTATAAGCTACTATAAGGTAAATGTATTTTTTTTATGGAAAATCATATTTGCTTCCACAATAAGATGTCAAGAGCTAATAAAAGTTGTTTTTAGATACAGAATTGTCATTACTAACAAACATAAAAGCTACACCATCATATTTTACACAAACACTAGTACAACTTATAATTCAAAATAAGATCTATCATCACTATCAAGTTCTAAACACAGCTTATAAGATGTACGAACTTGTTAAATGTTTTAAATAAGCTTAAGCAGCACCCTATATATAAATGAACAATATAATGAAATATCAAAAATTGAATGTTCCCAGTGTACAATGGAACTGTCAGTTTAAAATGTGCAATTTAGAAAAAATAAATAAACAAGATATCATAACATCTTAGCAATTTTTCATTGGATGTACCCCAGTTATAAGTATGATGTGATCTGGTCTATGAGGAGCAGCCAAAAAGGTGACAGAATTAACAGGTTGTCCATCATGTGGCCGAAGAACTGCAATTGGTGGAGATTTTCGATCCTCCCAAATCTTTATCTGCAATAACAGACAGAAGTCAGGTGAAAACTCACAAGTTGGTCAAAGAATGACTGCGTAATCACTAGAGAGTAGAGACTATAACCTAAACCATGCAAGCAGAATTTGGCAATCCAGAAACGCAATTATCAGAAGCGCCAACAACATAAAATAAAATAAAAAAATAATAACACAACAACACAGATCCCATATATGTCTCAACATCATCCACTCCAGAGAGAGTGTGAGAGAGAGTTACATTATATAGTTTCTTTGATGTAGTGGCTAAGATAAATAAAAGATTCCATCTAAACTCTGATGTCATCAGTTTAATTATAGGATTGGTTAATAAGACTGGTTTATCAAGTTATTATTAAATGAGTTTCCAAGTCCAGCTGTCTTGACCTTAAATCAAACAGGAACTGATTATCAGAATGAAATTCTATACTCAATCCAAACGACCTATTTAGTTGCATTAATTATGAGAAAGTTTGTACGTGAGAGTTCAGGAGGCCAAAAGAAACTGCAAAACCCACTTCTGAAGAGAAAGTGGTGTTCTGCATACACCATATTCAAGTCAATAAAAAGAGTCCAGGCAAACCGGACAAATAGAAGTGGGAGAATAACTTTAGCAAAGCATTTACAGCCAAGTACTTTTTAAAGAAAAAGCATAGATATATAATATCCCCCATCATAAAAATTATCAACTCCAATAACATAAGACACTGAAGTTCAGAAGACAACTGAAAAAAATGCACTACATATCAGGCACTTCAAAGTATTATCTTACTGACATTGAAGAAATACAATTTAAATAAGCTGTTATACCTATTCAAATAACTAATATTATATTTACTTAATGGTTCAACCTAAAGAATACCTTATTTTTTTTCCATGTCATGCAGAAGATGAAACAAGAATATCCATTGATCAATCACTTCCAGTTTTGAAATCGGAAACTTCTTTTTAAAAAATGACACATTATCAACTTGTGCTATATGGTCCACTGCATTATTAATTGTTAAACCAGGACCTGACCTTGCTCGAAAGGCCAACCACCTTTTCTACTCCATGGTGCCCCACAAGTGGGACAGGACAAATGGATCTATTACAAAATATTAGTGTAAACCAATTATTGATTATCCATGGATCCTTCTTTCACATTTTTCTAAATTTTTGGATGGACATAGTTACATTGCTTAAATTCTTAATAGAATAGATTATATCCCTTTAAGACTGACTCCATTACTTCCATTAAATCACTGTAGAATGTATGCATTATCCGTAACTGCAGCTACAAACTTCAGGATATTGCAATATTTCCCTTTCATATAAAACCTGTTTAGCCATGTTGATTGCTTAATCACAAATATATAGAATAACAGGCCATAATAAAGACTTCACTTGAACACAATCAGAATTTTGTGTGCGGGGGATTATGTGCACACAAGGGTACAATGGTATATGCACATATGTGTGTGTATACGTAGAGAAAACGAGAGAGACTCTCTGCAATAGTTCTTTTACATGTTTCTGAGGAAGTATTTCCGACCTATCCACATTACAGTAGGAGCAAAGTAATATTAGATAGTAAAGAATGAGACATCATCAAATTACTCCCTGTTACTAAATGAAGGTATAAGTTAAAAAAGCATATCGACTAGAGTATTGGGGAATTGAGGACAAACCGTTCCATCCATTGAAGCTGATACCAAGCGAGTGGTCATCCACTGGCACATAGACAGGTCAGTCACTTCTCCGTCATGGCTCCCAACAAGTTGGATCCCATCGATCAACTTCTCAATTGGACATTTAAGGGGTTCCTCTGATGAGAACTTTTCACCTTTTCCAACTTTTGTGGTATCAATCTTCAGAACACGTCTACCAATACCAACTACAAGAACTTCCTGTAAGAGGAAGCTTTTTTACTTGGTTAACAAGAACATGGCTGAGAGGTTAAAACACAGCTTCAAAACAAAAAGGAAAACATGAAAGAGCAGCATACTTGTTTATGGCAATGCCAACAAACTCTAGGATGGAAAGATTCCCCCTCTCCAGTAATTTGAATGGCAATAACAATCTTTCCAGTAATCTGAGGCTTGTCTTCTTCATCAGGACCTTCAGTAATCTTCCACACATAAACACGCCCATCCACACTTGCACTGTCCACAAGCAAATCAGCATATTAAGGAGATATCAATAAGCAAATGTTAAAGACAACTGACGAAGAGTCTACCTAGCCAAAAGGTGAACATCGTCGGCAAAGAAAGCCATGTCTGTGACCCTCTGGAAGAAAACACATTATCCAAGACATAAATCAAGATCAGTTATAAGCATTCACTTAAATATCCATAATCAGGAAGTCATTCTAAAAAAATAGATGCATATATCTTGGGAGTTACTTCATAGAATTCCAATAAGATCATTCACTTAGCTATCATCCCATGGAATATGGCAAAAATAAATGCATGAACTCTATTTAAGAACTCCATGTTATAAGAAACCTTATGCCCAGCACCTCAAGACTTCACAGTAGTACTCTACATGTTAGATATCTAATTACATTAGTTACCTAGAAAACTTTCACATATTCAGAATGATGTATACAGTTAGTCAAAATTAATTTCCACAGCAAACTAAATGTCCATAACAACGTATTAAAATGCGGAAAAAAATATGCTAGCCATTTGGCAAAAAGTAGCACCGGAAATTATGACTATTATTCGTGTTAGATATCAACTGATTCGTCGACCAAAAAATGCTTCCGACGGCAATATCATTAATCATTAAAATAACAAAAAGTGTGTCCACAGACACGTGTACCACAGAATACAAAGCCCACATTAAATTTGACAAACAGAATCCGAACATATAGCCAATATGCACACAAATATTCCATTACATAAAGAAATCAATGAACGGCGGTCTTTATTTTAATCAAAAGAACAAAAGCTACGCAGGCAAAATGGTAACCAACCTGAGCCAAACCCTTAAGTAATGATCTCAAAGCAGTGTTAATATTGAGCACCCTGATAGCCCCCAACTTGAGTCCGTAACATATATATGTTTTATTAACAGCAATTTGCCTACCCAACACAAGTCCAGGATCAGACCCATATTTTGTGATGGGAGTAACCTCAAGTTGAGGCTGCACCTCTCCAGGTAATCTGACATCTACATCGTAAACCAGATGATCCCCAACTAAATGCCGCCCCTTGGGGAGCTTACTACTTGGCATCCTCATCACAGATCCCTGATGTGAAACTGCCGAGCCGGGCCCAGGGGGCGAAATGTTCACATTCTGTGGAACAGAGAAATCTGAGCCCGTAGAGGAAGTAGGATGAATTTGAGTGATTGGCAATGTCAGCTGCTGGGGCAACTCCGGTGTAGAGTGTGACGCACCCAACATAGCCATTAACCGAGCCCCTTGGTTACCAGGGTTTTGGGGATTTGGGGGGTTTTGAAAATTGTTGTGGTGCGGTGAAGCAGCAGGGGACTGCGCTTGGGGTTGGAGCGGTGGCGTAGGATAAGACATGGACCTCTGGGGGTGCACATTAGCAAAATCCTGGTGTGGCGGCGGATTTGAGTAAGGTGTGTACACCGGATGGTAATGAAACGGGGATGTTTGGGGGGAGTAGTTGTAGGGTCCACTGCCAGCGCCGGTGGGTGGGGGATAGGAGGCTGAAGGGACTGGAAAAGGTCCTGTAACCAAATTAGGGTTAGTATTAGTGACACTAACATTATTGACGAAGTTCTGAGAGCTAGGGTTCGAAGTGGGCGTGGAGGCGGGTTGAGGCGGTGGAGTAGAAGGTTTGAATAGTTTATGCATATCGAAAGGACCTCCACCAGGTGGGTTCTGATTGCCCGCGGAAGCCATCTAGATGTATATATATGTATCTATCTATCAACTTACACGGCAATAAGCAACAATCAGCGCACAACTACTACCTCTCGCCGGAATCTGATTCAGATCGATCTAGATGCCCTTTTCCGGTTAATCGAGACCTGTATAAATTCGCGTATAGATTTGATTGGGGGAAGTAAATATGTAGGGATTGAGGAGGGGGGAGATCCGATGTAGGAATTGGGAGCGGAGCCCTAATGGGGGGTGTACTGGGGTTATAGTGAAGAGAGACTTTTTGGAGACCAAATTTAGAAGAAGGAGAAGAAGAAGATGGATTCGCAAATCTGAAAATACTATAAGTAATTTTTTTCACTTGGGCGAGGTGGTGTCATGGTGTGTTTGATTTGATCGTAAAACTTTTGTCGAGGCATGAAATCAGTTTTTCTAATTTGCTCACAGAGCCCTTGGATTTTGGTGTAATACTACATTACTCCTTAAAAGGCATGTCATTTACTCCCTTCATCCCTAAATTGATTTCACCTTCGATTCTGGTCCACGTTTTAATATTTGTTTATTAATGTATTTTGTTTGAATTTTTTTAATAATAATGGAAGTAGTCGAAATGAATATATGTTTTGTGAACTCGAGTTCTCACTGTTATTTATATATGTTATTATTATTATAAAGATATACTTAATTTTTTAATAGTAATAATATATGCATAACAGTGATAGTGAATATACATAATATTGATAGTATATACACATGACAGTGATAATTGAGAACCCGAGTTCACCGTGAACTCGAGTTTACACAAATTTTTGTCCAAAATATATAGTAATTACAGCAAAAGTTATATATAATTATTTTTTCATATAAGATATTCAAAGGTAAAAAAATGAGCTTTCATTTTTATTATTATTAAAAAAATTGAAATAAAATTGTTTTGACGAAATAGAGGATATGAAAGTTTTTTAAAATTTTAAAATAAGGTAGAATAATTATAAAATAGAGTATTAAAGTGATGATATATCTTGTAATATTCAGATATTTTGAGGGTAAAATTAAAGAAAATGTATTACTTTATTGATATTTAACGCATGGAATTTGGAAATTTAGAAATGGATGAAGTATAATTAATTACTGACCATATAATTAAATGTGATTGGTTTGAATTTAATGAACATTCTCGTCTTTTCCTTCTTTCTTTATATGAAAAGAGAACATTTTTTGTCTTAATTCATCATTGCAATGAGTAAGATTATATGATTAAATAAGGAATAATTTCATATCGGGTACATTTTTTAAATATTATTTTTAAATTAATGCGAAATTTATACATAATAGAGTAAATATGAATTGAATAATAGAGTTTTTTTTCCCACATTGTACCAATTTGAAAAAATGTTTTAAAATGTACTTCCTTCGTCCCAAATAAATTTGCATTCATGACGGTGCACGTGGTTAAAGAAAAAAATGTATTTTTTAAATTAAGTGGTGACATATTGATAAATATGTGTATAATTTTGTGAATATGCATGCAAATCGATATTTTCTTTTTTAGTAGTATGCAAATTGGTTTGGGACACAAAATAGAAAGTATGCAAATTGGTTTGTGATGAAGGTAATATCATTTTGTAACTGGCTCTTTAAGTAATTATTCCCTTCGTCCTATAATTATTTGCACACTTTATTTTTTTTTGTTCCACAATTGTTTTCACACCCTACAAATAAAAACTACTACTCTAACTTTATTCTCACATATTTACACAAAATGTCATTATTTTTACATTCAATCCAAGTAATTTATTATTTTAATAATATAACTTCACACATCATCATATTTTTTCTTAAAGGTTGTGCATTTATTGAGATGAAAACACCTTTGAAATAGGTTGAATATAATTTTAATATGATCTACGGTTCAAAATATCAAATTATGATGTATGATCAATGGTTGGAGAGTTTGGTTTGAAACCAATTAAATCAATACTCCATTTAATTGTCATTTAATGAGAGTTTGAGCATTCTTATTTAACTAATTAAGGGCATGTTTTCAAACACAATTAAAATACTAACAAACATTTCTCGTGGTGGAAGATTAACTCTCGTAAACTCGATACCCGTATATCTTCTCTCTACCTTTCTAGCACCAAAAAGAGTGTTGAGTGGGATTGAATTCTTGCAGCGTAATTTTTTTTTATTAGAGGGGGTGGGAGTGCTTTACAAGAACTCCTTTAATTAATTGGCTAAATATTTGCAAGTCAAAGTGGGACTGGGTTTTGAGGGTTAAGAAACTTGTTTGTTTTAATTTAGCACTTGTTGGGAATTGATTGTGGAGGTTTTTTTATGAGAGAAATAGACTATGGGCTTGGGTCATTC
>JAPKLY010000264.1:566668-591146 GCA_026898435.1 Prunella vulgaris
ATTGCTCAACACATATTATCTATAGAAAGCCTCTTTTTAGTAGTAAACTGGTCCAAAACACTCCTCCAAAGATCCATCATCCCCTATGAATTTCAACAGTAAGTCTATCATATTTTCAAATTAGTCTGAACATTATTTCATTATGAACATATAACCTTTAGATTGGAAGACATCAACCAAATACTAGAAAAGAAAAATTGTACGCACAAGGGGGGGTTACATGACCCTAAATATTATTTGCATCATAATTCTTAGTGCATGTTCAGAATAATCTTTTAAAAAATAATCCAAATGATTTCAGGTTTTGCTCAAAATCAACCATAAAAGGGAAATTTTCAGAATGCTCAAAATTCTAAAAATAGGATCAACCCCAAAAAGAATTTTAGGCTTTGCTCAAAATCATACACACTTAAACATAATTCTTAATTACAAGAAAGAGTAAAATTCTCACTCCAAAGCATACCACAATAAAATACAACAACATAAAAAAAAAATCAAACCCGCCAAAGTAATTAAGAGAGGAGAAGGCCTCAACATGCATGAATCCATAGCTAAAATCGCCGGAATTAAAAAATAGAGAGAAAAAGATAAACAATACCAATGGACAGAGTGAGAAAACACTCCCCCGTGCATCGAGCACAACCCCTAAATTGCCGCCGCTGCCTGGGATTGAAGAGAGGGAGTGGAGAAAGTGAAATAAATCGCTGACATCCTTGACATTGAAGCAACCGAAAATCGAAGAGTCGTGGCCACCACCTGACACAACCACACTCACCCCGTACAGATATGAAATAAATTTAAACAAGACAAATTCTGGAAACCTACTATAATTTTTTTCCAGCATAATATTATAATAATCCGACAACTTGTCACATTCACACACAAGGTGCCTACAAACCAACACACTGCAAAACTCTCTAAACCAACATCAATATGTATTATACAATACATATCACAAGATATCTAAAATATACAACGACATAAGCAAAATAAGCCACAGTTCAGTCAACAGATCGTCATCTATATACACATCAACCCAAAAAACTTGCAAGAGCGCCACATCTACTCCAGTTTGATCACAATGTCACATATCATCAGGATTACCTACAATGCATAAATTAGGTGAAATTTATAAATCTAAGTAAGTAGAAATTATGCATGATAATGCAATTCTTTTAAAAACCTCTACATGCACTCTCTTTTGAAATCAACAATTTATTAATGAAATACTCGCCAAGGTTGTCGGGTTATTATAATATTATGCTGGAAAAAATTATAGTAGGTTTTCAGGATGTGTCTCGTTTAAATTTATTTTATATTTGTACGGGGTGACTGTGGTCGTGTCGGAGAAATATATTCAAGCAATTATAAAATTAATACATAAATAATTTAAATGCACACAAAGCATGAAATATATTGATCAATGTGTAGTGAGAAACTCAGGTATCACACTACTGTTGCAAGCCATCACCATCGAAGAGCATCGTTGCGAATAAGTGCCGCCCAAATCTCTCTATTTTTGTTGAATAATAAAATTTATTATATTTATGCCAAATACTCATCCCCATCTGCCGCGACACCTTCCGCCATCGCCTCCTTCTCCTCCACAGAAAATAACCAAAAATTGTTGCCCCAAACCTCGCCGGTGGAGAAGGACCCGCTCTTCGCTGATGGGCTCAAACCCTAGCTAAAAAATTACATTCCGATTGTAGCAATTCTTCGTTTGTCGGAGCGACTGAAAACCACTCCGACTTCGTGACATTCTTATTCCAGCCGCCGCTGCGCTTTCCTCCACTGCATCATCTGAACCCGTTCAAGACCCCCTGATTCCCATACCTAATTAAATCTATGAAGGAGGAGAATAAAACTTCTCAATTTATTTGATAATCGGACTCGGGGAGCGACCTTCAAATTCACCGGAAAAAAATTGGGAGAGATAGAGATAGAGAGAACAATGTGATGTGATATTTAAGAATTCAAATATCTCAATTTAATTAATAATGTGTAGTATACCAATTAATTAGTAAATTATTCTCATTAATTCTAATTTGATTCTCAATGTAATTGATTTTGTTTAGTGGTGCAATCTTTATTAAAAAAACAATTCTAAATGTAATTTTTCCAATAAATTTAGTAGATACATTTAAAATAGGGAGACAATTTAAAATACTTATTTTCAACTTCAAAAAATTTATTTTACTCACTTTAAATATAAATAATTTTTTTTATTCATTTTCAATGTCAAACAATTTTTTTTACTCATATGACCCACAGACAATTATTTATCTAATCTTCTTTTGTTTTATCATTGAAAAAGTGATTAAATCTTATGATATTATTTATTTTTTTAATTATAAAAAATAAATCTTATAAAATATTATATTTAAAAAAATTAATAATAATTTTTTATTTTTAAAAATTATAACAAAATAATTTTATAAAATATTATATTCTTAATTTTCTTTAAATATACTTATATAATAATAAGTCATCCCACAAGTGAAATAAAATAAATCTTTCTTGATTATTTTTAAATATGACATACTAAACTTTATAATTTTTTTGTAATTTTGATCCTATATTATATTTTTTAAATCTCAATCGTTTATCTTAATTTCTGAATTTTTATAAAATTTAATTCATTTTTTGCTTTTATATTAACTCTTTAAAGTATTTAATATTAATTTTTTATTTATCTTAGTTTAATTATTAATTTATTTAATATCACTTTTATTATTTTTTAAAAATAATTTATTTTTAATATTTAATCAAATCAAAACAAGAAATTTAATAAATTAAAAAAATTGATTATCTTATAATTGATTATTAGATTTAAAAAATTATGAATTAAATAACAAAAAATATAATTTTATCTCTTATACACAATCTTTTATTTTATACTGCGAAATTCACGGGTATACATACTAGTTATAATATAAAAATTAGATTTTAATGCAAATTAATGACTATTACAGTTTATAAAAGTATATAAAAATTAATAATTTGAAGATATATCTATTAAAATTTAAATAACAAAAGAGCATTATCCACATCAAAATTAAATCAAAAATTTAAATTTTCTACCGAATTGTCTTCATAAAAATTAAATTTTTATGAATCGCGTATCGAATCGTTGATTAATACTAAATATTTTTCATACTAGTTGAAAAATACACTCTAATATTTAAAATACAAACTCTCTCTCTCTCCAATCTTATTTATTTACCAATTAAATAATTCATAAAGTAAAATCTACCTCTTATACGAAGATAATATAGTTATGAAGATAAGATGAGACTCAATTCAAAATTATCAACTCTTTTATACACATCCTATAAAGATATATAATTTCTTATATTATAAATTGGATATAAACTTTTTTAAAAATAAATATGAATAAAATATAAATTTGAAACTTGAAAATAAATATATTGTGATATTCTCACTTCAAAATATATAGCTCTAAATACTTCAATTAAAATTTAGAAGATAAATAAGAAGGTGGTTTTCCTTGTGAGGAAGTAACTTCAAAGAAGGGCAGGTTTTCGTAGCTGAAAAGTCACCACCGCGGTAATTATTTTTGAAAGGAGTAAAAGAACAAAGCCGAGCAGAGGGCAAACCAGTTTCATAGCAAACATCAGTCAACGGCGTCGAAATTTACTTTTTGCAGTCGCTAATTCAGTCCGATAATTGAAACCCGTCTTTTATCTGTTATCTTTTTATAGCATACTAATCTGAGGAAGTCGAATTGAATCGAATCGCGCCGGAGAAGATGAAGATCACTGTAATGACCGCCGACGAACAAATCGTCACGCTCGAAGTTGATCGCGACGAATCTGTAATTCACTCTTTTCCTTGTTACATCAACACAACCCCTCCCCTGTGCCCAAAAATGTTTTTTTTTTTTTTTTTGGTATTGTGTTGTGTGGTGAAAGAACCCTTATGAGAGATATTAACATGATATCCGTTTTTTACTTTTTCTATGCGTTGATAACAGGTTGAGAACTTGAAAGCTCTGCTGGAGGTTGAGGTTGGATGAGCCCCTTACTCATGGGTTTCTTGATTAATGCTTTATTTCCTGGATATATGTTTTTTATTTTTGAAATTGTATGTAATAATACATTGGTGAACAGACACAAGTGGCACTCCAGCATCAGCAGTTATTATATAATGGAAAGGAAATGAGGAATTCGGAGAAATTGAGTGCTCTTGGTGTTAGTGATGGAGATTTGGTTATGATGATCTCAAACGCCTCATCTTCTAATTCCAGGTTTCTTATAATAATTTCCAATATTTGGTGTTTACCTGCTATCCAATGCTTAAAAAATGTATGTTTAAGAAACTGTCATGAGCTGCACGGGATGTTGCTTTGGATATATGTTGTAATGTTGTTGTTGTTTTTTCACACCGTTTATTTGTCAGGTGGTTGTAATAATATTCTTCGATATATTTTATAATGTTGTTGGTCTGTCATACCTTTTGATCTTCAGGTGGTTGTATATTCATTAGGTATGGGAATATTAGGGAACAAAGGGTTCCCTTTGTTAAGTTTGCTTAAATAGTTCTTTTTTGTTGTTGTTGGTTCTGATACATTATAGAGCTGGAGCACCTTCAAGTGAAGCTGTGGGCTTCAATTCCGATGGTTCAGCAGTAAACCCCACGGCTTTCCAGCAGCAGTTGCGTGGTGATTCGAATTTAATGGCACAACTATTTCAGGTATTATATCGAGAAGCTGCAAACCAACAAAGGTGCTCTTGATTTTAGTTAATTGAATAGGAAATTATTAACTCTGGCTGTTATTAAGCTACCTTTGATTTTAATAAAATAGTATAGATTTGCGTGAAGATAAATAAAGATAGGAAATATAGCAGAGATTTGAATTAACATGCTAATTACATGATTGGGCACAATAACCTAAGTCTTTTGGTCAAGAAATGTATTATCAATCTCAGCTTCTCTTATATTCTCCATTCGTAATAATTACAAAAATATGCTCAAAGTACAGCTATCCGGGCTTGCATATAATGATGCCAATATATTTTAAATACTGTAGAAAATTAATTAGGGGTGGGATCATGTTTGAAGATGCTAAATAGTGGCAATTGGCTTCACTATGAAACTTTTTCATATTTCTTTTCTAGTGTTATGATCCTTGGCATAGCTGCAACTTTAGTTAAACAACAGTTAGTTTTTGTAACATGTATTCTGTTATTGACCTGATAGAGTGATCCCGAGTTGGCACAAGCTATACTTGGAAATGATATCAACAAGTTGCAAGACCTTTTGCGCGTACGCAATCGCCAGAGAGGTGAATTAAGGCGTCAACAAGAAGAGGAAATGGTTAGTATCATGTCAGTTTTTCTCACTATTGATTGTTTGAATTCTACTGTAGAACTTACTGTTTTTGGAATAGAATGTGGCTCTATGTCTTCGTGAAGTTTAAATGGCAGTTTTACAAATTATGAAAACATTCCTAAGAGGTTATGCGAATTTATTTTGATCAATTCCTCTACATCTGCATTTACCTTTATGATAATGGTTATGTGCGTCCTATATGATTCGTTGGTGTTGGATATGTTGGTTTTAGATGCTTCTTTAGACTCTCCTTGTAAGTTGTACTCCCTCCGTCCCCCAAATTTATTTTCATATGTGTGGGCACGGGTTTTAAGGAAAATGAGATAAAGTAAAGATATTGTGGAATAATTGTGGGCTTCCCTAGGGAATAAAGTGATTGGTTATGAGTGTGATAATAAAATAATATTTTCCAAAAGAGGAATGGGAATAAATTTGGGGGATGGCGGGAGTAACAAGTACTCACCCTTTTTAAAAAAAAAAAAATTAGCCATTTAACATCATATATGATCTTAATCTAATAAGTAACCAAGTTTCTTTAAGAAATAACAATACGCACTGGATACACTCGAATTGCTGTTTTTTTGAGTCTCGTGACTAATTATTTGTATTGACATTGGTCCTCTCACGTTTCATTCTTAAATAAGTAAAACATTTATGTTTTAATTTCTGGCAGTTTTCTCACTCAAATTTCAGGAATCTAATATTTTTGGCTATTTATTTGCCTAGGCTTTACTTTATGCAGATCCATTTGATGTGGAGGCACAAAAGAAAATTGAAGCCTCAATTCGCCAGGTCAGTTAGTTCCCCTTTATTTAATATGCAGTTGATAGATTGACATTAGCTAAGGTAAGTAGGCTTTCTTGCTTATTCTATTTACTTGCTAGCTTTCTTAAGGCATTGTTCTATAATTAGACCTTTTAAGGGTATGTTGGGATGTGTTTTTTACCTTGCAAGTCTTATTTTGCATATTGGTCTGTACCTGTGGCTTATTAAGTTTTAATGTCGTACATGAAATATTTTAATTCAAGTGAATTGTCTTCGAAATTTTCGGTGCTTTTTGTAGGCTGGCTTGGTTTTAATATGTGGAAGACCATACAAAAGAATCTGGTTTTAGTTGGCATACGTCTTATGACAAAATTCATTGGAGCAATAGTTAATGAGTTTGGTGCTGAGATTTTATATTTGATTTAGCATCTTAATGTGTGTTCGAAGAATGAACTATGTTTTTTTCATGGAAAATAAATTTTGTTTGTTGTTTGGATATATTGTTGTAATATAATGGTTCCTAATAAATAGCTTTAGTGATTTCAGAAAGGCATTGATGAGAACTGGGCAGCAGCCTTAGAATACAATCCTGAAGCTTTTGCAAGAGTGGTACTTATGAATGCTAATCCTTTTCTATCAAATTGCATTTTGAATTTTGATTAATATAGCTTTTACATTTATGTTCAATTTTCCAGGTAATGTTGTATGTTGACATGGAAGTTAATGGTGTTCCACTGAAGGTACTTATTTGATAAAATTAATATAGCAATTTAGTTTTATTTCTGCTAACTGCAATATCATCTTATCCACCACTGTATAATAATATTCCCTCCATCCCCCAAATCTATTCTCTCTTGTCTTTTTAGTCCGTCCCTCAAATCTACTCTCATACCCTTTTTTAGAATATATTATTTTATTATTGTACTCACAAACAATAACTTTATTCCTTAATGAACCCTATAATATCCTCTCTTTATCTATTATTATCTCACTTTCATTAAAGCCTGTGCTCATTCCAATGGGAATAGAGGGAGTACTTAAAAAGAATCAAAACAAGTCCAATTAAAGGTAAATAAGGGGCGAAATGGTTGATCCTGGCACATAATGTTGAAAGAATTGTCTCTTACCGGCAGCTGCATTTTAAATGAACCTGCCTGACTAATATCCTTGGATTCTAAGAAAGAATTAGATTTGGCTTCATTTCTTAATTTCGACATCCAACATACTTCAACCAATTGCGCAATTGTGATGCCATAAATTTTACATTTGGTAGGTGTGAGTTCAATTTCGATTTTGATTAACTTGGAACACAAACTTATTTGATAATATGGACAGGTTAATATGCCAACTTGCTTCTTTTATTTAGCCAAGTATTATACTCTATTTTCTTTCTTCCTTTCAGGCTTTTGTTGACAGTGGAGCTCAGTCAACGATTATATCTAAAAGCTGTGCTGAACGTCTTGGGTATGTTATTCTCTTTCTTTCATGTGAACTATTGGATTGCTATTTGTTATATTTGATTACTCATGGGGACATTATTGACATTTTCTTGTTCCTCTAGATTATTGAGGCTATTAGATACTCGGTATAAGGGTATTGCCCATGGTGTTGGTCAGTCCGAGATTTTAGGACGGATACACGTTGCCCCAATCAAGGTGTGCACCAAATTACACTGCTACTTTTTTTTTTCTTTAATTTTTTGTATCAGATAGTATATTATTCCTGGTATGATTAACACATTTTTTTACATTATTTGGTAGATTGGAAGTATATTTTACCCTTGTTCGTTCTTGGTTCTGGATGCACCCAACATGGAATTTCTCTTTGGATTGGATATGCTTCGCAAGCACCAAGTAACTTCTTTATCTTCGAACATTTTTTTCCTCGGTGCTTAATTGTACTTGGTAATGGATGTATTTATAATACCATCATATGCAGTGCATTATTGATCTGAAGGAAAATGTATTGAGAGTTGGTGGAGGAGAGGTTGCTGTACCTTTTCTGGCAGGTAATTGGTTTTATCCATTTTGTAATGGGAATACTTTCATGTTGAATTAATTTGATATTTTGCTTCAGTTGTTTAAGTGGCTCAAATTATGGTTTAAATCACTTAACAATAATGTACTCTAAATTTCAGAGAAGGACATTCCATCAAGGTTTTTGGATGAAGAGAGGCATGCCAAGGAAGCTTCTAGCTCAGGAGCACAAGTAATGATACCCTTGACAGTTGTACCCTTAAACCCATGGTCAAATGACGTTTGCTAAGTATTTGAAATTCTTTGAACTAGGATCAAAGCTAATATTTAAAATCCATCTATTTGAATATGTTACCCAAACAAGTGGAGTGGATTTAAAATTCATAGCTCAAATCCCTCCATAGTCCATCCAAACACAACCTAAATTTTTTTAAATGTGTTTTTAGAGATGCATGCTTTCTTGGTGGAGCTTATATGCTAAATTCGTACACATTTTATAGATGTCTTCTGATTTTCAGGCAACATCTTCTGCTAAAGAGAACATCAGCTCACCAAGTGGACCTATTGGTTAGTTCAAACATATCTTGATGCAGCATTTAGTTTGTTTTAGATGCTATCTAAGATTAATTAATTTTGCCTTTCCAATTTTCTTCCTGGCTTTTTCCTTTTTAATTCATTCTGATACCTGGGTTTATATTCATATCGGAACTAATGCTTTTCTCTTGTATGAACTACAGGAAGTACTGGCAACAATCCTTCCCAGGTACTTCTAAACTTTTTAACTTTATTTTAGTCTATATGAAAATACGTTCAGTATGCACTTGGTTGTTTTATCTGATGATCTCTGAAGATACCTATTATTCCGTAATACTCCGTCCAAAAGAAAACAAATTCTGCATGACACAACTTCATAATTATTGTCGGTACAACCAATTATAAGCTATCAAGTCTTGCTTATCTCTTGTATTTATTTGTTCATTATCTTTTTTCAATCGCGTTATTCCTGGAGAAATAGAATGATAAAAGATTTTAAGCATTTGCAATAGGGACTCATTTTAAGACAAGGTTTTAGAAACAAGGCATATATATATATATATATATTTAAATGGAGAGAGCCCTTGTCAAGATTATTTTCACTATCTGAATTCTTACTTGATATTTTATACATTTCAGGGACCTGAGTTTGAAGCGAAGGTTGCTAAATTAATGGAGCTAGGGTTTGGAAGAGAACAAGTAATTCAAGCTTTGAAGTTTTTCGATGGCAGCGAAGAACAAGCAGCTGGATTTCTCTTTGGTGGCTGATTTCTGCAATTTGTACACTCTATAACCACTCTCTTGGATGGACTGGTCACAAGAGTGAGTGCAAGAAAAATCTTGCACCTTGACATGGATATTATTCTGGATTTATTGGTATGGATGACATAATTCCTGAAATGGATATGATTTATTTGATTTTTGTGTCGTCTAAATTATTTGGACATTAAACTTATCTATCCATTTTTGAATTATTGTTGGAGTAGCTTCTTTGTGAATGTTATGAAATTGATACCATTATGTATAATTATTGATACAATTACATTTATTTACTGATATTATAATATTTTACATATGAAAATGTTATAGTATCAGTGATTATACATAATACTATATTAGTAATACATATAATGATATGAATTAAAATATGTATTGGTATTTTCTTATTATGAAATTGGTTGATCCTAAATTTTGTGTTATTTTTTGTGATCTAGAAATTGAATTCTTGCGAGTATGCATATCTTCAACTGTGCTGCTTGAGCTTATTAGGAGTACGTAGCATATCAAGTACTCTTACAGGCTACAGCCAAGTGTGGGTGAGCAATAATTTTTTATTTGAAAAAAACTTGTGTAAGAAAAGGTGATATAATTATAATAAAGTATGATAATATTTTTAAGAAAAGTAATTATTATTTTAATATTATTATTTAAAAGAAAAATTCAGTGATTTTTTTTAAAAATTGATAATCATTTTTAATAAAAATATAATTACTTTTGTTTAAATTTTTATCAAGGTGATAATTTTTTAATTAATAAGTGATACATATTATGAGATTGTCTTACACAGGATTAGTGGTTGTTTTGGAATTTTATAAAACAATTTCTATAATCGTTTATTTTCAAAAGCTGTGAGAGATAACCTTAAAAATAAATGATTTTAGAAGCTATTTTTATTGTTTTAAAATATAGGAACTCATGCTTTGATTTACTTAAAATCTTTTTAGTTTTGGTAAACATGAAGCTTTATTCCTTTTTTTTATAATGTATTTTTTTTTTCTTGTCTTATATAAATTTAGACACTATAAAATAAAAAAAATACATATATATATATATTCCCTAAATTAGTATTTCTGGAATTTCATATTTTTTAAGAAAAATTATATAATATTTCGCATATAATAATTATATAAGTGTGCATGCAAATTATTTTTTTAAATAGTATGCAAATTTATGTTAGAAAGTCAAATAAAAAGTGTATAAATTTTTATAAAAGGCAAAATATTGTATGAAAATAGTTAATGTTAAGCTTATCATGAACACGTTTTAAAGTATCAAACATTTAATCAGGTGTATCAAAAATTTCATGAGGTGTATCAAAAGTTGAGATCAATATAAAATTTATATTGACATCAACTTTTGATACACCTCATAAATATTTTGATACACTTAACCAGATATTTGAAACTTTAAAACAATTTCATATTATAAGTTTATCATGAACTATTTTCATACAACACTTGCGCTTTACAAAATAGATGAATCATATATTTATTCATATATCATAGAAGACATTCTTAATATAATTGGTAATATAGTGAATTAAGTGGACCCTACTAAAATTATAGAGAAGAGGAGGGGGAATATATCCTGATAATATTCCATTTGTTTCTCATAAAAGTAGAATTTGTTCAAATGAACCACATCTCTCCTAATGCAAGGGCCTGGGGAATTCAACAAGAAGCTGCCAAGGTACATCTCTCCTACACTTCTCATCAACGTTTGTCCTTCTTCTTTTACCATCTCCACTATTTGAAACTAGTTCTGATTCTGAATCAGCGGTTCAAAATTTAAAAAAGTGCCAAACCGGAACCTATCTGGTTTTGCTTCCGTTTTCAAACTGGTCGTTATGTTGCTGGTTACACTTAAATTTTCGAAACTTATTTTTTGTTTTTGTTTTGTTTATGAAAAATACTACCAGAATGTTTGATTAAGGATGAGCCCATTTATTTGGGATGAACCATTCTCCGTTCATCCAATTTTGGATGGACAAATCGTATCTCCCATCACCCATATCTATTATACACACATATTCATATTTTACAAAATATATATAATTATATTTTGATATTTTCATTCATCTGGTCTCTCTGGTACTTTTGTTTTATCCATTTATTGTCTCGCGCACTTTTATAATTTGGGAGATACTAGTTTGATTAATCTGTTATAATTTGTCTATGGAAGAAATGATATAAATTTATGGAAAGCTAGCATACATATCAAACAACAAAGAGACCAACATGTTCTTTTCTTTTCGATTCAATCATATTACATTCACACCACACACCATTATACACATCAAACCACGGCCTGTACAGCTAGTAAACATAAGAATTTCCATTTTTGACTGCACACTGTGAACTAACACCGTTGCGAAATCACTGTCTCGACGACGAACTTCCCGCGTAATCTTAGAATCCTTTCCACGCACCGAGAACTTGGTCGAATATCTCAGACACAACTTCTCTATCCGCACATTTTACAAAGGCCTTGAGGCCATCTCCAACATCGAAGATCCTACCAAACTTCACAAGATATAGCAAGCAGCTGCTCTTCAGTTTCGGCAGTTGGTACACAGTCGCGCTTTGGAGCCTCTCCAGCACATTCGTCGCGTCAATGTCCTCCACTAGGCTTTCCTCGATCGCCTCTTTAAGCTCTGAAATATTGTATTTATCAGCTGCATCAAGAAGTGAAAGCCTGTGGGACAAGAATTCCTCCTTCCTTATATTCCCATAAATGTAATTCAGTAGAGCCTTACAAGCTTCAACTGACATCTCTGATACATCAATGGCGCAAACTCCTTTCCCCTTGTGATTGTCCCTAAGCATGCTGCGGAAAACAGCTGACCTTGAAGCAAGAACAGCCCCGTGTGCTGAGAGGCTTCCGTTGGATGCATTGATTGTAATATCAGTATGAATGCCTTCAGACAGCATTCGATTCAGCAACGAAAGAGCCGAGTCACCAGACTGTCTCCTCGTGAATCCTTCTTTCCAAATCGAAGATTCTTTGCCCTGTGTAGAGCATAAAGGGGATGGAAATCAGGCATAGAACAAGTAAGTTTTTCATTTCAGTGTTGAGTTAATATCTTACATCTGGAGATGCAGTTTTTAAATCAAGAAACTCAACGTCGATGATGAATTTCCCAGTTAATGGAACATCAATTGACCAAACGAAAGCATCGTTGCTCTTGAGGAGTTTATCTGTAACTTCTGCACGTATCAGAGGCTGTATAAGTCTCAAAATTGTGGCAGAAATTTTACCATATTTTGTCAAATTGGGGCAGCGATGATTTACCTGGATGAACTACACATTTTCGATCTCCTGAGGGCCAGATAATCTTGATTATGAAGGATGCAATCGGAGGATTTTCTCTAGCTGTTTTTGATACCTCTGAGTACAGTTTAATAATCAATGTCCGACTCTTCTCCACAGATAAACGCCTTCATTTCAAACAACCAAAAAGATACATTAGCTTTAAGACTAACGGTGAGGCAACCATGACCTAAAGCTTTCAATCCATAGCAGAGTATTGATAGATTACATGCTACCGAATTCAATTTTCATAAAGTTCATCCGCCTCAATTTCAGTTTAACACAAGTTACAGAACTCGAAATCACAACTTTGATAACACCTTCACACCCCCCCCCCCCCCCAAATAATAAAAAAAACAGTTAAAATTATGATGTTGTTTAGGACAGAATTAAAAAATTCACGATTGATATAGCAAATTTTTGGGGAGGAACAGGAGAAATTTGTGAATTTAGTTACCAATTCCACTTGCCGATCGTGAAAGGATCGGATTCCCTGTAACTGAAAGGGGCCAAACAGTCGATCCGCCATTGGGCGAGGCGCGACGTCGTTTCGACCCTGTAAGCGGAGTCGCTCATCCTGGAGAAGACGAGCGCCGCCGTGATTTCATGGATGCAACCGAAAATACCTTCCGAGCGGAAGTGATCGCCGTGCTTCCCCAGCTTTGCTTTTCACTTTTTTCCTCATATATTCACGCGCTCTCTTCTCTCTCGCCGCTATTTCTCTCTGTTTCTTCAGCTCTACATTCTTTTCCGTCTTAGATTAAAAACTGATTTTGTGAGTGCGACCAGTCGATTGAATGCGAAGGTACCCGGTACGCAAGGAAATGTTTGATTGCAAACTTATTACTCCATTGATGGTGAAGCTTTTTGCAGAGTCATATTTAAATTTGCCCTGCTTTCATGGTTATTGCTCTGTTCTCTCTCTGCTTTAGTGGGGACTGGAGAGAGAGAGAGAGAGAGAGAGAGAGTAGTTTGCTTATACAACACTTGAGGAAGGTTAATGGTTGATGGGTTACTTATATATTTGATAGCATTTTATTTTTGTATTTATTCTATTCTATAATTTAAACATCTATATTACGCATCATATTTATTATATATATTTAGATCATCTTTATTATATTGATTGAGGTGTTTCGTGAGGCTGCATTGTAACCTACAAAGTTTATGTTTCAACCTACAGATGTTAATCCGGATCAAGATAATATAGACGATCCGTTTAACCTAAAAAAACGAAAGGAAGGTCAATGGTCATGTTGTCATAAGCCCGTTTAAACGGGCTAACCCACCAGTTAATCGTGCCCGCCTGCTAGCCCGCATTTTTTTTTTAATTTTATATATATACATATTAAATATATAATATACTCATTAATTATTATTATTATTAATTGAAGTTATCCTCAATTTTTATTTAGATGTTATATTAAATTTAAGTATTTATATTTGAACTTTTAAATACCAATGTTTTGAATTTTCAAGTCTTTAAATGTTGACGTTTTACTTTTGTAGTTATGTTAAATTATTTTTATTATTTTAAATGAAATTATGGACAATGTTTAGGTTCTAGTTTCAATATTATGACCATTATTTTAGATTATGTGTTAAAATTTAGATTTTTTCTATTTTTGTGACATAACCCATTTAGCCAGAGGACCGCTAGAGTTAGAGTTAGGTCTCAAATATTAGAAAACCGTTAAGAATGAATCGGATAAAATCCTAACCCGTTTAGCCCGTTAGGGCTGACCATATAGGATTAGAGCTAGCCCGTATAACATCTCTAGTTTCAACCGCTCGAAAATGATCATATATTTATGAATAGATATAAATTTATATATTTATTATAAATGTAATAATAACACATAAATTTATTTAAATAATTAATTAAAATAATAGCAATTTTTTATTTATATGTTATTATCCCATTCACAATAAAACATATAAGTAAAATTTTGTTCATTGATCATTTCTCTTCAACTGTTTTATTTGATGATACATGAGAAGATATTCTTTTTTAATATTTCAATTTATTTTCATAGAATAAGTTACATATGGGAACAATTATAAACACATAATTACAAATAATACTAATTGTGAAATTCACCCCATATTTCACATCTTACACCTAATCACCCCTCATTTCTCTCTCATTGCAGCCTCTCATCTCTCCCTCTCTCATTTTTTTACAGAAAGTTATTGTAAAATTGTTCATATATGAGCCATTTTTACTTTATACATACTCATCATGTAATATGATATATAAAAGAGTAAATCAACTTGTTCATAATGAGAAATTTATCCTATTAAATGTACTTAAGGGTACCATTAAATGTATTCCTTATACTATGATTTTAATTTATAAATTTAATAATATTAATAAATACATATAATAATATTAATTTAAATTTATGAAAGATTTTGTGTATATAAAATAGCCTAATGCATGAGATGAGGCCTTCCAATTTTTTCCTATTCAAATGATTAGAGCTGGAAATGTAATACTACCTCCGTTCTTCAAAAGTTTATGGTTTCTTTGCGGCACAATTTTTTTAAAAAATGTAATGAGTAGAATGCGTATGGTGGAGATTGTGAGTTAAAAATTTTAAAGGAATATTTTTATTTTGGGAGTATAAATTTTTGTAGGATAAACTAAAAAGAAAAGTATGCAAATTTTGGTGGGATGAAGATAGTATAATTTTTTCTTTTAACGATGCGTAATTTTCTTTTGCAAGGAAAACGTGCATGTTAGTATTTTTAATTTGTTTTATGGTAATTTAATGAAACGAGTTTTATGTTTTTGGTCCTTGCAAGCGAAGAATTTGTCCTTTTATCTTTGCCTTTTTCTTTTCCTTTCAAACTGAAATAACGAATAACGTACACAATCTACATTAATTTCAGCGTAAGTTACATGCATCAGCATACTTGTTTTGATTGGCTGGTTAAGTGCACTTTGCCATCTATATCATAAAAAAAAATATTTAGGGGTGTTTGGTATTCTTTTAAATGATAATGGTAATAGTAATGAGTATTATTAAAGAGTAATCACTGTATAGTTAATGATTATTCTTTTTTTAATATAATTTTATGATTTTATTTATATACGATAAATAATATCAAACACTGCTAATAAAAATGAATTATCTTTAATCTTCATTTATTTCCATTCACTATCATCGTTACCGAAATCAAATGGCTCCTTAAATTAATCTACAATAGTAACAGTTGATTTGGCATTGATTTTACTTTAAAAAAAAAAAATTAAAGGAAATTTTATCATTTATATAATGCCAGAACTAGAGTCATAGGGAAGACTCATCTAAAAGTTGATAAATCAATATATTGACTTTTTTTATTAAAAGACAAATCACATACTTCATCCGTCCCATAATTATTTTTACACTTTCTTTTTTTGTCTGTCCCACAATTATTTTTACACCCTATAAATAGAAATTATTATTTTAACTTTATCCTCACAATCCAAATAATTTCATTATTTTAATAATATAACTTTACACAACACTCTACTTTTCTTAAAAATTGTGTCTTCCCAAAGGTGAAAACACCTATGGAACGTAGGGAGTATATCATTTTACTGCCGAAATAAATCTTTACTGAATTCAATGCAGTTGGAGAAACAATTTGTTTCTCAATTTCCTTTCACCTTTTTTCCATGTTTTAAAAAGCGGAAGCGAACGTTGAATCAGACAACTTAGAATTTTTAATCGGACCGAAAGTCAGAGTACCCGTTAATAAAGTGATTGAACCAATATGATATCATAATTATATAAATATATAAATTATGGATATCATATAAATTTTTTACCTTTGTAATATATATATTTATATATATAATGAACAAATTGTGATAAAAATTATATAAATATAAATTTAATATTAAAACAAAACCACCAAATATCATGCAAATATTAATGTGAAGCTAAGTTCATCACAAGTCTAATAAACATTAAATGTGAAATCAAGTCCACCAAATGCCATACACATCAAATGTAAAATCAAGTTCATCAAATGTCTTACAAACATCAAATGTAAAACCAAGTTAATTGAGTGGCCAGTTAAACCTGTTAAATTCCACTTTTGATCGGTTTTTAAGCGGTTCATTGAGTGTCCGGTTAAACGCTTTTGAATCGTACATTACTCAGTTTGGTTAGCGGTCTGACCGGCCGGTTCAACCAGTTTTTTAAAACATAGCTTTTTTGTGGTGAAATATTGGGCAACTTATTCCCTTCTTGACCAGCCCCATGATTTACAAAAATAGAATCTGCTACCAAAACCAATACTTTACAAGACAAATAAAAACTCTAGATTTACGAGAGAAATCAGAAGTAACATTTGGATTGATCAATTATTTCCGTTTGTTAAAAAAAAAAGAGTATGGGTCTGAACTTTAAGGCTCATATCATGAAATTCATGAAAGAAAACTTCATCATATATAAAATATTAAATTTAGAGAAGTGTAAAATAAATTTATTTTTATTTATCCCCTAATATTTATTAATCAAAGAAGAAAATTTCTCGTGAGATGTCTCATATGAAAAATGTATATATGTATATATATTTTTTAAAGAAAAATCTATATATTTTGGTTTATCAATATTTTGATACTTCGTATGTATTTCTTACACCAACAATGTATATCAATTATTTTCTAAACATTAAATTTACTCAAACTATAATTATATAATAAATTTTTTTAAGTAAACATAAGATCATACTAACTTAAAGTTTAGTAAAAGTGAGGGCAAGATATATATATTATAGTATTCTTTATGTAACTTTAGTATCATTCGCCTGAGAAAGTTTACGGAAATTAACTATCAAATAACTATATATGCATATTTTCGACGGATAGATACTTTTATCTTACGAACCAAATGAGCCCTTAAAGAAGTATGTTTATCATTTGTCGGGAGACTTGAAAACTATTTCTAACCTGAAGACTTAAAGTATCCTGAGGTAAACTAGCCTGAATGAGTGGTCTGAAACTAAACTAGCCCCACATGAAGAAGACCCTGAGTTCAAAGAATTAGGAACTATTTTTCTCAATAAAAAGGGAGTTTTGTTATGCTACAGTTGAAGCATTAATATGCATGTGATCAGTTTCAACTTTTAAGTTTATTGGAGAATGATCGATAATAGAATGTAAGCGCTGGAATTGATATTTATAAAAGGAAGATGCTATTGATGCAGTTAATCACTTATGATCACAAATAAAGAGAGTGGGAATGATTTTTTTATTTTTTTTATTACTCATGATACTCTACTAGAGTGAAGAACTTTTTAAGTTGATTGAGCATATTGTAATTTGTTGAATTATCTTGGAGTAATAATGGAAGCCTTGATCCTCATGTAGATGTAGATCACATTGATCGAACTAGGAAAAATATTTTGCGATGATTTTACTTGCACTTCATAGTTTTAATTCTTGATTGAATTTGATGCATCAAACTCAATCTTTTATAACAGATTTTCGTCATTTACTAAAAAAAATTCGGCCAAACATGCTATTTACATACATGAAAATACAATTTTGGATTATTTCGCAAGTAAAATATAAAGAAATCCTCTCTCAGATCTATTTTATTTGTCATTTAAAGATATTTTACGTGAATTAAATAATACATGTAGTGTGATGGCTTTACTTCAATGTTAACCTATATATACCCATATGACCCTTAATGAATATATATTAATATAAAATACAAATAGAAGGCAAAAATTAGAACATGATTTTTTATTTTATTTATATTAGTACATAATGAGAATTATTTTGTGTTAAAATATTTTATCTAAAAAATAAATAAAATGGGTCCTCCATTGTCCCCAGTTAAAGGATCCAACGAGTAGGTATGGTCAAAACATTCCAAGGAAAGAAGCAAAATGAGACAGACGTCTTCAAGTGATTGAAAGAAGAAAGTTTATTTATCTTAAGCTTAGTTGTCAATATCTAACGCTTCAATAATGGGCTACATTTATATTTGTGGGCCTAATAAATGCGATGTCTATATATTCTATTGATATAATAATAATAATAATAATAATAATAATAATAATAATAATAATAATATTTCTAAGAAAAAATTTACAAATGATTGAAAAAATTGCTTAATTTGTGTAAATAAAAATAATATTTTTATGCAAAAAATCTACACACCTATGATAATATTTAGAATTAAATTTATTTTAATGCCCCCATTTTTTAGTCTTCAATGGATATAATTATTTTGATTTATTGATATTGGCTGAATGATAATGTTATATACAGTATATTTATATGCAAACTAAACAAAAGAAAAAAAACTTTGGTCAGAAGATTTCATGGAGTGATGAAAGGATAAAATAGTCATTTTGTGTTTGCTTTAATGTGAAGAAGAATGAGAGTTTGTAGCTCAAAAAACACTCACTAGTGGTTATGGTGAGGGAGAGAAATGACGTCTCCCATGATCCAATACATCCATTTTTCTTTGGTAATAAATCACCAATTAGTATTCAGTAACCTAAGGGCTCATTTGGTTCGTAAGATAAAAGTATCTATCCGTAAAAAACATGCATGTTTTTGACGGATAGATACTTTTATCTTACGAACCAAATGAACCTTAAGTATGAACAAAATCCTACCCAATTAATTTAACTTGAGATAATATATGACACATATTTTAACATTCTTAACTTTGTCGGTCGCTATCCGAGATCATATAAATTCTCTTTTTTAAAATGTTTAATATATGAAATATCAATATTAATTAAAAGATCCTCGATTTTATGTGGTTTTCCTTTCAAAATATTAAACCGCGACGTTTAATGGTATAAATAGTGATATTTTATAGGACAGTTACGAAATAGTATAAAAATAATGTACTACTATTTTCAAAATAGGTACAATATGCAAAAAATAATTCTATTATTCAACTTATGTTTATACTATTACGGAAGAATTTTGTACTTATTTTAAAACAATGTATTATTTTTATACTAATAACTAATTTATTTTATTTTTTATATACTAAATGGTGATATTTTAAAAAAAATTATGTGAAATTGAATTCAAGTAAAATTTTTGTGTAATTTAAGTACACTTAATTAATAAAACAAAATAGATAGAGCATGAATTCGGCCGCAACTTGACAAGGTAGATTTTAAATGGCCCTTTCAAAATAAGAAAGAAAGTGGGCTCATGCAACTCTCTTTATTAAAGTAGTGCAAATGCCGTTAGGACCGAATATTCTCCCCATAATTGAGTAGTTAATCCTCCTATCACTTCATCATTTTATTTTTCTTTTTATTGTAAATAATTTTTATCATTATATGATTTAATTGATTTGCAAATTCACCCTACTCCATTTCAAAGCAAAAGCCCCACGCCTCAATGAACCCGTGCGCCGGAGAAGGGACGAACCCGCCCATCGCCGAAGAAGGGAGGGACGAGGTCGCCGCCTTGAGAAGGGAGGGTTTGAACCCGCGTGCGTGCCCCTATGAACGTCCGCGATAAGTTACAAGATGTACAAGTTTCGATTTTTGAATGATTTAAATGTGAATTTCTTATAGGGTGGTGAAGTGAACGGGAGGGTGAACTACTCAGTTATGGGGGCGGGGGGAGAATATCTAGATCCATGCTGTTATTACTACAGATTGAAAAAAGTTTGTGTGAGATTTGTTTATTAATATGAACGAATTTTTTAAAATATTTTTAAAAAGAGTGATAGTTATTTATAATAATTTTTTTTTTTAAATTCGGTGATAAATTTTTGGTAAAATGTGATAGCGATTTTAAAAAAAAATTATTACTCCTGTTTCACATGAATTTGCACACTTTTCTTATTTGGACGTCCCATATAAATTTACACACTACTAATAAAGAAAATTTTGATTTGCGTGCACACTAACAAACATATACACATATTTTTTCATATACCACTATTTTATATATAAAACATATTTTTTAAAAAAATGTGTCATTTTGAGGGTGTAAATTCCAACGAGACGGCGAGAGTATAACTTTTTAAAAATAATAGTTTTTAATTAATAAATAATACTCCCTCCATCCCAAAACTATTTTCACACTTTCCTTATTTGGACGTCCCAACTTTTCTTTCACACACCTAAAAAGAAAACTTTTTACACTCACAAAAGTCAATAAAATATACTTTTTTTCTTATTTTATTATTTAACTTTACACTCACATACTTATTTTTTCTTAATTCTTGTGCCCGAAATTACTATAAAAATAGTTCCGGGACGGAGAGAGTAAATTTTATATTGATATCATGCCATGAGACAGTCTCACGTAAAGACTTAATGTAATTCTTTAGTCTCATCATCGTTCCTTTAATAGAAATTACTGGATGTGTAAGTCGTGTAACTGCTAATTATGATAATTTTTTTTCACACGTATACAGATATTTTACCTAAAATAAATAATTACATGCCTTTGGGTCTATATATAGTTTTTTAATTAACAATAAGTATTGATTAGTAGTAGTAATAATTACATTTTATGGTATTAATTAGTATTGTTAGGTTGTCGAGGAACAATAACCTACCTAACAAAGCCCAGTTTTGACTTTCTGAAAGGACGACAGAGCACGTACATTTGATGTGATCTTATTTATTTTAGTATTATTGAAATATTTTTGCGACACATTTTAAAATTTATCAACCTATTACGTAAATTTCAAATGTGCATATATAAGAAATGTGTAAGTCTCCTATGCACCAGTTACACGGTGCAACTCTAGTTTATTTTTAAAAAGTTAAATAATTTATAACTGAAAAGTTAAACAGTTTATTACTGAAAAATGTTCAATTTATTACTAGATACACTTTTCAGTAATAAACTGTTTAACTTTTTAAAAATGAACTAGAGTTGCACCGTGTAATTGATGCATACAAGACTAATCCATAAGAAATAATCGGAATAAGTGAATTTCACGGATTTCAAATTTACTAGTAAATTGTATACTATTTTTGTTGAAAAATTATGAACTGAAATCTTATGGAAGAGGATGAACTATATATTGAACCAAAACTACTCCTATTGAAATTAGAATGAGGTTTACAAGATGAATTACAACTAAAATTACAACCGCTTAACATAAATCAAATTAAAACTAGTGATAATTAAAGTGGTGTCACATTGATAATAATATAGAATTAGATTTAAATAAAAAGACCATTGCAAACCATCGGTCTTAATCATACTTTTGAGGTGGGTTTTAGAGTTAACTAACCTGTATCAACTAAAATATACGTATAGCTAGAAGGTATTAGCTTTACGACATAAAAGTACTTGCTAATAAAGATTGATTTAAGTCTAATTATCTTCTTTTTAAAGATTATAAAATGATGATATTTGAACCATAACTTCACTATATAGATAATAGTGCTATAACAACTTAGCTCATTTCCCTTCATGGGTTCTCCTTTTCTTCAGTCTTCATATCCGTGATATATTTCTTGTCTTGAATAGTATGGGAGTTGGCTGTTAGGGGTGGCAAATCGTATAATTGTGTCGTTTATCATATCGATACGATAATGACACGACATGATAAGTTGAAACATAAACAAGAAAAGATATAAATCCACACGGATACGAATAAAAAAAAATTCGTGTCAATTAGAACACAAAAATTTATTATAAAATAATAAATTAATAAAACACGACACGGCACGAAAATTAATAATTTTAGATTTATTATCAATTTTAATAATAATATACTCCCTCCGTCTTTCTATAAGTTGCTCATGTTGCCATTTTCGTCCGTCTTTCTATAAGTTGCTCATTGCTTTTTTACCTTTTTTGGAAACTACTATTCACTTCTTTATTATTATTTTCAATATTTTTTATACTATTTTCCTTACTTTTTCACTTTTCTCCATCACATCACTCATACTTTTTCACTTTTTCTATCACATCACTTATACTTTTTCACTTTTACCTTAATTCGTGTGCCCAAAAGCAACGAGCAACATATACAAAGACGGAGGGAGTATTTAATATTTTGAATTTGAAATATATTTACTTGCTACTATCAGATTAGTAATAGTAATTTATATTAGATTATCACTAACATATTAGCATGTTCCTAACGAATTAATGTGTCATTTGTTAATTTCCTCGTATTTAACGGGTTGACACGATACAAAATATTCGTGTTCTTATTAGGTCAATACAATATGAATACAAACACGATAAATTTAAACACTAATCTGCAATTTTCTTATCGTATTATTGTGTTGTATCCGAAATTGCCACTGCTACATACCGTAAAGGTGTAATCCTAATTAATAATTGAACCATGACGATTAGCAACTTAGAATTGGAGAAAATCAAAGATATTTTGGACATAATGATTATAAAAGTCCAACTATATGGGCTCTCAATTAGTCAATCATGCGACTTTTAGTTCCGTGCCCATCACCTAATTAATATAAGGTGACACAAATACCAAATATTGAATAAATTTAGCAAGTTCCTTAATGCATGCCAATATTAATTTTTTTAAAGAAAATCAAATGAATTAGTAAATATGCATAACAAATTTTAATTTACTTCATAAATCTAACATTTTTTTAAGGTAGGCACAAATATCTCTAAATGATATTCATCATTAAAACGCTTTTATAGTTATTAAAACAAAGTACTCCCTCCCATCTCAATATTTTTATTTAACGCTAAAATTCTCTTTTTCATCTTAAAAAATTATTTATACTCATAAAAATTAATAAAATATTATTATTTTTATTTTATTATTTAACTTTATATAAACATACAATTTTTTTTTTTAAAATTGTATTTTCACTCTTATGATAAAAGAGTTGAGATGGGGGAGTAGTAATTATCTTAGTTTATTAATTAGTTAACGTGACTTTTTTTTTTTTTTTTTGGGACAATACAATATATCAAAAGCTTTGATGACTTAATGTTAGAAAGTTAGTTGGGATTTGTTGTTCAACATTTAATAGGAGGACACATGGCATCTGAATTTTGACTTGACGTGACAAATAACATCGTGGTACCCTTGCAGTAAAGAAAGGAAGAACTTTGATCGAATTGAATTTTAAAATGTTTTGTTCATGACTTACGTAGCTATTAAATGTTTTTGAAGATTTAATTTAATTTAGGGTTAATATCAATTTGTCATCTATACTATATTATTTATTTTAATTTACAACTTGTACTGATTTTTTTATTAAATTGCAATTTGTACTATGAAAATTTGACCAATTGCAATTTTTACTTAAGTTTTAATTTTTTTTCTTGTTAGTGCTATATTTTTTCAAGATTATATTGGTTAATCTATATCAATAATTTATTTATATTTATTTATTGCAACATAAAAATCGATGCCGGTAAAATTTTTTTATTTCTTCCATGTGGTTAAAAACCGAATTCCAATTATGTTATCGTCATTCTATAGAAATTAGATTTTTTTATTATTAAAAATTATAATATAAATTTATTTTAACCCTTTAATTTATATCTAATAATCAATCACATATTACCAACGAACGACAAGATTTACCGAATGCGTTCGGTACGGTGACTAAATTTGTTTGTTAAATAATAAAAATCACATTACTTTTTTAATTTTAATAAAGTAGGGCTTTTCTACGGTCAGGAAGGGGTTTCGCTCTTCCTGACGTCAGTAAACCAATAGTAACAAATAATATTACATCGCCCTAAGCCAAAAAAATAACTTTAAAAAATTAGAAAATAAAAATTACTGAAATAACCTTTTATAATT
>JAPKLY010000264.1:592532-608715 GCA_026898435.1 Prunella vulgaris
ATGCCAGGTAATTAGTTAGTCTATGTAGTATTGTTATTTTTTAAGCCAATGTTGTTAAGCCCATATAGTATTATTAGTTTTTAATTGTTATAAATTTAAAAAAATAATTAAATAATATTATGTAATAAATTTAAAATTTTGCTTTTAATTTATATTAGTATAGTAACACACATTTGCCCATATAGTAACACACATTTGTCTATATAGTAATACAAACTTAAGAGCAAATATGTGTTACTATCTTATAAAATGTTGTTATTTTACATATATTCATTTATTTTTATAGAATTAATAATTTTTCACAAAATGTGTATTACTATAAGAACAAATATTGATTATTTACAAATATTTATATATTTTTGTAGAAATAATTATTTTTTCATATAATAACATATGTATTACATGAAACAATATACCTAAATTTAATGAGATGATGAATAAATTAAGAAACACATATTTATTCTCCGAAAAATATATTTTGCCCATATAGTAACACAAACTGGGAGACAAATGTGTGTTACTATTAGAACAAATGTGTGTTACTATCTTATAAAATGTTATTATTTTTTATATATATTCATTTGTTTTTATAGAATAAATAATTTTTCACATAATGCAAGAGCAAAATGTGTGTTACTATAAGAACAAATATTGATTATTCACAAATATTTATTTATTTTTATAGAAATAATTATTTTTTCATATAATAACATGTGCATAAATGAAACAATATATCTAGATTTAAAGGGATGATGTATAAATTAAGAAATACATATTTATTTTCATAAAAATATATTTTGCCCATATAGTAACACACATTTGCCCATATAGTAAAAACTGAGAGACAAATGTGTGTTACTATTAGAGCATATGTGTGTTACTATCCTATAAAATATTGTTATTTTACATATATTCATTTATTTTTATAGAATAAATCATTTTTCACATAATGTAAGAGCAAAATGTGTTTTACTAAAAGAACAAATATTGATTATTAACAAATATTTATTTATTTTTATAGAAATAATTATTTTTTTCATATAATAATTAATAATATATGTAGTAAATGAAATAATATACCTAAATTTAAAGGGATGATGAATAAATTAAGAAATACATATTTAGTCTCATAAAAATATATTTTGTCCTTATAGTAACACATATTTTGTCCATATAGTAACACAAACTGAGAAACAAATGTGTGTTACTATTAGAGCAAATGTGTGTTACTGTAAGATCAAATGTGTGTTATTATATGTATAAATATTTATTTGTAACATATTATTACTTGAATATGTTTTAATCAACACAATAAGTATTAAAAAGTAAAAAAATAAAATAAACTTAAAAAAAATGCCAACTGTGGAAAAGGAAGATTAGTAGCTTGAACAATATTTTTAATTATGCAAGCATGTGGATGAAAAACTAGTTCGGCTAATTAGGCCATTACCACATGGACGGAGTAGTTACTCCGCAAAAGATTTGGCATGTTACCGCAGGGATGGATTCACGAACTTGCGCCTGCGACTGGGCTTCTTTACTTTATTTTTCTATTTTTGGAAATTTCTACGTAAGTGTTCCCTCCTCAAACTTAGTATTTAGAAAATTCTTCAACTTTTGAATATCTAAATTGCTCATAGCAACTATATATGAACATACCATGTACTTAAAAAAAATCAAGTAGATGAATGAATCATTATTTCAGCTTGTTATGATATACACAACTATCGTATAGGTTTCGTTGTAGTAAAGATGTGTCATGTGATTATCAAATCTCTCGTGAACATATTTTTTTCCTTTTGAAATTTGGAAATCATATGGTTAAGTCATGTATATCTCGGTACTTCTTTATCTAACTCTCTATAGAAAAACTGTCTTTACATATCGAGCAATTTTCGAATTCTGATGGACAACCATTTATAACAACATCATGATGAAAATATAACCGACTACGATTGAGAATATCTTATAGTAGTTTACTCCATCTCTCTTAGTAAAACATGTAGCACTGAAATCTTGACCTTATACTTGATGCCCTCAGCAGGTGATGTTGCCTCCTTGAGAATCCATTTGCATATTATTTTTTTCTCTAGACATTGTTTGGCTAATTTTCAATTCATATTATTATAAAGTGACTCGTTCTCATCTAATATCGTAATAAGCCATTGAGCAGACTCAGTACATGTAAACTTCTTAATATGTGGATATATAATTAATGAGAATCTACCATTTTAACAAGTTGCAATGTACAACCCATTGTATCCTCAAACTAATATAACTTTGGAGGTTCAACTTCAATTCTTCTCCTCGATAAAAAACTATACCGTATTATTTAACTTCAGATGATTGAGTTTCTATAGGTGAAATATCTTTTGGCTCAGTGCCAGGATGTGTTTTCTTCTCCATCTTCTTTATAAGGTTCGTTTTCCTCCACAATTTGTCAACCTTATTATTTTCTTACAAAAAAAAATATGATGTGGTGTTTAACATATATAGAACTCTAATAAAAACAACATTTTTACTATGTATAATTTCTCAACACCATCCTAATAGATCATATAAAAACTATCTTCTTTGCTTTTGACTCAAATTTATCCTCATTTACATGTAGGAGCGATAACAAGCGGGTTTGAAACGAGTTTGATTTCACAACCCGCCCCACCTTGCTTGTTTATTTTTTCTTCTTCTAAATTTACTTTGCACCATATCAAATTCATTACACAAAATCTCATTTCTCAAAATATAACATCAACATGGATTTGAATAATTTAATCATTAATAAGCAAACAAAATGGTTTATTACAAATTTCAAAATATTAAATTTATATATTTAAAATCACACACACACACATATATATATATGGATAATTACAAATTGATACAATTTTAAAGCACTATTTTTAAATTGATATAAAATTTTTGCATAATAGAATAAACATAAGTTGTATGATAGAGTATTTTTTTAGCATATTATACCAATTTAAAAATAGTGCTTTAAAAAATGTACCATTAATTTTGCAAATGTCCCTATGCATATTATAATTATTTAATATATATATCTATACTTATATAATAACAAAATCTTGGACCAAATTGGGCCGAATATTTTTCTTTACTTTTTTTTGTAAAAATTTAAAATTATTATATTCTATCTTATAGTTTAGATGGTTTTAATTTTTTTATTTTAACTTTAGATTACAAGGTTCAAACCCTTACACCAATATTATATAAATTATATATTTATTTATCTATATATTTATATATAATTATATACTTATCTAACAAAAATTTTCTACCCAATATGTAAATTAATTTTTACTGTCAATTATTTTATTTAAAATCAATAATAAAAATATTACTAAATTACTTTATTTTTTTATTTAGTGATGATTTATTGACATTAGTTTGTAAAATATACAAAAAAATCTTTAAAATTAAAATCTTAAAAGTTTTTTAGAAGCATAATCTTCAATTTTTAATTGAGATTTTTACATTTTGGTCATGAAAATACCTTATTATTTAAGTTTAGTCAACCACTTTTTAAAAATACCAAAGTAATAAAAAACTAATACATATTGGTCAGTGGGTCCTACACGTTTTCTCCTCCCCCTAACTTAAACCGTCTAACCACCCACCACCATACCCCACCTACACCACCCCCTTCCGAGCTCTTTCCTAATTCCAAAGCACAGACCGGTTAATAAATTCAATTTGCACTTCCTCATTCAATTTTTTTCAGATGAACAAATTCAGCATTCGTTGCAGAAAACCTACCTGAAGGAATCCAACACCACTTCTCTGCCGCTAATGGGCCAATCAGCTTCCACATCGAGTTCCAGATCCACCAAATCCACCGCCGTTATCCCCGCCCCGACGGCGGAGATGGGTTCTGAAAACCCTGATGATCTGACCGCCGATTTCAATGATTTCACCGCAAAAAATTACTGATAAGGTTGATAAGCTTGTAGAGGTTCACTTGGAGAGGCTTCAAGTTAGTGATATGGGCGGAGGCACCAGATCAGCGTCGACAGGGGAGGATTTTCGGAGGCACCAAATCGAAGGCCACCAAACTGAAGATAACGACAGCGAAAGATCTGGTTCTCTCTCTATTAAATTTTTTTGAAGATCTTCTTTTTCTTTATTAAATCTCACTTTATTTCTGTGTCTTTTATACACATATAGATGCTGAGAATGTGGCTATCAAGATTTTGGACAAAGAGTTTTCAGCCCAAGATTTTGGACTATTGGATCCAAAACCGAGGAAAGTAATATGTTGCTGATTGATTTCTGGAAATATGCTGCTAGGTGTAATCTTGCTATTTGAGTTAGAGATTGAAGTTCATGGGTGTTGGGAAATCCCTTATGTTTTGATGCCATTAAAACCATCTGATCTTGGGAGGTCAGCTGATCAGCTGATGTCAGATCAGCTGAGGTTAGATCAGCTGAGGTCCAGGTCAGCTTAGGTGAAGACCAGCTGAGGTGCTAGATATCAGCTGAGGCTCAGATCAGCTGATGTCAGATCAGCTGAGGTCCAGGTCAGCTGATGTCAGATCAGCTGAGGTCAGACCAGCTGAGGTGCAGAAATCAGCTGAGGACAAAATCAGCAGAGGACCACCACCACCAGCTGAGGTCGTCTGAAGCTGTTGCATAGAAGATCTATTTATGGGAAGTCAATCATGTCAAAAGGACAAGATCACAATAGCGGCTAGAAGATTTCCAGAATCATAGACAATCAAACATGTCAATCAGATTGAAGATCAAGCCAAAGATGGAAAGATATCAACCTGGAAATCAAGAATCAATCAATCATTCTGATTGATTGATTACATATTTATAGGAATTTCAAATCCTAGTCAACTCTAACAGCTAGTTTTTGTTACCTATAAATATGAGTACAAGAGAGAAAAATTATAACGATCCTACACGCGATTACACTAGCAGATAGGCTACAATATTTTTCCTCTGTACACAAACACACCCATTATACTTTATTATTCATTTGTAAGACTTTGTAGAAGTCGATCAGTTAGTTGCAAGGTTGTTTGCACTAACAAGAGTTGTAAGAGAGATTTCTCTCGAAGGTTGTAAGGGAGTAAGTAAGTGAGTAAGAGAGCCCCTCAACTCCAAGTTGGATTGAGGAGAGTGAATGTAGGACAGTTGGTCCGAACCACTATAAATCTTATGTTTTTATTTGCCTTATTGTATTACTCCAACTTGCTGCACTAAAGATTAAAAAGGTTTTTCTAATTAAAAAGGATTTAACTAAAAACGTTTCCGCACACTAAGATCACTGCGCACTCAGCTGATTGTATAGTCAGCTGTTTTCAAAACAAGAAGACTCAAAGTCTTCTTTAGGGACCAACAATGGGTGTTATCTTACTGAATTTGTATTGGATACTTTGTAATCTTGTTTTTGGGTAATTCACTGACGCGGGGTTTTAATAAAATCATTGTTTATTAGAAGCTGTTTGATTTTTGAAATTCATCTGGTTTTTATTTGGTAGTGAGGCTTTGCTTGTACATTGTATTAATTGTTCATATGCTGCCTGGAAAAAAGATTTGGTCATTGGTTATTGTTTTTGTTACTTTCCTTGTCTGAGTTGGATCCATCATTAATAATTGTCTCTTGAATCATAGGAAGCTTACTTATGTAAAGAACAATATTCAAACACAATGTGCTTCTTCCTGTATGGAAAGTTTATCAATATACGACACAATGTGCTTCTTCCTGTATGGAAAGTTTATCAATATACTTCTCTCGGGCTAGCTATCTTGACAATAAATTTGTAAAGAACAATATTCAGACACAGTGTGCTTCTTCCTGTATGGAAAGTTGTTTTTGTCATGACACCAGGTTCCTTTCTTCAGCGAACTTGCTAGAACGTTGTAGTACTTAGTACAATATGGAGTTTTAGCGAACTTCACTTGTGTTCCTTGTTATGTCCCCGCTGCACATCATTAATATGCTATCTGGGTTTTGCAGGGTTAGAAACAACATCAGATGCCACGTTGGGGATGCTGATGTTGCTGCAGTTCCCTGTGGTCTAGGCCGAGCAATTGGAAATAAGGTGACATTCCTTTGCACGTTGAGCCAATTTTCTAAAGTATATTATTATTTTTGTTGCTTCTTTTTCTATAAGTATAATAAATTGCTTAACAGTAAATATTAAGTTATCAGCTACCTTGTGAATATCATACATAACGGGAAAGCTGCTTCAGTTTTATATCATTGACATTTTATTTCCTTAAATAATTTTCATTTTGCTGACGTGGTATTGGAGGTTGAAATGTTGGACAATCGTTGCTTGTTGAAGTATCCTCTCTAATTTGTTTTTTTTTTTTTTTTTCTGATTTGTTCCTATTTCTGGGAGATGTATGATTGTGTGCAGGGGTCTGTAATTTCTTGTCTGAGTAAGCAAAAGTTTATATTAATGGCATGTACTATTCCCTGGTGCGTGTGTGCTAGACTTTCTTATGAAACTAACTTATGGAGCACTTGGCAGGGAGCTGTTGCGATAAGGATAAGAGTGTATGGTCGACTGATGTGCTTTGTGAATTGTCATTTTTCTGCGCACTTGGAGGCTGTTAATCGACAAAATGCTGATTTTGATCTTGTGTATCGAACAATGGTTTTTAGTCGGCCGTCCATATTTTAAACACTGCTGCTGGTATGGTGCTGCATTTAGTCTTATGTTGCTCAACGTTATTACTATTACTTGTTTATGGTTCGAGCTTGTTGGAGTTACCATTGCCCACGAGAGAGTTTTACCAAACATCAACCCTGTTCTTCTGCCCAAGAAGTCTGCTGCCCAGATTGCGAAGAAAACACCTGCAAGGTGTTTGGTGCAAAGCTTTCTTTTTATTTTGTTTTCTTGCAAGGTTTTATTGTGAGGTTTTCAAGTCCAAATCTCTGTCCTAAAGAAGTGGCACTCATCATGCATTTTTACTACTGTAGGTTGCACGATGGATCATGTGTCTGCATCTCTCTAAATATATATATGAAAAAGATATAAATGATCAATTTTCATTGCTTGAGACAAGAAAGTTCCATTTCTTGCAAATCTTTTTCATGATATTATATAATCTTATAATATGAAAAGTATCAAGAAGATATTTGAGCAAATGATTGTTTATTACCAAGGTAGATTCACTTGTTGAGAGGTTTAAATCTCTCAAAAACTTTAGTCCCTTCCACCCAGAAGTAAACAATGGGGTTTTGTGATAAAGAATTCAATTTCAAGTTCTGAAGGTGGACACAAAAGGTGTAGGTCTCAATGTTCATGTAAGAAACTGTTACCTGGTAACTCTAGTAGAGATAAGAGTCTGATTGATGACATAAATAGGAGCATCCAGGTTATTCATTTGAGGTGAAAGCAAAATTCATTTGATTTGCACACGACCTACTTGCACAGGTTAAGTTTGCACATGACCTACTTGCACAGATTTAGTTTGCACATGACCTACTTGCACAAGTTTTGGTTTGCACAAGACCATGATGGGACGTAGATGCACATAGATTTTTTTGGATATTTTTGCACAGATTTAGTTTGCACATGACCTACTTGCACAGGTTTTGGTTTGCACAAGTCCATGATGGGGACGTAGATGCACATAGATTTTTTGGATATTTTTGCACAGAAATAAATTTGCACACAAATATTGCACAGTCTCAAATTTATATAGATCTAGTTTGCACATTCCCAAAATTGCACAGATTTTGTTTGCACAAGCCCATAATCGATATATATTCAAAATTCTAATTTTACATATATAATTTGTATCTAAAAGTACATGTATAAAAATATAACAATTTTGCACAGATCTCTCCCATCTTCAATTCTTTTTTCTTCATCTTCAATTTCTTCTCTTCATCCTCAACTTCAATTCTTCTTTTCTTTTCATCTTCATCTTCAATTCTTCTTTCCCCTTCATCTTCAATTTCATTTTTTCTCTTCATCTTCATCTACAATTCTTCTTTTCTCTTAATCTTCAATTCTTCATCTTTAACTTCAACTTCAATTATCTCCATCTTTTCTCTTTATCTTTATCTTCATCTTCTATTCTTCATCTTCAACTTCAATTCTTCTTTTCTCTTCTTCTTCATCTTCAACTCTTCTTTCCTCTTCATCTTCAATTCTTCTTTTCTCTTAATCTTCAATTCTTCATCTTTAACTTCAATTTCAATTATCTCCATCTTTTCTCTATGTCTTCATCTTCTATTCTTCTCTTCATCATCAACTTCAATTCTTCTCTTCATCTTCATCTTCATCTTTAATTCTTTTTTTTTTCTTCATCTTCAATTCTTCTTTTCTCTTAATCTTCAATTTTAATCTTTAACTTCAACTTCAATTATCTCCATCTTTTCTCTATATCTTCATCTTCTATTCTTCTCTTCATCACCCACTTCAATTCTTCTCTTCATATTCATCTTCAATTCTTCTCTTCATCTTCATCTTCAATTCTTTTTTTTTCTCTTCATCTTCAATTCTTCTCTCATCTTCATCTTCAATTTTTCTTTTCTCTCCATCTTCAATTCTTCTCTTCATCTATAGTTATCAAGTCAAATGACAAAATAAGAGCAGGTACACATTAGACTTGCAGCAACACTGGCATTCACATGTCCCTTGTTTTTAATGTGCCAGCTTGATGAAGACCCCCCTCCAGATGCTTCAGATGGAACTGACATCAACTTATCCTGCAAATGCAGAAACATAACCGTACAAGCATCAAGAAAAAGAAAGTTAAAAGAATGATCAACTTGTAGTGTGTGTGTGTGTTGGGGGGTGTCGGTTTTCTAGGAGCAAATATGTTGGAACTTACGGTTGATCATCAAGTCAGCGATTATTGAGAATATAGAGTATTTTAGAGTGTATAGACTATGGAGTATGCAATCCATGAAGAAACTTTTACCTGCAATGAGATGGGCACTTCTGTCTTCAAAATTGGCACAATTTATTAACCATCTATTTATGTCAGCATGTAGAGGGCATAAACATCTGTTAGGTTGGTGTTTGTTCTTGCTAATTGCATGACTTAGGTGGCATAGGTACATCTGATCAGCAATCTTAAATCTCTATCCATCACCTTTGTTGGTCCCGAAACGAGTTAAATCAGTGTATGTGGGGGAATACACTGATGTCAGATTTTTCTGAAAGACTCAGAAAAATGCTCTAACGCACTCAGTCAGGATTCCCTGAAGTACTCAGTATGCTGAATGTCCACAGGGGCAGCAGGGACGGTTCAGTAACGAGTCAGATAAACTGAGTGTGAGTAAAGTGCTCGGAAGCTCAGTAGAGATAACAAACCTACTGACTGCTCGGAAGCGAGTCAGTTGGACTACTATCTCAGTGAGTCAGAGTACGTGCGGAAAGTGAGCCCTTAGATTCTACTCGTTTTAGTTTCTGAAATCGTTTTCTCTGAGTTGCTTAGTAAATTGGTGGTTAAGGCTGAGTGCACAGTATTCAGATTCAGGATGATTGATTCAGTCCTGAAGTTAAAACCAATGCAGTATGTTCAGTTTAATATGATGACATTTATGATCCTGAACAAAACAGTAAATCAGCACACAGGGGACTTTTTAACGTGGTTCGGAGATAACCAACTCCTACGTCCACGACCTGATTTAACAGGAAGCTATCCTCAAAACCCTGAGGATAGGTACTTGGGTTTTACGTGCCAAGGGACACGAGTAGCCAACTTCCTCTCTTAGGAACTGACCCCTGGGCGTTTTACAAGTCCCAGTCCTTCTAACCAACCTATCTCACACTTTGAGAGGTTTGGTATTATGGTTTCCAACTAAGATAGCTCTAGCAATACAAATCAATGCTAAATAATAGAGCTATCGATCTAAGCAAATACAGAGTGAATCCTACTACAACACTAGGGAAATTTAATTGCAGAGTGTTGTTTATGATATGCTTTGTGTTCTTGGATTCTTGAGAGTTTTCTCTTGGAAATTTCCCGTTAACCTTGAATGGGTGCAAGGTTCTCCATATTTATAGGCGAGATTCAAAATAGATCCGTTGGAGGAGATCAAATCAAATCTTTCCTATTTTAGGTAGATTGCAGGCTAGAAATACTGTTCCACCTACCCGCCATGCTTATTCTGGCAAGTTGTCACATCACCTACAACCTTTTTTGAGACGCATTAAATGCCGCATTAAATACTGCGCAGACTCCATGCATACGTGTCGAAAGATCATTGGCTCTCCGCTATAACGACTAGTTGACCTTCAGACATTTATCCTTCCTCGTACATTCAATGCTCTGAGTCTCTTGTTAATAACTCAGTCTGAACGTGTCTAAATGGAGTCTTACTGACATTCTTTTTGTCTCTTGTCCCGTAGCATAAATAACCTTCTGCTTTGGACTTACATGATTCAGGTGATCTGAACCACGCCTGAGTCAGGTCCTATGTGCATTCAGCACAACCTGATAGGTTATTCAGCTCAGTATGTGTTACCTTTTTGCTTCGGACTTACAGGATTCAGGTGAACTGAACCAAGGCCTAAGTCAGGTCCTATGTGCATTCAGCACAGCCTGATAGGTGACACTTACTCTTCACTGACTGACTTCTGTCCTGAGTATGCTTAGTGTACTCAGTAGAAACATCAGCCAATGGTACTTCAGGATTGACTTCAGGATGAATCAGCAGGCTTCGATCTTCAGCTTCAGAACAGACAATCTTCAGCGAGACTGACTGACTCCTTCAGGATGGTTTACACTTCAGACTTCAGTAAATTGGGTCGACTCCAATATTCTTCAGTCTTTAGCATGGTAATCCTGTACTGAATCTCTAACCTAACTATCCTGAACAATTTTATCCTGAACACTATACTTAGGCAATTTCATCAGGGGTTTTGGGATCTAATCAAAATGCTCAGATTGTCCCAACAATTTCCCCCTTTTTGATGATGCCAAAACCCTTAAGCAAATTCCTATTCATCTATACAATCAACTGACTTAGTCAGTGAAAATAACTCAGTACCACCTGACGAACTAGGTACTTAGTCTATAAGATGAAAACAAGGAATGTGTTAGTACAGTTCTTGATAAGAATTCAGAAAAGTAAATTCAGGAGTCAACAAGAAGTTGTACTCAGGAAAAATAAATAACTTCATTGATTGATAAGAAAATACAAGTATCCTGAAGCTATTACAAAATTCCTGAACAACTAACTCCTGATCTAGTCTTCATCCTTATTCCAAGCAGTCAGTGGAATCTCGTACATCTCCAGTACTCGATTCAGGACCTGCTTCATCCTGTTCCGATCAGCAACGGCCCCGGCAGCTCGTCCTACTCTGACGACTTCTTCAGAAATTGCTTTCCGGTCCAGCTGCTTAGAATTCCTAAAGAGTGGAGGAGGGTACTTGATGAATTCCGGAGGAGCGATCTCTACACCTTCAGTGTCAGCATGTCTGATGATTTCAGCCCAGAGATCAGGATGCTCCTGTGCCATCCAGTGATGGAGTATGACGTCTTTTTCTTCAGTCAGATCGTCCCATAACCCCACCACGTAGAATAGGTATGCCCACCTATTCCGGATCGGAATCCAAACCTCCAGCATCTCAATCGGAATGAAGTCTTCAACAAACTTTGATGGAGGATGACTTTGATCTGGTCTGACCACAATCTTCCTCTGAGTCTTTATCCGAGATCCAGATGATACAGATTTCTTCTTCTGGACCTGAGAAGTCAGATACTCATTAGATTCTTTTAGGCGCTGGATCTGACTGAGCATCGAAATTTCTTTCATTTTTGCTATCTTTTCAGCATCAGTCATCACCAATTTCTTCTGAGTGGTCAGCCCAGATGGCATTATTTGTTCCTCCATCTCCTTATATAATGGCTCGAGAGCCGAATCTTCAGAGGGTCTCAACTTCTTCGGATCTGAGCCTTCAGCAGTTTCGATGGCAACTACGGATCTAGTCCTTTTTCTATCCGCAGCCTTCAGTTCCAGGGGAAAGTTCTTCTTCTTAGCTTTGCCAGTAGTGGCAATTTGCTTCTTCCCTTCTTCTCCCTTTTTTGGCATCATCGTCATTAATATGTTTGACAACTTCATCCACTGACTCCGCCAAAAGATTGAACTGACTATCCATCTCAGTCTGCTTCACCTGCAATTGCCCAATCTGCCCTACCATTCCTCTCAGGCCGATACTGAGCTGATCAATGGCTGAATTGTGTGCAGCCTTCAGTCGACCCTCGAAGTTTTCCATCCTTGAGTCTAGGGCAGATGCAATTTTCTCCTTCTCCTGTGTAGACAGCTCCCTCAGCAGGTCCTCCTTCAGTTCAGCTTTTATCTTGACCAACTTCTCATCAACCAGTTGATCAACCTTTTCAGACAGTTGTTGATCCAGAAAGTTGGCAAGTTTAGTCTCCTGCTGAGTCTGCACATCTGAAACCATCTGATTGCAGTTCTGAATAGCATCCTTGGCTTGCTCTGAAATGACAGTTAGTTCTACATTGATTTCAGTCCGAGCTTCCCAAGGAGATCAATTGCTGCATGCATATCAGTGGCCATATCATTCAGGTCCCGGTCCAGTCTCTTCACTTTCTTGTTCAACAATTCAGAATTTGAATTAACCCTTTTAAATTTTCGCTCAACGAGGATCACTCTCCTGTGCAGATTGCCAAGAGCTCGTGAGGAATTGTTAAGATAAAGTGCTTCGGGTGTAATCCAATTACCTCCGACTCGGACCAAGCCTGGTGGACCCTTTCTTGAAGCCTCCGCAATCCCGAGTCCCTGGATTGCTTCATCGGCCGGTGCACTGACTCCCTCAGTGCCACCTGGCTGATCGTCATCAGCAATTATTACCACTTCCCTTCCAGCCTCTTTCTCTTCTCCCCTCTCTTCAGCTTCCTGAGTCTCAGGCTCAGGATACGTTCTGCGGACTGTTCTGATAAAATCCACCATTTTGATCAGATGATGTAGAGAGTTTACATCAAAATGATCAAAGAGGGCGGCCTCTAGATCTGCAATGCAGTCCCATCCTCTGGACTTTCCTAGCTGGCTGAGCTCAGACCAAGTAGCATTTCTGATCATGGCAAAAGTGTGGAGTTGCACAACTGCCTCCTTCTGAGCCTCAGTAAGATCAGGGAATCTCCTCTCCACCATCTCAGCTGCCTCTCCCCTTGCAACTATCTCAAAATCTGATAGACTGTTCACATCGGGCGCAGGGAAAGGCCATGGTGCTTCATGCTGAACTGATTCAGTAGCCTCTTGCTCAACTCCTCCTTCCTGAGCAGGCTCTTCCTGACCCAAACTCTGATAGGTTTCAGCAATATTAAGGATTAGCTGGTTGGGATCAGGGGATGCAATCGGAGCAAATTCAGGAACAGCCTGCGCCTGAGCTGGTTCCTTCTCAACAGCTTCAGCAGCATCCTGCGCCTGAGCTGATTCCTTCTCAACAGCTTCAGCAGCTTGCACTTCCATAAGCTTCTTCTCTCGCTCAGCTGACCCAGAGTAGAGAAATTTCAGCTTTTGTTGCTTGGGTCTGGAAGTCTTAGATTTATCCTCCGCTGGCTTTGCTGTATCAGACTCTGAAGACTTGCCTCCCTGAGCCTGGACTTTTCCAGTCATGCTCGCCTGGGCCTTCTTCTTCTGAGTCCAAGGCCTTCTCCTTGTGCCAGCATCATCAGAATAAGCTCTGAAGAGATGGATTTTCGCTGGGATCTCGAGTGATTGGGCCTGATCCACATCACCGAGATCCAGAGTCTCCAAGAGCATGGAGATCTTGGTGCCAAAATGCATCTTGGCCTCAAAAGTCGCCTGCCCCTCTGGCGAGTACTTGATTTTGCTGGTCTCAGCCACCAGCATTTGGAGGAAGTAACCCTCCCAGTCAAAATTGTGCAGAGAGGCGTCGGAGATAGCCATCATTGTGAACAGCTTCGGCCTGGAGATCTGCTCCAATCCTCCAGCAATTCCCATCACTCCCTGACTTGTCAGGTCGAAGAAGTGACGGTTTTCAGTCCTCAAGACTGATTTATTCAGGCCGGATTTCAGCACGACATCTCCATCACACAGGGACTGGAGAAAATCCCTCTCATTCCCAAACCCATAATCTACTGGGCTTCGTCCTCTGTTGGGAAGATTAAAAACCTCCTTAATCTTCTCCCGAATGTTGAAGGTGACCCACCTCCTTACCATCTCCTCCTCACCATCCTTTCCCTTCTCACAGGTGGTCAAGGGAATACAAGTTTCCCACTCCTGGGAGTCCTTGTTTTGCGCCATCTTCAGGTAGAAGACAACAATGAGTCTGGGGTGGAGCCTCTGTGGCTTTGCAGTGATGAACTGCAGAAGACCTGCATTATTAAAAAGGTCTCGTACAGGCATAATATCGGGGTTATTAGAAGAAAAATCCCCATAGGGCTCGTAGTGTATTTCGTTCCTTAAATGGAGAAGGTTTCCAAAAAAAGGTATCGGCAGAAGGTGAAGCCATGGAAGATTTTAAGAGATTTGAAGAGAATCGGTTTTTAGAGAAGGTAAGTTAAGAAAATATTGGGTGCATAAAAGTTTTAACAACACGATCTTCTCTTATTTATAGAAAGAAAAATTCGGTTTTAATCGGACGGTTTAGAAAATAGTGACCTATGGGATTCAATGGACAAGATTGAGCAGTAAAAAGCATTTGCCTTTTCGGTTCTTCAAAGGTAATTGGTCAAAATTTTATTGATAACTGTTCCCGCCCACAGTGCATTAAATGCACATTAGAGTATGTCCGTATTTAATTCAAACAAATTGAATTAAATAATAATCGAATATTAAAACGAACGGCTGGGATCATTCGGCAAATTAAATTGATTTGACAACACAGCAAACAGTAAAAAGGATAATGCATGCAATATCAGATGACTTAGACAAAAATCAGAAAACATACCAGTCAGTCAGATATGTATTCTGACTGATACCACTTATTGCCCTATCAGGGTGACATGCCCTAAACTCTGTGTCCTGAACCTTAGTCAGTCTATACTGATCATCCATTTTATACTGAATGTTCCCCCTACAACCATTCACATTCTCTCTGGGATTCCTTCGCCCTGAGTCCATATAAGTTATTCCCCTTGACCTTGTGCATTCTTATCAGAGATTCAAACTGAATCACCTAAGCCTGGGTCAAGGAGTCCTAACTCTATTGATAACTCAACAAACCTGGTTTCAGGCAAAGCCTTAGTCAGGATGTCAGCTCTCTATTTTTCAGTAGGGACTCTCTCCATCCTGATGTCCTTCTTCTCCACATGATCTCTGATAAAGTGATGCCTGATGTCTACATGCTTACACCTTGTATGTAAGACTGGGTTTTGGGATATGGCAATGACACTATTATTGTCACAATAAATTGCGACTTCAGTGGCCTCAACTTGGTAGTCTCTCAGTTGTTGTTTCAGCCAAAGAATCTGAGAGCAACAACTGCCTGCCGCCATATACTCAGCCTCAGTAGTAGACGTTGCAACACTGGTTTGCTTTTTAGAAAACCAAGAGATCAGTTTACTCCCTAGAAACTGACATGTGCCTGTAGTTGATTTCCTATCAATTCTACAGCCTCCATAATCAGCGTCTGAATAGCCAGTCAGTTCTAGCTTGTCATCAGAGGGATACCAAAGTCCTAAGTTGACTGTACCTCTTAGGTATTTCAGAATCTTTTTGGCACTCTCTAGATGACTCTTCTTTGGATCAGACTGATACCTTGCACAAACTCCAACTGCATAAGTGATGTCAGGACGACTAGCAGTCAGATATAATAAAGATCCTATCAGTGCCCTATATTCAGTCTGATTTACTGAGACTCCTTCTTTGTCAGGATCCAGCTTCTCATTTGTGTTCATGGGAATGCGTGAGACTCTGCTGGACTGAACTCCAAATTTCTGAATCAAGTCCCTCGCATACTTGGACTGATTAATGAAAATTCCGGAGTCAGTTAGCCTGACTTGGAGACCCAGAAAGAAATTCATTTCTCCCATCATTGACATCTCAAATTTCCCAGTCATCAGCTTGGAAAATTTCTCACAAAGCTTCAGATTAGGAGATCCAAATATTATGTCATCCACATAAATCTGAACCAAGAGAATGTCTTCCCCTTCGGTGATCCGGAAGAGGGTCCTGTCCACTGTTCCTTTCACGAACCCGTGGTCTATCAGGAATTGGGATAATGTATCATACCAAGCTCTCGGAGCTTGCTTCAGA
>JAPKLY010000264.1:613715-643304 GCA_026898435.1 Prunella vulgaris
CTTATTCAATTTTAATCGGTGCATCTCTTCTATTATTCAAATTAATTTTTTTAATTTTTAATTCACATTCATATTTAATATAAAATAAAATTCAAATCTAAATTATTAATTCTATTACCCTAATATTATTTATTTATTGATTTTGATATATATAGTTCACTATTTGAATTAATTTTTTTTTATTAGCATTTTCAATGTTAAATATTATTTTAAAATTTTAGTATTTTGTTAGTTTAAAAGATAATATAAATATATATAATTAATTAAATAATTATGAGATATTTATACATATATTACCTCACTAAATTAAACTAAACTATTTATTAACAAAAAAATTGAAAAATTAACAAATAACAATTAATTGGAGAGCAGACTAAACTTAGTTTAGATTTGTAATATATTTTATCTTATATTAAAATACTATGAATATTAAATCGTACATCGCACGCAAGGATGAAAATATCGCTATTGCAGGTAATATCATAACCTTAAATTTACGGAAATATCGATGGATATATCGATATCGCATATCGATATCGCAAAAAAAATAGAAAAATAACGGAAATTTTATTAAAATTTTGGAAATTTAATATGAAATTTTAGGGATTATTATAGCATGTTATTATGCATATGTTTCATTTAAGATCACAAAAAATTGACATGTTTAAAGCAAATAAATAGATAATGGACTATATAATAATTGTCTGACATTAATTAATTAATAATATAATGCATAATACAATAAAAGATGATTTGAATTACATGATACAATACATTTAGTACCAAAATGATGACCTATGGGGTTCAAATATAGAAGATGGAATCCCTTCTTTGTCCAAACAATATTGGTAGAATAATCCTGCATATAGTTATGCACATGTCATTCATATATTTCTCTATCTCTTCCAACTGTTTCACCGTATATTGGATAGTGTGCACTAACCCAATGATTTTGTTGATATGAAAATGGATGCTGAAACACATTTTGAGTATTCCAACCAAATTGTGAACTCGAACGTGTGTCAGAAGCATATGAAAGAATATACAATCACTAAAAAAAAAATCATTTGAAAATTGTATAAAAATATAAAAAAAGAAAAAATTGCGATTTTTTATGTAGTGCAATATTTTGCGATATATCTGCGATATTTCCCGATTTTCAATTAATTTTGTACTACGAGTGAACCGATATCGATATCGATATCGATATTTTGCGATATATCCACGATACTTTGTAAAAAATACATTGTACCCCAATATCCATATCGCATACTCAAAATCCGCGATATATCCGCGATATATCCGCAATATTTAGCGATATTTTCATCCTTGATCGCACGGGAGAATAACTAGTTACACTAATACTATCATCTTATCTGGGTTTATTTTGAAAATTAATTAAATGAACCCTAATATAATAATATATACAATATTATATATATTTCCTATATTATATATATAATAAAAATATTCGGGGTGTGTCCAATAAAATATTAAAACCTATCCTAAACTCAGTGGATTTTCGATTAAACGGGTCCAAATTATTCTGAAATTAATTTAACTAGGTTTATACCTGTACCTCATATACGGGTTTGTGTCATTCTTATTTACATGATAATAAATAATAGAATTCCGCTGCTTATACCTAAAAAATTTCTAAACATACGCCATAATTTTGAGATAAAAATAGACATATATAAAAGGACTAAATTATCTTTATATAAATGTGGAATAAATTATTTGATTTATTTTTCAAAAATTTTATTGACATTGATTTTAATTTTTTTTAAGTTATTTAATTTCAAAGTCAGTTCTTTGAGCTTCAATTGGTCAATTTTTAAAAATTAAATAACCCATGGAAGAGTAACTGTAAAACTGAAAAAAAAAATCCAATTAAAATATGATATTATTTTATTAAAAATAAAATAAATTTTTAAATAATCAAATTAAAATAAATAAATAAACTGTGTAAAATCTAAAAAAAAATAAAATAAATCAACTCAACCTTTAAATAATTCAATGAGCTGAAAATATTTTAAAAAATCCAACTAAATCTTTAAAAATAGTTAAACTAAGAAAAAAAAAATTCAATTTTTTAGTTCAAGATTAAAATATAAATAACTTTAAAAAATATTTTTATAATTTTGTAAAAACTAAGATGAATATTTAATTTACTTTTTAAAAATATTTTTCTAATTTTGTTAAGCTTTAGCTTATTTCTTTTTAAAGATTTTTTTTTAAATTTTTAATTGTTTTTGAAGATTTTATTGATATTTTTATATTTATTTGAATTTATTTTCTTTTAAACTGATTTTTTAAATTTATTTTATTTAGGTTTATTGGATTTTAATCATTCACTTTTAATTATATTTTTGATGATTCAGTTTGTTTTCTTAATTATTTACAAATTTTTATTTTTTTAAAATTTCAATATGTTTTAAAATTTAATTTATATTTCAAATAATTTAATTTTTTTTTTCAAATTTGTTCTGAAACTGAGGAATATGAAAGAGCCAAAAAAGATTTTTTAATTATATATTTAAAATAGAGTAAAAAGTGGGAATGAATTATTTTTTCGTTCGTTGGTTATTATAAGAAATATAAAGCGTATTTTGAATAATATATATTAATTTTTTTAATTTTATTAAAATATGCTTAATAAATTATATATATTTAGAGAATTTTGAATTACGATATTTCAAACAATACAACCAAAATCTCTCAAATTAAGTACTCCCTATGTCCCTAAACACTTTGCACACTTTCCTTTTTGGTCCGTCCCACAACACTTTGCACACCCTATAAATGAAAATAATTACTTTAACTTTATCCTTATAATATTCACATATTTACACAAATGCCATTACTTTTACACTAAATCCAACTAATTTCATTATTTTAATAATATAACTTTACACATCACCCTCAATACTCTATTTTTTACACACTTTTTTTAAAAAGTGTGTAAAAAGAAGTGTGCAATCTTTTCAGAGGGACGGAGGGAGTAATAAGTATACAAGAACACATCTCTTATGGTGGCTTTGAGAATTGAGATTGATATGTGCATGAGGCCCATAGTAATATAATTGGCTAATGACTTCAGCTCAAACTCTTGGAGCTAATCCAACATTGGTAAACTATACTTTCAGAATTTATTTTCATTTGTGTGTATGAGTTTATTTTTTAAAAAGAGATCAAATAAAGGGTGACTTACATATAGGTTAAAAAAATGTCACTATATTTATAAATATGTGATGTGTAGAAAAAAAAATGTGCTTCTGTGCAGAAAAAATGTGCTTCTGTGCAGAAAAAAATGTGTTTCTGTGCAAATATTTTGAACCTATTTGTAAATATAGTGACTTTCTTGAACCTATATGTAAATCATCCTAAAATAAATAAAATAAGAATGTGTTTTGTTTAATGGATAAACTAATCTATGCCGCAAAAAACATGCATGTTTCGGCGGGATAAATTAGTTTATCCATAAAACAAAACACACCATAAGGATATTGTGAAATGATTATGAGGTTCATTAGAAAATAAATTGATTGTTTATGAGTGTGATATAAATTGATATTTTCTAAAAGAAAAACGAAAATAAATTTAAGAAACGGACGAAAATTAAAAGTGAAAATAAATATTGAGGACAGAGGGAATAATACTTTTTTAACTTATAATAAAGGCAAGGCCTAGGTTATTAGCACCAGCCTTTTTGGGAAATACACTACCCTTTGTTATTTTTTTTTTTTTTTCGAATACAGTACAAAAATGAACAAAAAAATTCGAATTTTTTTACCAAAGATTGGTAAAATTTTCTAAAAAAAATGCCAAACATTTAAATGGTAGTTTATTTCTCAAAGTGGCTTAGTGTCAAGTAAAGGTATTATCCATACGGTCCAATTGGAGTTCCCATCTGATACGAGGCCCAAATCGCATACATTGCCCAACATAGAATAACTCTTTTAAAAGTTCAAACGGAGTAGTGTGCAACGGGGCAGATGAAATGTATATTAAGTACATTTACCAGCTTTCTGGTAAAATTCATTCAACAATAGAAAAAATGAGTTAATTTTATAATTTTTTAAAAACCTTATACTAATAATTTCAATTTCTTTTTAAAATTTTAATTTTAAATTAATTTTTTAAATATTATATATCAAATAATTATTTACTTTCTAAAATATTTAATTCAATGTATATTATACTTATAAAATAAAATTTAAATCTTAAATATATATTTTATTATTTTAAAAATAATTATCTTTTGACTTTAATTACACGAATAAAATTTGAATACTTTTAATTAGATTATGTAAGTTACGTTTAAGATCATTATATGAATTTAATTACATAATTAAAAATTGTATAATTGATTAAATATTTAATTATACTCATATACAATATAATTTTTAATAATAATAATTATAATAATAATAATGTATTATACAGGCCATTTTCCTGGTATGAACAATTTTGTGATACAAGAATAATTTTATGGGCTTATCTTTTTTGCCTTATTCAATAATAATAATAATAATAATAATAAAAGAAATTTGATAAAATTAATAGGTAAATTGATAAAATAAATTCAATTTATATTTTGTTTGGTCGTTAAATCGATGTTTTATTCAGAAGTATTTGATCAAACATACTCAATCCTATAAATATTTACATTTTATTTTATGTAAATACTCTCGCTGTTCCGCAGGAATTTGCACACTTTCCTTATTTGGACGTCCCACACAAATTTGCACACTACTAAAAAAGGAAGCATTGATTTACGTGCACACTCACAAACTTTTACACATATTTACTCATATACCACTACTTTATATATAAAACTATTTTTTCTTAAAAAATGTGCCGTCCCGCAGGGTGCAAATTCCTACGGGACGGAGGGAGTATATATTATAATTTATTTTTTATATAATTTTATATTTAAATTTATAATATTCAATTTGTATATCGCACGAAAAAAAATAATAATAACATAAAAAAAAAATACATGTAGTTTTGGTCAATCTCACAATATAATTTCTTTTTTTATATTTATAAATATAGATATTGGATTCGGGAGTGCAAGAGGGACAACGATGTTTGAAAATGACATATGAATATAAAGTAGTAGTTACAATGGGAAGAGTTTTAATTTTTAATAAAAGAACCCTAAATATCGAAGCCACTCTCTCGGAGTAATTTTAAGGTCTTTCTATAATCATTTCATACTTTGATTATTGAATGTTTCTCGTCTACATAATTGACTGTCCATATATGGAATATAACACACATATTTGAAAAAGATTTCTGTAGACCATAAAAAATGAATAAAATATAGGTAGAATATTATAATCCAGCGGGTTGGTCTAGCGGCGAGGGATTGAAAAAAAAAAATTTTTAACCTCATAATTTATTGAATGTCCATTTTTTGTTTTAAAAGTTTTGACTCTTCGATTTTGATTTCGTAAATCATTGAGTTTGTCCAATTTTGATCCTATTTAAAATTTCGTGCACAGGAGAATAAGTTTAAGTATGGGGTGACGGGTCTCTATTACACCGCAAAGTATAAAAATCTAAAAATAAATAATTTTGGATGATTTATATATAGGTTTAAGAAAGTCATTATATTTACATAAGTTCAAAATATTTGCACAGAAGCACATTTTTTTTTCTGTACAACACCTATTTATAAATATAGTGATTTTTTGAACCTATATAAATCACCCAATAATTTTTTCAAAATCCAAGTTAGTATTTAAACCAAATTAATAACCATATATATATTTACCTAACTTGGCTAAATCATGCATGATGACATACACACTTATAGCCTAATCACGTAATCAAATTAACTGTTCAAATTTAAGAGTTTTAAAATACATATTTTTTTGGGAAAATGGAGATTTTTGTTCCTTAATTTTTTTTTACTTTGTTTTTAGTTCTATTATGTTTGGATTTTGTTTTTCGTCCTATAAATTTAAAAAAAAAGAAGAAGAGATTTTAGTCCTACAACCGGGAGTTGAAGGTTATTCAATCGATAATGATAATGTGACACAATTTTTTCCCTAGTTTTTATATCACTACAAAAAAATATTGAAATAAAGGGGGGACTTAGTGAGGGGGTTTGAATCCCTCTTTAATAATGAAGGTTAAAGAGGGCTTTAGTGAGGGAAAAAAATTGCAATTACAAATTAAAAATATTTAGTAGTGTAAAATATTAAATTTATAAAATAAAAAATATTAATGAAATATCTATACAAATATTTGGACTTATATACAATTAAATGCATACAAATGAACGCAATTAAATTTTTTTTAGCATAAAATATTATATTTATAAAATTAAAGAAAAAGTAGTAAAATATCTATATAAATGAATTAGGAAAAAAAATAAATTAATTTGATGATTTTTTTAAAAAAGAACGCCACTCAATTCAAATTTGTGTACAATTAAATACATAAAAAACTAACAAAATAAATTTTTTTCGTAGTGTAAAATATAAAACTTATAGAATTAAAAAAATTATTTAAATATATATAAATAAATTAGAAACAAAAAAGAATTAATTTGATGAATTTTTAAAAAATAATAACTCAATTTGGAGTTATATATATATACAATTAAATACATAAAAACTAGGAAAAAATTGTGTCATATCATCATTATCGGTTGGGTAACCTTCAACTCCCGATTGTAGGACTAAAAATTCATTTTTTTGAAACTTATAGGACGAAAAATAAAAGTTCAAACATAATAGGACTAAAAACAAAGTCAAAAAAAGTTAAGGGACAAAAAACTTTATTTTTCCAATTTTTTTTTTTAAATTTTATCCTTTTCTATTGGCTAGAGATATATATACAACTAAATATGAGGAAAAAAAGAAAAAAAGAGAGTGTAAAATTTATTTTCCAATTATAAGCAAGTAATTTAGTGGATGCAAAATACTATATATTTTCTATTAAAAGAAGAAATTTTAATAGACTTGAGAGAATCATGACAAAATATAGATAAAACAACAAATATTTTAAAGCAAAATTTAAGACTAAAGGCGACAAACGTATTGAAATGAAGAGAGTAATGATACTTGCCGCTAACACTCTTTCGCTTAAATTGATAAACTAATTTATGCTAGTCTTGTATGCATTATGATTAAGTGCATGGTGCAAGTGTTAAAAAAGTTACACTAATTACTACTAAAAAATTATATATATTATTATTGAAAAATTTATTTTTATTGATATAATTTTTCAGTAATATTATGCGTGTATTTTTTTTAATAATAAATGATGTAATTTTTAAAATTACACTTAAATTGTATAGTACACTGATGCAGAAGAGACTTATTCCTAATTTATATAATTGGGAATCTACTAATTTAATTATTTATTACTATGTGCGGTAGTTTGGTCTATGCTTGTCGCCCTAGTTGTTAATCCATAAAAATTAGTTATATAATTAATGAACTTGCTATTTACTTTTTATACGTACGTTGATCTTTGAGATGTCCATTTATTTAAAAATTGACTTTTTAAAAATGCAAAACTGAGAGTCACTTAAAATATTGGATTACTAACACGGTCAGCGTCCCTTTTATTTAAAAGCTGGATAAATTACAAGTTTTTATTTTGAATAAATACAGAAAAAATTCTGTGTTTTGAATCTATATACTTACTTTGATTCAATTTTTCATTTTTCTGGACACATTATTAATTTTTCGGACATATAAATGAAAACTAATTAAAAATAAAATAGATATTGTGATAAAGCTTGTTTTTATGTGAAATTTATTATGAGTTCGTAGTATAAAATTTAAGTTGAGTTATAGGAAGAAGTACTTACTAGTTAAAAGATTAAATAAATGAATAGATTTCAAATACTTTTACAAGTTCAAACTTATGACGAGATGAATTCTTTTATTGTAAAATGTCTACTTGTTGGATCCCCACCTTAAAAGGAGGAAATTGGGAGTCAAGTGAAGTGCTAAAAAATTAGATATATGAATCAATTTATGAACTTTTAAATCAGCTGAAAATTCGAGTTGTGTTTTATCTTATATTTCAAATCTTTAAATTTACGTCAAGTGTATTGTGTATATTTATAAGGATTAATCTTGTATGCACCAATTACACGGTGCAACTCAAGTTTATTTTTTAAAAGTTGCACAAAATATTATTGAAAAGTTACACATGTTATTACTGAAAAATGTATTTTTTCATAGTGTAATTTTTCAATAATAATTTGTGCAACTTTTCAGTAATAAATTATGTAACTTTTTAAAAATACACTTGAATTGCACGGTGTAATTGGTGCACATGAGACTTACTCTATTTATAATTATACGTTACAGTGTGATCGAAATGAGATCTCAATTCTCATATATACATTAAACACACACACACATATATATATATATATATGTGTGTGTGTGTGTGTTTTTGGTTTTTTATTCCAAAAAGATGTGGTTGTCTCAGTTATTGAAGAAGTCTGAATAAGTAAAACTAATTTTTTCTCTCCCTCTCTTTCAATGTCTTTTTTGAACACTTTTCAGTATATTTATTTTGAGTAAATATGGAGTAGATTTAAAAAAAATAAAAAATTCTGTTTCAATGTTTTCTTTCTTTCAACATGCACTAATTTACAATACTTGTTTGGATAAAAATGTAAACAGAGCAAAAATGAAAATTATATAATAATATATAAATGGTGCTTCTAATATATAAACTTTTTCTTTCCGTTTCATGAATAAATTATTTTAGTCAAAGTGTAATTAGAGTAAAATATTTCTTATTTCTCTTTCAATGTTCCATTTCGAAATCTTTTTTTATATCTATTTGAGTAAAATTAATGCTTGTATATAGAGTCATAATATTTTTTTCCGCTCTTTTTTGTTTGAACAATTTTCAATATTTATTAGAGTAAAATATATAAATAAATGAAAATTAATAGTAGTAATATACAAATATTTATTTTTTAATAATTTCACAGATGATGATGTTTTCTAATATATATATGCTTCTCTGAACACCATTCAATAATTTTTTGAGTAAAAATATAAAATAGAAATTAATAATGTGTATATATATAGTTAATTTGAGATAATTAATTAATTATCATTTATTAATTAGTTTAGTCATTTTTCCAATAATAGTTATGAAATTTTAACATTTAGAAAATATTTCAGAATTTTATGTTTCACTCTTTTTAACTTTGGTATTATTTCATGAACTCTACAAAATATGCATGATCAAGACAAATTAACACAAAATATAAGTCCATCATCATCAAACCATAATAATTAAGTTTATATATATACTCATGTCGAAATTTAGGAATTCCAATTAATGAATACATTTCGATAAACATCTTTTATTCAAACCACACAATAAATTATGAAACTCTTCTTGCAAAATGCCAAAACCTACACAAATATATATACGTACATAATTAAATATAGATCACATTATGGAGCAATTAGTAGGGCCTGGATCACAATAGTACTGGCTGTGGTAATAAGCCGGTGGGCACGGCGGTGGGTACCCGTAGTACGGTGGTGGCTGATCAGACGGGGGCGGGGGGCTTTCACCCGGAGATTTCGTCTCCTTCATCTCTTCGACGCTTACAATGTCCGTGTAGGGAAACTTTTTCCTTAGAGAGTTGGCCAAACACACAGAATCGACCCCTTCTCCGATTATCTCAAGCTGATCTTGATTTTCTCCCCCGATGGTCACCGATATTACTCCTTCAATTAATCATTTGATCGATCATGAAAAAATAAAATAAAATTAGGGTTTGATCATTGATGAAAATAAAATTTTAGGGTTATATATATGGCACGTACGTACCATGTACAGATACAACAATTTTCATGGCCTTTGACTTATCCTTATCGTTGTGCATGTGCACATTCATCACAATCTTTCGCTGCAAATTTGTAAGTTTAAATATTTATTTAGTTGTAAATTGAACTAATTATAAATTGCATGTCTAAAAATAAATACCTTCATGATTTCTGGTTGTAGCTTTTTGCAGAAAGATGAATCCTTTACATTGTACTTTGTACGTGTTATATATATATATATAGTGTAGTACTCTCATCACCTGCAGAGATTTTATATAATATTCCCTCTGTCCCTAAACACTTTGCACACTTTCCTTTTTGGTCCGTCCCATAACACTTTGCACACCCTATAAATGGAAATAACTACTTTAACTTTATCCTTATAATATTCACATATTTATACAAAATGCCACTACTTTTACACTTAATCCAACTAATTTTATTATTTTAATAATATAACTTTACACATCACCCTCAATACTCTACTTTTTACACACTTTTCTTAAAAAACGTGTAAAAAGAGGTGTGCAATCTTTTCAGGGACGGATGGAGTACAATATATATATATGAGAGAAAAGGGAAACGAAATTAACTGCTACAAATACCATACTCTTTAATTAGATTGACTATTTAATTAATAAATTATACTCCCTCCGTCCCGTAGGAATTTGCACCCTACGGGACGGCACATTTTTTAAGAAAAACTAGTTTTATATATAAAGTAGTGGTATATGGGTAAATATGTGTAAAGGTTTGTGGGTGTGCACGTAAATCAGTGCTTCTTTTTTTAGTAGTGTGCAAATTTGTGTGGGACGTCCAAATAAGGAAAGTGTGCAAATTCCTGCGGGACAGAGGGAGTATATATATATATTATATGTGTGTGTTTTTTTTTTCCGTGTTAAATGCAAAGGTGGTCCCAACTATATTCGGAAATGGTCATTTTATGTGTATTAATTTTACTGAAAAAGAAATAAAATTTCATGCATATATATATATAGGGAAAAATGTTTTTTTAGGACCGTAATTATAGGGTAGTTGGAATTTAAGGACAATATGTTTTTGAGGTTGGAAAAGTAGGACAATATGTTTTCAAGCTTGGAAAAGTAGGACAATATGTTTTCAGGCTTGGAAAAGTAGGACAATAACTTTGGAAAAATAGGAAAAGTAGGACAATAACTTTGAAAAGTTGTAAATCTAGGCCAATTTTTCAAAGTTATTGTCCTACTTTTCCAAAAGTTATTGTCCTACTTTTCCTAATTTTCTAAAGTTATTGTCCTTCTTTTCCTACTTTTCCAAAGTTATTGTCCTACTTTTCCAAGCCTGAAAACATATTGTCCTACTTTTCCAAGTTTGAAAACATATTGTCCTACTTTTCTAACCCCGAAAATATATTGTCCTACTTTTCCAACTACCCTATAATTACGGTCCTAAAAAAACATTTTTCCCTATATATATATATATGTATAAAAGTTATTTTTTTACACTCCTTTATACAAAAAGAACCACAATTGCAATAACATTTTCCTCATACATGTGGGACTACTTTTTAATTTAACCCTATATACTCCCAGCATGACGTTGTTTCAGGTTTTTAACGTTAAAATATTAATAACAAAATAAATTAATAAATATAGAAACGACCGTGGCTGGAAATTGTGTTAAAATAAAAATATATATTGTTACGCGCGTATTGCGACGTAAAGTGACCGTGTGGGCATTGTCAACTTGATTACTTAATTTGTTTGAGCCAATTAATTCCACCAAGAATTAAAATTTCCCACTACACCATATTATATATATATATAGTTTTAATTAAGTAGGAGAAATATATATAAATATTGACTTGGGTAATTAGATTAAGGTAGTCCTTGCAAACTCCATAAAGTAAAAAGAATAGATTTAATTTTTTTTTTTTTTACATTATTTGCAATCACTTGATTAAATACCTAGAATTTAATTTGGAGAAATAGATAGAACACTAGTTTTGGACTCTCTAGAATCCATTTTAGTATAACTATCCCTTCAAATAATTATCCCACTATTAAAAGTTTTTTTTTTTTTTTTTTGCAGATACATCACTTCGTCAACTTAATCAAAATTATTTTATTTTTAAATATTCAATATTATTGGTTTTATTTTAAAATTAATTAATATTAATTTTAAAAAAATGAGTAGAATTTCAAAACATAATCTAATTATAAAAGCTTTAATCTATACAAAAGACCGTCAGAACAGTTGACACATGGTACTTAAAAAAAATAAATTCTAGAATTAATATGTGGTGCGTATTTAATAAAAAAACCATATATGGGAATTGATGATCAAGATGTCGAAGCAACTAATGCGTATCACATGAGAATACATTTAATTTGATTGATTTATTTTGCAATTCATCTATATTATATTACACTTTCGCGTGGGAATTTATTTAAAAAAATAGTAAAATGGTATAAACACTATTTTAAAAAAAAATCGGCAATTCTTTTAAAAAATTTTTGGACAATTTTTTCGATTTTATTTTTAAATTTTACTATATTAAAAGAAATTACCAAAAAATGAAAAAAAATTGAAAAATATTACCGAAAAAAGAATAGTGTATCAGTCCCAATAGTATATTGTCGAAAAGGCTAGTTCATTAACCTGGGCCCAAGATTTATTAATTTTTTGTTTCTCTTTTTAGTATTGGGCAGTTTCAATTTTTGGGGTTTGGGCCTTTGTATTAGTACGTTTTAGCTGCGTAAAGGTAAAGGTTGTACACAATTTTATGTTTGTAAATAAACAAGTTGTAAAAAAATAAAGCGTTGATAAAGTGTGGATAATTTTTTTTACACTTCATTCAACAACAAATTTTTTTTTGTAAAAATAAATGTTTCTATTAATAGTCACATATATACGATGAGAGTTTCTAATATTGCTTCATTCTTTTCAATGTGCTTTTTCTTGAACACTATTCAATACTTTTTTGAGTAATTTCTTTTCTAATATTGTAACATTCTATTCAATGTGCTTTTATGAACACTATACAATACTTCTTTGAATAAAAAATATAAATAGAGTAAAGATGTAAATTAATAATGTGTAAATTAATGTGACTTTTAATAGTTTCACGAAGACACTTATCATTTCATTAGTTTAGCGTATTATTTTGAATTAGTTGTGAAATTTGAATATTATTTTATTTAGAGTAATAACAACGGTAAGAGTTTGATTCATTCTACTCAAATTGGAGAGGATTGTGATTCCCATAAACCCATAAAATGGGTAATCAAAACACATTAAAAAAAAATATTCTATTTTTTAAACCAAGTGCACCATTTTAAAACTAATGAAATAATACGCTAAACAATTGCATGATAATTTTTTTGAATTTTTTTTTCTTTTTTAAACTAACAATTGAATTTCTTCACAGAATATAGTTAAAAGAATAAATACATATTGAAAGAGAAATGCAATTAAAGACGAGTTTTGACATAGACAAAAAATAGTTTCAAAATGCGCATGTTCCGATCGTGCACAAAATATGCATTTAATAAAATTATAAAAACTAAAACCAACAAAAATACAAAAATTGTAAAAAAAAAAAAGAGTGTAGATAACTTTTTTTTTACACTTCATTCAACAACAAAAAAATGCATATTTTTCTGTAAAAATAAATGTTTCTATTAATAATCCAATATATACGTTGAGAGTTTCTAATATTGCTTCAATCTTTTCAATGTGCTTTTCCTTGAACACTATTCTAATACTTTTTTGAGTAACTTTTTTTCTAATATTGTAACATTCTATTCAATGTGTTTTTATGAACACTATACAATACTTCTTTGAGTAAAAACTATAAATAGAGTAAAGACGTAAATTAATGTGACTTTTAATAGTTTCACGAAGACACTTATCATTTCATTAGTTTAGTTTATTATTTTGAATTAATTGTGAAATTTGAATATTATTTTATATAGATGAATAACGGCCGGTAAGAGTTCGATTCATTCCACTCAAATTGGAGAGTATTGTGATTCCCATAAACCCATAAAATGGGTAATCAAAACCTTTTAAAAAAAAACTAGTGGAAGCATGATTACATACTTATATGATTACCTTCCCAAGCTTTGCAAGACCTGAAGATATCAGATCAAGTGAAACACTATCATCAGTCCACTTCTTTTCATGGATTGTGATTAGTGACACTAATTTATCCACAGAACTTTCAGATTTTTCATCATTTGGAGGATTATCATGTACATCACTTAATCGCCAGCCTTAACAAGAATAACATCATCATCAACATTTTCTTGATTTTAAAGCTTGCTCAATGCATTGAAGTTCATATATTGGATCGTCAAACGTATAATTGATGCTCAACAAAAAGCTAATTCTAGCACAACCTAACTTAAAGTGAGTAAACATCAATGATTTGTTTTTCCACACCTAAGAACAATGTTCTGCACAAACTATTAACAATGTATTACAATACTAAGAGAAAAGTATTGCACCCGAGTCCTCAAAATAGCCTGCAAATCGAATCTACTCTTGAACGAGCCTCCTGAAGCTGATCCATCATTCCAACTCTTCCTACCCGGTGGTCTCCCACTGCCAGACCCCACAAGCATCTTTGAAACCATAGAAATTCCAGCAGCAATATTGGACATCGGTGAATCTACAGCTGGTGATATCTTATGCCCGCCCAATAATCTCCGAGCACAGGACAACGACATCCTCCTCGCCACAAGTGTGAATTAATTAAGTAAAAAGTATTTTTTTTCACTTTCAATACCTTTCTGAAACTATTCAACATATTTGTCTAAGTAAATATAAAAAGTAAAAATAAATTTTAAACAATGCCCTTTATGATATTTGTTTGAGTAAAAATGAAAGTAAATAATATATAAATGGGTCTTTTTATACTCTTTTAATTAGAATAATGTTAACTTAAGACTTGAAGGATGATAAAACTACCAATTTACTGTTTAAAAGATTTTTCATATCCATTCAAAATTTGAAAGACAGAAAATTGTAAATGCGTATAGAACCCATCAATTTTATGACTCGAAAATATTAAGACCATGTTTAACATATTATAATTTATATTCTTATTTATTTATATATAATTACTTTCTTTTCTTATTTATCTCCAATCACGTGAAATAAATATTTCTTTTTAAATGTGCACAAAATGTGCATGTACTGATCATGTACAAAATATGCATATTTAAAAAACATTAAAACTAAAACCAACAAAAAATACATAAGTTGTAAAAAAAAAAAGGGGTGAATAATTTTTTACACCTCATTCAACAAAAAGAAATTCATATTTTTCTGTAAAAATAACTATAATAAAAATTAATAATATATATATATTATATTTATAGATCGTACATGTGCACGAGTGATATACTACTAGTATATATATATAATATAATAAATAATCAATTTCGTATTTTTCTATAAGATCAAACTTTAAGATGGAAAATATTTCTTTCAGAATATCTACCCAACATTAAAATAATATACTAAAATGAACTGCGTATTTTGATATAGACTCCAAGCCATTACTAAAATGTTGGGGAGCAATGTCATAAATATCCTCTAAACAAATATGCAATGGTGATTGCATCTTAAAAATCCAGCCGGTTAAAAATGAAATATTTAGAGAGATTACGGGTAAGGGGAATGAGGTTAAAAATTCACACATAAAAGGGTGTTCATATTGGTAACTCAACCATGATGACTGGAGGATCCCAAGAACTTGGTTCAATGAGACTACTAAGTCATGACATACTCAGATACGCACTTGAAAAATATCTACAACCCATTCTCAAATCCCTTCAAGTGCAACCTTGCACCTTCTAGTTCCTTCAGGTGCACAGAACCTGCTGATGTGTGGTAAGGTTAAGCTTAATAGCTTTTAATGATTCCTATATCCTACGGGTGTGGTATTGCATGGTACCCTTAATTAGAGATCACCTATATAAGCGTTGAAGTGAGGCCGCTTCTAACTGAGAAATTCAGTACACGCTTATGAATCCAAGATACGGTCCAGGGCTAAATGTACGACAACGTGAGAACCAAAGGGTGTCAAAGTTGTTGCTTTGTATATGTCATTACACAAAAAGTCGATCAGTTCAAGACATCATGTTCACTGAATGACGAGTAAATCCGATGACATTTCACTAGGGAAAGTCCAAAGCCAGTCGCTACCTATCCCGATGCAGTAACGGTTCGTCGAAACTTTCTTATGAGGTCACATGCATTAATTTCATTCATTTGGGGGATTATTAGAAATATTAGTTTTGACCATATCTTAATTACATATTAAGTGGCAATTTAATCATCCATTTTGAGTAAATGAATTTAATTTCTCAAAACCAAATTGGTATGAATGAGAAATTAATGTCATTTAATATGTGGATAAATACATTAATAGATGTATTTTTGTGGTAATAGTGAAGTATTGTGTCTCTTTAAATTAAAGAGATAACTTTTGGTTAATAGATTTTTCGAAAGGTTGCAACTTTTGAAAAAGTGAAATGATGAAGAATCACATATATTACCGACAACTATTGGAAATCTATAAATAGATCCCTCCATATTGTCTTTCACTTTCAATTCAATAGAAGAGAATTGATTTAGCATACTTTAAATTAATTCAACAAGTATCAAGTGCATGCATACTAGAAACATAGTGTTGCATTAGAGTCGAGTACGAAAGTTTCAGATACTTATTTGTGATTTGACGATAGCTTTCGTTTCGTAGTGCAACGGGCAGAAGACTCTAAAATTGTTGTATCTTGGAGACGGTTGCACCTATGTACGGGGCGTCTTATGGAGAGCGAGTCTAACTCGTGCCTCGACTTTACTGTGTCAGTTTGCATAAGTCAACATCGTGTACACACATCATTTATTGTTAAATTTTCCAACAATTGAGTCCTTGTTCAATTCAGTCCTAGAGTGCGCCGAAACGCAAGGTAGCCAATTGGGGCGGTGGTACACATCGTAGTGGCAGTAAAACCCGATGAGTAGTGGCACACTACTATGCCTGTGATTATTCAAATTTTTCTCTCTTACAATGTCTCATTTTGAACATTTTCCAATATTTATTTGAGTATAAACATAAATAAAGTAAATATAAAAATCAGTATATATAAATGTTTTTATTAATAATCACATACATACGATGAGGTTTTCTAATAATATTGCTTCATTCTTTTCAATGTACTTTTCTTTAAACACTATTCAATACTTTTTTGAGTAATTTCTTTTCTAATATTTCGTTCTATTCAATGTGCTTCTTTGAATACTATTCAATACTTCTTTGAGTAAAAAAAAAAAAGAATAAAGATGCAAATTAATAATGTGTGAATTAATGTGACTTTTAGTAGTTTCACGAAGATACTTATCATTTCATTAGTTTAGCGTATTATTTTAAACTAGTTAATTATGAAATCTGAATATTATTTTATTTTGAGAAATAATGACGGGTAAGAGTTTTATCAAATCGGAGACAATTGTGATTCATAAACCCATAAATGGGTAATCAAAACACTTTTCTAATAATTCCATTTTTTTAATACTAAATCCATTTTTTTCTCTCTCGTTTTCTATTCCTCAATTTCAAATCTCACAACCAAGCATTAATTATTATTTCTTTTCCATTCCTTACCTCTAACCCCTCAAGCAAGCATAACATTAGTAGTAAAATATTTCAATCTTTCATATCTTTTATTAGATCTTAATCGACGAGAAAATTATTTTAATTCCTAGTTGATAGTTTTACTGAAACATTCTTCCCGTTCAAATATATTTACGAGTGAGTATTGTATGGAAAAAGTCATGATAATCTTATTATGAAATTGTTTTAGTGTGTTGATAGAATTTACTAACGATGTTTGTTATGTGGCTATTATAATGTGTATTAATTCTACCAAACAATAATCCAAGAATTGTGTGTTCTTAGATAATATAGAGAGAGAAAGTGGAGAGTTTAGAGAGAGAAAATATTTGTGTATTATGATTGTATAATTTGAATAGTACAAGAGAGACCTTATTTATAGGTGTGCAAGTGTGAGGTGGCACCTTGTGAGCCTATATGGCTTCCGGTGTTGACGAAGGTTCGTGACCTTCGCCTTGGTCCCTCACAATGCTACATTTACCATGTTCTGTCCCACTACATACACATGTCCTATTCGTACACCCACTAACACTGCCCCGATCCCGGGCGAGCTCCCTAGTGTTGTGTTATCTCGGATGATGTAGGGACGGATTTTGACCTGACCTCCTCGACTACGGGCGAGCTCCTCTACGAGATCTTCTCTCCTGTCTTAACCGGTCAGTCGACCTTAGGATCTGGGGGCTTGGGCGAGCTCCTCACCTCGCCGAGCTCTCTTGCTTGTGTTGGCCTTGGTCCAAACTGACGACGTGGCGCCCCCGCGAGCTGGCGACCTACTAAGCCTTCGCGATAGTTCCGCGATTATCGTTAGCTAGTTCGTCTTATCAACATTTGCCCCCCAGCTCGCTCACATCATGATATTTCTAATGTGTGGGTGAGCTGATTTGTCTCTGTGGACGAAGACTCGAGTATTGGCGAACTATCTACTGACAAGTGTCGAGCTCGCGGGCGAGCTTCGTTATGGTGGTTTTTCGTGTCGATACGGAGTGGGATTTGAGGCATCATGCACGCCTTTTGAGGCTCCAATTCCCACGCCCATCATGACAATATTTTCAAATCTTTGCGCTTTAGTCCCTGAGCTTTCTGGAAATCACAGCTCGCCCCAACGTCTATAAATAGGCGAGGGCAAGATCATTCCACACTTTTCACCTTCTCGATTCTTAGAGCAGTTTCCGGTGAATATTTTCCCCAGCATCCGACGGAGTTTTGAACGCTCAAGGTAGAGTTCAAGTTCTTCTTCCTTCTCCTTATTTCTTTTGCAGATTCCTTTCGTTTCTATCCCCATTTTCTCAAGTTTTCGAAGATTTTGAACGTTTTCCGACGACTCTTCGATATTTCCGATTGTCCCTATACCGTAACTCCGACGATCGAAACCTCCAGACTATTTCAGAACTATCTGAACCTCGCCTATACTATGTCGACCCAATCATCGAGTCGGACTTTGTCAAACCACAATCCCGAGAAATACCCCATCACTGGAAATGAGCCGCCCCTCTCATCACTCCAATACTAATCGGCTCTAGTTCCGAGGCAACTTCCGTAGTTCGCCCGGACTCCGGCGAGCTTCCTGGGAGAGTCCGATCCGATATGGGGGAGAAAGCCACCACCTCTGAGCAGAGTGAAGAGTCCTACCTCGGTGAGCTCTGGCGAAGCCACGAGCCAGCCTCTAACGAGGCCCTAACAGAGGATGAAGAGATCGCCGAGGCTGATGAAGAGGTCGCCGAGGCAGACGGGCCTGGGGCGACCTCGATTAGGTGACCATTGAATACCTCAGTGCCATTGGTTTCCCGGAACCCAACTCCTCGAGTACCAGGTCTCAGAAGAGGTCGTCCATCCTTTCGACTGGGAGGAGTATGTCGCTGAGCATGTGGCGAGTTTCCTTGTCCAGACAGGGTACTCTCTCTCGATTTAGAGGAGGTCGCCGCATCTGATTACAAAGCCGGCGAGGTCGTGAGCAGCATCAATGAGTACTCTCTTTCCAACATACGCAAGAAGTTTCGCATCCCGCTCGATATTTTCATGTACGCCCCTGAAAAGAACGAGCTGGACGATTCGCCTCCCGAAGGATTAACCGCCATCAACATATATACCCTCGAGGCCGGGCTCACGCTGCCCTTGCACCCGATTGTTGGTCAATTCCTTCTTGACAATAACTTGGCCATCACCCTGCGTACACCGAACGCATGGAGTAACCTCCTCGCGGCCTTATCCGTCTTTGGACTGGAGGGCTATGAAAACCGGGTGACTTCATCGGACCTGGGCGAGCTCTTTGTTGTGACCCGGGAAGTAAAAAATGGCACGGGGTACTATTACTTAAAAGCTCGCCCGGGGGAGAAATTTCTAGGGGTGCTTCCGAACAAAGTTCATGATTGGAAGGAGCAGTTCTTTTTTTATAGGCGGAGACTGGCGAGCTTTTAACACTTACTCCGGGTGAGGTGGCCGTATTCTCTCTCCTGAGAGATATGAGGAAGCTAGCAGTAGGTTGCCCATCTCGGTGTGCGTGTGTCAGATTAGATTTACTAATCTAATTCTTTCTTTATGCAGTTCCGAAGCGCCACAAGTCTAATCGAGGTAAGCCCGAGGTGTAGGAGGAGTTCGACCTGGTGCAGGTTATCTGTTGTTTGAGGAGCGAGGAGGACAGTGACGTCGCCCACTTGTGCAAGCACCATTGCCTTCGACTCGCCGGCCTCCTCACCTTGCCCCATCACCTCGCCCTTCAAGGTCCCGAGCTTCCGAGTTCGTAACTTGCCAGAGCTTGATTCTTTTGATAAGTAGCTCGCCTAGACACTAACTCCATTTCATTCCCTGTAGGTGGTAGCTGGGTTGCATTCCCAATTGCCGAGATCCCGGAGGCCTATCATATATTAGTTTATCGGATCGCCATGGGTCCCCCTCATCCTAACAGGTTGGCCTTCCCCTCAACCCTCGCCCTCGAGGCGAGTAAGAAAGCCGAGCTCGCCTCGAAGAAGGGTGAGGCCGGGGTTCCAGAACCCAGAAGCAGAAGGGGGCGACTAAAGCTCCGGCCAAAACCACCAAGGCCCCACAGGTCGCCTGGACCAGCAAGGGCAGCGGGCGAGGTTCCGCCAGACCTGAGCGAGCTCTCCTTCCTCCAAAAAGGGGCCTTCATCGTGGTGACGGGTCTCAGGTGAGCGAGGGCGAGACGCAAGCTCGCAAAAGGGTCTGAACCGATCCCGGGGATGAGGTGGAACCGGAGCAGGTCGAGGGGGCCGACACGAGGTCGGCCCAAGGTGGATCGGCCCACTCGACGGCCCCTCTGGCAATTGAAATCCCCCGGAGGTTGCCACCCTCCCCGTCGTCTTTCGGAGTGCAAGCGGTGGATGACACCCTTCTGGGCTGGGACCCCGAGCGAGTTCAGTAAGTAGTTCGCTCTCTTGGCCCCACTTCCCATTGTCCCTGTGATCTTTTCTCTAACTCAGATTGTCTTGACCTCGCAGCTACGCCCCCATCGTGCACCCCAACAGGCACGAGGCTTTGCATTCCTATGAGAGGTCGTGCTCACTCACCTCCATGCGCTACCTTTCCCCGGGCCTCATCCGGAATACGGTCAGTGAGGTGCCGAGGTTCTGGTCGACCCCCCAGCTAGCGACCATTGAAGGCCAGAACTTGACAGAGAACCTCTTGCTCTCGACGCACTACGCGAGCGGGCTGTTGCTCGTGAATCAGAAAGCAATTGAGCAGGTCGCTGCGCTGGAGGAAGGTCGCCAGAAGAGGAATGAGGCCCTCTTGAATATGGCGGAAACGACAGATAATGCGAAGAAGTCTCTGGAGCTCGCTGAGGGGAGGGCCGCGGCATCTCTTGCCGCCGAGAGGAGCGCTCTCGAAAAACTGAGCGAGCTACAGAGGAAGCTCGACGCCGTGCAGTGCAATGCTGACGCTCAAGTGAAGGCAAAGGAGGATGAGTTCACCTGGAAGCTCACGGACAAGGATGGTGAGCTTATTCTTGTCAAGAGGGAGCTCGATCTGGAGCGCGGCCTCTTCAAGACCACTGACGAGGAATGCACTAAACTCAGAGAGGAGCTTTCGGCGAAGGTTAACGAGGTCGCCGAGCTCCACAACGACGCGTCCTCCTCGGCGAGCTTGGATATAGTGAAGGCCGAGGCCTCGGATAAGGGGTTCGTCCAGTGCTATGCTGAAGTCATCCGAACTATTTGGTGGGCGCGAGCTCATAAGGATGACGAGCTGAAGGCGGTGGTGGGCGACCTCAAAGACTGTTTGGACCGAGCCCCTTTTCCCGATGAGACTGAGCTGGACATAGGTGACTTCCCGGAGCTTGGGGTCTCTCTCGACTTCGTTCTGGCACGTTTCAAAATAATCAACACTGTGCCCGTGCCAGAACTGAATACCGCCAATGAGGAGGAGGTCGCAAACGAGGAAGGGCGAACTCCCCTCACAATCGAGCAGCTCCAGGAAGCCGTGGGGATGCGATGATTGACACCTCCGGGTTCGACACCAGCGGGCTTACGGGCAACATCACAACGTTGCCCGAACTTTCCCCCCAGCTGGCCAGGTCACCGTCAACCCCGCCGAGGTCACTGCCAACGCTCCTGCTGCCCCCACTGCTCTAGAGACTTGAGCTTTTTAGTTACTTTTCTAGATTAGTCTTCATAGCTCGCCGGGCTGCATAGCTCGCCCAGAAGGAGCTTCTTTTTATAGTTTCTTTTTGTTTAAGTAGTTTGAGCTCGCCGGGCATGTGTAGCTCGCCCAGAAGGAGCTCTTTTGCATTTCATACACGGTCAGCTGACCGACCTTTGTGGCCAGCACCACTTCGTATACTTAGGAATTTTTCAAGTATTTTTGACTTGAAAGTTTCTTAAGTATCTTTTGAATAGAATCCGAGCCTTTTGCTACGATCTTGTCTTCGCTTATATTTCTACGCTTACGTTATAATTTCAATTAGCTCATTTATATATTTTTCGGGTACTCAACTGTTCGTCTTACTCTACTTGTGAGAAGTGAATCGTTCGTTTTACGTCACTTAGGACTACAAATTGTACCTCCGCTTGTGTAGTACATATTCTTCATCTTACACCACTTAGGGCTACGAATCGCTCGTCTTAAACCACTTAGGGTAGCGAGTTGTACTTTGTTTAATTCACGTTGGGCACTTGGGTTTCGTGAACCTTGCCTTAGACGTTTTCCATCTTTTTCGCGAATTTTCCTAACTTTTGGCAGTAGGCGCTTAGTGATCCTTTAAGAAGGATACCTTTGCTGACCTGGGGCACTTTGGCCTTTGCCGTTTGAGCCTTTAGATTATAACGTTTGGGACATTGGTCCTTGTGTATTACGAAGCTTCGAATAGTTGGACATTTTACGAATCTTCGAAGAGTTGGATATTTTTGCGAGCCCCTCGAAGAGTTGGATATTTTCGCGGACCTTTGAAGAGTTGGGTATTTTCGCGAACTTTCGAAGAGTTGGGCATTTTTGTGAACCGTCGAAGAGTTGGAATATTTTCTCGAGAAAAACTTCTAAATTTATACAGCGACATAATTTACATTGGTTGCCATCAACACTTCTGATGCGAACCTTCGACTAGTCTATTACAAAATCTTGATCTATTGAAAAAACTTCTTTAAATGTGTTGCGCTCCAGGTGTATGACGAGGCCATCAGTTTCTTTTTCAGCACTAGGTCCCCAACTTTGAACTTTCGGTCTCGGACCTGGGAATTGTAGTACTTCTCCGCTCTGCGCTTGTAAGTGGCATTTTTCATTTCCGATGAAGCTCTGGTCTCTTCGATCAGATCTTTTTCGACTGCCAAGGCTTCGTCGTTCTGTTCTTCGTCAAACCCTACCACCTTCCAAATCTTATTTTGGACTTCAACTGGTACCACCGCTTCAGTCCCGAAGGCTAAGGCAAACAGGGTCTCTCCGGTGCTGGCTCGATATGATGTTCTGTAAGACCATAGAACCTCCAGGAGTTCGTCTGCCCAACTTCCTTTTTTATCTTCAAGGCAGATCTTCAATATGTGTTTCAGAATTTTATTGACCGCCTCGACCTTGCCGTTTGACTGTGGATGGTATGGAGTTGAGTAGTGTTTCTTGATGTTCCACGAACTACAGAAATCTCTCAACTTTTGGCCGTCAAACTGCCTTCCGTTGTCTGTGATGATCGATTGCGGAAGTCCAAAATGGCAGATTAGGTTATTCCAAATGAAGCTGATCATCCTTTCTTGTGTTATCGTTGCGAGAGCTTCGGCCTCAGCCCACTTGGTGTAATAGTCTACTGCTACAACAACAAACTTTACACCGCCTCTGCCAGGTGGGAATGGGCCGATCAAGTCGATACCCCATTTTACGAAAGGCCACGGGCTGAAGACCGACTTTAGTTGGTTGGTTGGGGAGTTGATATTAGGTGCGAAAAGTTGACACTTTCGGCACTTTCGTGCGAAGCTAATGGCATCTTTGCGAAGAGTGGGCCAATAGTACCCTTGTCTGATTGTCTTGTATGCCAAAGCTTGCCCCCAGCATGACTTCCGCAGATTCCTTTGTGAATTTCTTCTAACATCTCGAACCCTTGCTTCTTAGATAAGCATTTGAGTAGAGGTAGAGAGAATCCACGTTTGTAGAGTTGGCCATCCAGTAGCGTATATCTGGCAGCTTGTTTTACCAGCCGACTAGCTTCCCATGTGTCTTCGGGAGTTGTTCCATCCTTTAAGTATTTTTGGATCGGAGTGCCCCAATCTTCACTGTCTTTATCCTCTTCCTGCCCCCCACTCGAGGTCTGATTTACTTTGTAATCGGACGTCGAGGGGTTCTTCAGTTTGGTGACTATAACCTCCGTGACTTCGGTCTCACTGGTAGCTAGTCGGGCTAGGGCATCTGCTTGTGTGTTTTCCAGTCGCGGTATCTGATTAATGTAAACCTGCGTAAACATCGAGATCAGATGTGCAACTATCTTCTGATAGGTCATCATCTGTTGGTCTTTTGCCTCGTACTCCCCCCGGACTTGGGATATTATTAGCTGGGAATCTCTGAAAACTTGAAGATTGGTTGCCCCTACAGCTAATGATAACCTAAGTCCGGCTATCAAAGCTTCGTATTCTGCCTCGTTGTTGGTTGCTCGAAAGTCGAACCGGATTGCGGAGGTGAAGACTTGTCTATCTGGGCTGATTAGAACTACGCCGGCGCCTGCTGCTGTGCTGGTTGATGACCCGTCAACATAGAGGTGCCACAGAGCTATACTCCCCTCGTCGGGTCTTGTGGGAAAGTTAGCTCGACGATAAAGTCGGTGAGTGCTTGTCCCTTGATCGCTGTTCGGGGTGCGTATGTTATACCGTATTGGTTAACTTATAGTGACCACTTTAGCAAACGTCCGGCGGTGTCTGGGCGCTGCAGTATTTGACGTAGTGGGAACGTCGTCAGCACCTCTACCGGGTGATCGAAGAAGTAGGGCCTCAATTTTCTAACACTCATCACCAGTGCATAGGCTAGCTTCTCTGTCGGGGTGTACCGCAACTCAGCTTCGTGTAAGACTTGGCTTACGTAGTACACTGGTAGGTGTGTTTTTGCCTCTTCTCGGACCTGGACGGAGCTGATGGCCACCTCCGATGCGGCGAGGTACAGGTATAGTTTTTCACCAGGTATAGGCTTTGACAGGACCTGCGTGTCAGCCAGGTATGCTTTAATGTCCTCAAAGGCTCGTTGGCATTCGCTTGTCCACACGAAGTAGTTTTTAAGGTGCAACTTGTTGGTCTTAGCTGCTTCCTTGTACCTCTGCGTGTTTGCCTTGATTCCTTCGAAGAATGGGCGATTTCGATCACCGGACCTGGAGATGAACCTGTTCAAAGCCGCCATGCACCCGGTCAACCTTTGGATTTTCTGTACAGAATCGGGGATGCCCATCTCGATTATGCACTGGACCTGCGTCGGGTTGACCTCTATTCCTCGTTGGCTCACCAGATGCCCCAGGAACTTTCCCGAATGTACGCCAAAACTGGTCTTCTTGGGGTTCAGCTTCATGTTGTAGTGGCGTAGTATGTCAAAGGTTTGTTTCAGGTGGTCAAGGTGATCCTCCTTTCTCAAACTCTTGACAACTATGTCTTCCACGTACACCTCCATAGATTCACCGATGTGTTGGTCAAAAATTTTATTCACCAACCTTTGGTAGGTTACTCCGGAGTTGATAAGTCCGAACGACATTCTTTCCCAGCAATACATGTTTTTGTTGGTGTATAACGTCGTATGTTCCTGGTCATCTGGGTGACACGCTATCTGGTGATAGCCCGCAAAAGCGTCCATGAATGTCATCATCTCATGGCCGGCGGTCCTATCTACAAGCTGATCGATGTGGGGTAGTGGGAAGTTGTCTTTCGGGCATGCCTTGTTTAGGTCCGTGAAGTCAATACATAGTCTCCACGTCCCATTGTGCTTCTTCACCAGGACGGGGTTTGCAACCCACTGTGGGCATAAGGCTTCCTTGATCAGCTTGTTGTCCAACAGCTTCCCAACTTCGGTGGTTAGGGCCGCGTACTTATCTGGTCCATACCTCCTCCGCTTTTGGCGCACGGGTCTCCTCGTCGGATCTATGTTAAGTCGATGGCAAGCATGCTCCAACGGGATTCCCGTCATGTCTTCATGGGACCAAACAAACACGTCCAAGTTGGACATCAAAAATAGCTACACCCTCGACCTGTATGGTTTAGGTAAGTCGGAACCTATGAAGAGTTCCAAGTCCCTTTCCGGGTCCACCGGGAGTGCCGTCAGTTCTTCCATGGGGGTAGCCTTTCTTTTTTTATTTTTCCACCTCGGATCGCTGATGAACTCATCCCGCTCTTCTTGTGACATTTGCTCAGGTTCGTGACCTAGGCGCGTTTCGAGATCGTCAGCTTGGTTTTCAACTTGGACAGGTTCCTCGACTGTCAGTACCTCCGGGGGTTCGCCAACTTGGGATGGTACCGTGACCCGGGGAGTTGGATCTACCTCTATCTGCACAGGTCCTTGGTCCTCCGCAGGTCTCCCATCTTGTGGACCTTCGACCACCTCCATGGACACAGGTTGTGAACCTTGCACCGATTCCTGCACTTGGGCTTCTCCCATCTCCATTGGCGCTGATTGTGCTTCTTGCGCAGGTCCCAACACTTGGTCAGATTCTGGCAGATCGCCTACCTCCATCATCTCAGTTTCTGTTGAGATGATGTCTAGGATGTTTGGCTCGTCTGTCGGGATTTGCACGTCTTCTTCAAGGACTTGGACCTGCGTTACGGACTTTTTGACCTGACCATCTTTGATTTGGAGTAAACACTCTCGGACCTTTTTCTAGTCACCCTAAATGGTCCCGGCTCCTTTCGGAGAGGAATTTTATACAGTAGTAGTAGGTCAAACACGCCGCTTTGAATTCATTGAAAAAGGGGCGGTCAAGGAACCCGTTGTAGGAGGACTGCTGGTCGACAACTAGAAAATCTATTAACCTAGTCAGTCTCCGCTCCGGGTCCTTGACCGATACAAGCTGGACGCTCAACCTAATAGTACCTAGGGGGACGGTTACAGGTTCTCCGAACCCCACTATCCTAGCATTGCTAGGTTCTATGTACGACTCAAAATCACCTAAGGCATCTAAGGTGGATTTGAAGAGTATGTTGGTGAAGGCGCCGATGTCCACAAGTAGCCTGTGAACTCGGAAGTTCATTATGTTGGTCCTTATCACCAACGAGTCATTATGGGGTGTCAGTATCCCTTCCAGGTCCGCCGAAGAGAATGCCAGCACATCGGTGGGTTGTGCGGTGGGCTTGGAACTGGAGCTGCCTTCCCGGACCTGGTTTACGGCCCGAACTTCGGCCTTTTTTTGCCTTTTGGAGATGGAGGACCTCCCATCTTGGAGACCTCCGGCAGCTCCAATCACTTCCTCGAGAACTAGGAGTTCTCGGGTGGGCTCCAGGTTTTGTTGAGGTTGAGGAGGAGCCCTTCGCCTATTTTGAGGACCACGTTGGCCCGCGTCCTCTTCCTCGTCATCGGAGGCCTCCCTCCTTTCGAACCTGGGCCTCTTCGTCGGTGCCTTCTTCACGAACTCGGCCAGCTTTCCATCCTCATAAAATTTCCACAGTTGTTTGAGGAGGTCTCGGCACTCGCTGGTGAAGTGGCCGATCGACTGGTGATAGGCACAGTATTTGTTGGGGTTAAGCTTCGTGCGGTCCTGGCGGATCCTCCTCGGCTCTTCCAACAGGGCTTTGTCTTTGACCGCAGTAAAGACATGGTCGACGGAGACGGTGAGGACCTGGTTGAGCTTCTCCTTGAACTCGTCCCCGTCGCCGAAAGCCTTCAAGTTCCGGGGGGCCTTGTATGTGCCCCCAGACTTCTTCCCGTAAGGCTTCTTCTCCTCTAAGGCACCGACCTCTTTTTGGAGGGCCTCCTGCATGGCTACGAACACTCCGACTTTGTGCCGAAATTCAGTGTAAGTGTTCGGACATGCGAGGTTTATTTCCTTCCAGAGATCGGTGCCCTTTCGGAGCCCGACCATCACTGCGATGACTTTGGTGTCCTCGCTCACCGGCTCACCTTCCAACAGTATCTTATCGAACCTCTCCAGATACTGCTGGTCGGTCTCGCTCTCGCCTTGGTGGATGTTGGCGAGTCGGTGTTTCTGGGTTAGGTAGGATCCAAACCAGGAGAAGTGGGCCAAGAATTTCCGCGATAGTTGACCAAATGAGTGGATTGACCCCGGTGCGAGTGATGAGAACTAGCGGTGAGCTCGGTCCTCGAGGGTCAGCGGGAAGTTCCGGCACTGAGTGGAGTCGGTGGCACCCACCGAAATCATAAAGTCTGCATACTTGGCTAAGTGGACCTTCGGGTCGGATTCACCCTCGTATGTAGACATCACCGGGAAATGGACCTTCTTCTTGACCGGCGCTTTGAGTATGGTAGGTGCCAATGGAGATGTGGGGAGAGCGGTGGCGTCAGGTCCACCAGACTTGGCTGCTACTTGGGCTTGTAGCATCTCAACAGCTTTCTTCAGCGAGGCCAGCTCGTCGTTGTGGGTCACCTGCGACGGAGGTTGCTCGAAGGTTGTGCGCTTCGTGGACGCACGTTCCTGAGCTGCCTAACTCTGGGGTGACCCTTCCGTGGCGGGTCGGAACTGGCGTCCGCCATGCGGGCCCAACCTATCGGTCACGGGCCTCCTTAGTCGGTCGTGGGCGGACCTGCGAGGCTGTAGGTCTGACTCTCCCACCTGCGATGCGGCTTGGGCCGCCGTTCGTTCGTTTTCTCCGTACCTTGGCCCCAACCTGCCCTGGAGGACCTCCCTCCTCATTGATTGGTGGGTGCCGGATGCTTCGGTGTAGGCCGAAGCTCGCCCAGCGTGCGGGGCGGGCTCCTCCACCACCTTGGCCTTCCCAGCTCGTTCCCGGTACTGGCGAGCTTGGGCCAAGCTCGCCTCCTGCTCAGTGTGGAGGTCACTATACTGGCCCCGGGTCTGGGTGCCCTGGGTCGGCCTTGTCTGTTCCCTAGCTTCAGTGGCTGGAGCTCGCCGAGGAACCAGGACGAGCTCGTCGAGCTGCCTCTGTTGCAACCTTTGCAAGGTTGCGATTGTGCGTTGGAGCTCGTCGAGGTTATTGGCGAGGTCCCTCAGGGCGGGGTTCAGCTCCTCCTGAGTCACCGAAACCCGCTAGGGAGGTCACGGGACATTGCTTTTTTGGGGAGCTCGGCGCGAGGTTTCCCCCTCGGCCTGGTCCTGATTCCCCTCCTTCCACCTCCGGGAATTTGCCGAGGTTTGTCCTTTAGGCATTTTAGGTTTTCACTGGGGAAAGGTCGCCGAGGTCAATAGGGAAGCTCGCCGAGGTTCCTGACTTCTGGCCAGGGTAAGTTTGTTCGGGTTTTCGTCTAGCCTTGCGTGCAACGGATTATTCGAAATTTGGTTTATCCGTGTACACGTGTGCGTTTGAAAACTCTTTTTGGATAGATTTTAGGGACCCAAAAATTTGGCTTCTTGCCCGGAAATCTGGGTTTTCATTCAAGGGGTGAAAATATGTGTGTATCTTCATGTGTTCTTGAGCTTTTGTTAAGAACACCTTCAAATCTTTAAATCTTCAAACATCTCTCACTATTTTCTCTCAAATTTTTTGGGTTAACACCCTCCTTCTA
>JAPKLY010000264.1:657303-673944 GCA_026898435.1 Prunella vulgaris
ATTATGTGTATTTATTTAAAAAAATTAAGAAAATTATTAACCATATAATTGAATATATTATCATTTAATAAATAAAAATAATAAGTTACATTTTATAAAAATAACTTATAGATATATATAATATTATATAAAGTTAAATATGCCGGCCTATTAGGCATAAATGGTTTCGTAATAAGTCTAAACCTAGCCTATTTAACTAAATAGACTTTTAAAAAGATTTGATCATAGCTTATTTGTTAAATAGACTGAATCAGAATTGACTTTTAATAGGTCAGCCGTAGGCCCTATCGGGTAGTCTGACCTATTCCATCCCCCTATATATAGACTTTGATTTCTAATTGGTTAGGTAGACAACTATATTTTAAAGTTTGAACTTAGATTTTCTAAATTTATTTTTTAAAATTAAGCTCAAGTCTATTCTTTTTATTCCCTCTAGATTTACTTTGTAAATGTAATATAATTAATTTGTAATTTGTAAGTTTGTAAATTTAATGCAATTATAATTCGTAAATTGTTAGTTGTACTTCTTTTAATAAAATTTAATTTCAATTTCAATCAACCAATTTGAGCTTGTAAACTTTAATTTGTACTTTTAAAATTTACAATTATATATATAACACAATAATATCTATATATATATATACACACACACACATATACATAGAGAGAGAAATAGGGGAAAAAAGTGATTGAGGATATATATATATATATATAGAAAGGGAGGGGGCGCCCACCGAAGAGGAGAGATAGGGGGGGGGGGGACCAAAAGAGGGAAAGAGGGGGGCGCTCGTCGGAGAGGATGACGCTGTCGGCGTGCTTATCCATGACCGTCGCGAGAGGGGAAGGAGAACGATGCCGGCATCCCAGTCCGCGATATGGGCGAGAGGGGCAGAAATGACATGCGGCACGGCGGAGCCCGTCGGAACGAAAAAGAGAGAGAGGTGTGTTGCCTTGTTGGGAGTATTATATTATATACAATTTTTCTGTGTTTTGTACAATTCAATGTACAATTATTTTAAGCGTCTGTACATTTTATGTTCACTTTTTCGGAGCTAGAGTTTGAAATTTGAATTTTTAGAAATTGAAGTCAGTAATGTGGGGTCTATGTTTTAAAAAATCGGTCGGACCGGTCGGACCGCTAACCGGACATAGTAACGTACGGTTCAAAAGCGTTCGACCGGCCATCTATTAAAGCGCTTGAGAACCGGTCAAAAGCGGTTTTAATAGGATTGAACCGGTCCGGGTCGAACCGGTCGAACCGGCTGCTAGGAAGATTTTTATAAAAAAAAATATTTAGGGGTTATTTTGTAATTTAAGAAATTTCTTGATGTCCTAATATATTTATTGAAAAAATCTAGAAAAGACGAAGAACATGATGCCTAAATTCATTGACGTTGACATCCATCTCCGGCGGTGTGATGAGTGTTGCAACAACTTTAAGCGGTGCATCATCTTCATTATGTATTTAATACAAAGGATTAAATTATATAATATTATAATTTACATATTATATAATTATGACATCATAACGGCTCAACCGTTTTATTAACGGTCTGACCGATCGGACCCGGTCCGACCAAAAAACTAAAGTGTCCGGTTCAATGTCCGCTTCCGCTTTTTAAAACATAGTGTGGGGTCACACTTTTTTCTGTAAAAATGAGTAACCTGCAGTTTTTCTGCAAAAAAGTACAATTTGTATCTGTTGGGGAGATGGGATTTTTAGTGTAGTTATAGGGGAGAATGTGTTTCTATTTGTATGAGTGTGTAGATGATCCTATATATATATATTATTTTTTTTTGAACTAGCTCAGAGTTCAAAAATTTCAAAACATGAAAAAAATAAACCAGCACAAACGGTTTTTTTTCCTTCAAAATATTGTATTTTTTTAATTGATTTATCAATCTATGATTGTTTTTTGGGTGTTAACGTTTTAAGCAGGAACGCCAATCGAGACGGCGCCCTTGACCCAGCAGGTAGGCCCCACTGAAGGGCGCCACCTGAGTTGGCGCCTTCAGTTTCTACCGCACACCTGCCATTTTCAGATGCCATTTACTCATTTAATTATCATTATTTCAATCATCAAAACCCCCCCTACCCCAAATAATTTTCAGCCGGCCCACCCCTCCCTAAATTACCATTTTTAAAATAAAAATAAATTTAATAAAACTAAAAATTTAATAAAAAATAAATGTAAACAAATGTCATGAAAAAAAATGTACTAATTTGAACAAATGTCATGAAAAATTCAAATTTATATTTTATTAAATTTTTAGTTTTATTAAAATTTTTTTTATTTTTTTTTTCATTTTTAGTTTTAGATAATAATACACAAACCAATTGTTAAAATAAATCTAATTTATATAGAATGATGATAATAGAATTGGAATTCAATTAATAATTTAAATCGATATTTCGATAAAACAAGATTTTTTTTACCGGCGTCGATTTTTTGTTGCAAAAAATAAATATAAATAAATTATTGATATGGATTGATGAGTATAACCTTGAAAAATATAACATTGACAAGAAAAAAGAATAAACTGTGAGTATAGGTTGCAATTGGTCAATTTTTCATAGTACATGTAGCAGTTTGATAAAAAAATTAGTAGAGGTTGCAAATTGAAATAAGTGATATAGTACGGGTGGCAAATGATATTAACCCTAATTATAAATTAGAAAAAAAAATTATATTATCGTTACTTAATTAGTTTTCACTTTTGAATTCCAGTAATTAGCGTAGTTATATTATTGTGGATGTAAAAGTATTTACATTTTGTATATTGGCTAGAAGAAATTGATTTTGTGAATTTTTAGTATAAAATCATTCTAATTAATTAATTATTTTCTATTTTAAAAAATGGTAATTTTGGGAGGGGTGGGCGGCGAAAATTAATTGGGGTAGGGGGGGTTTTGATGATTGAAATAATATGATTAAGGAGTAAATGGCATTTGAGTAAATGGCATGTTGTGTCTATGGAAAGTGAAAATGGTAGGTGGAGTCAGATGGAAACTGAAGGCGCCACTTGAGGTGGCGCCCTTCAGTGGGACCTACCTGGTGGGTCAATGAGTGCCGTTGGGGGCTGACGCTCTTCTTTAGGAGCGCCGTCTCAATTGGCGCTCCTGCTTAAAACACCAATTCCTCAAAAAACAACCACAGATTGATAAATAAAAAATAATAATACAATATTTTGAAAAAAAAAAAACCCAGCACAAACACCATTTAAACTAGTCATTATCCTTCTTAAATCATATTTTATTGGGGTAGTTACAAAGGGGAACATTATTTTAGATTTATTACATAAAAAGACAAGTGTGCAATTTTTAGAATATTTGCACACTCATTCTAAGTGTGCTTTTGAGTGTGTATCTTTTGTAATTTTTGTACACTTGCCCTCTTTGCAATTTAAAGAAAAAGTGTGTGTTTTTTTCTTGTTGGGCCCAGACATACTAACACGATAAAGAAATCTGACCTCTATAAGTGCTTTGCAGAATTAACTTGAACCAAATTGTAATTCTCGTCCTTTCCACGTCCTCGAGGTCCCAGTTGCAGTAATTGCAAACCAAATCTCCACGAATTGGTACTGTATAATGTCTGTATATATTTAAGATAATGGTGTGTATTTTGTGTTCTGATCTCTTGGGATAAAAGATTACTTTCGTAGAATATTCCTTCTGAACATCTATTATCTTATCGAAGAGAAATAAGGGAGTTAACTGCACTAGCAGTTATTCAACTTCCCTTAATATATATATTAATAATAAATATAATATAATAAAACTTTAATATGTGATATTAATATAAATAATATTAATGTAAAATATTATTTACATCTCCCACTCACATATGAAGTTTTCATTATATCTTACACATCTTCATCATCATCAACAACATTCATATTGATACAAATACCTCGTGTGACCCACGAGTGGATGAGTTACTATGCCACACACCTGTTAGGAATATATGGCACCTCAATCGTTTCATCAAGAATATATGCAATGTCGTTATACCCCAGAATTCATTTAAACATTTAACACCTGTTGACATATCTCTATTGAATCCCTCAAAATAGAACATATTCAGCTATATTCGCGAAATTCTAATGTATTCATAATCAAACTCCCAGCTTCATTGACTAGTCAATGAATCACACTAGAACGTGTTAAATAATGTCATTCTTCCTTTCTAGCTAAGAGTCTACAGTCTCCCACTGTAGCTGCTTTCCTAGACATGTACCGCATAGCTCTTAAAATTTATAGCCATTGGAAACATGCTAAAGTAGCAACGCCAAAGTGTAAACTTAGAAACTATGTAGAAAGTCTTAAGGGTAAAAAGTTTAAAATAAAGGACTCATACTTAGTGAGAATTTAGGGATATTTTCTCATTTCCTTTTCGGGTCATTTAGCACATAAAGTTTCTCAAAAAACACATGTCACAATGTCTTTGAATTCCTATGAAGGAAGCGTATGTCTAATTTAAATTTGACATTGCGTAAATTTATAAATTAAATGCATTCTGTGCACTTAACCCAGATATCCTCCCTCAAGTGTAACAGGACATCTTGTAAAATTTAGCTAATTAAACAAGTTAGACAGATTTTGTGGTCCAATCTATCTCGATTATATTTCTTATTATAATCTCATCTCTGTGTTCCCACTGGAACAGAGGTGATTACTCGTATGAGAGAGCCAATCATAACTTGTCGACATACTTTCGTATATGAAACCATACATATATGTAATAAAACACAAATAGTTACATCAAATAACCATTAATATAACATCATTCAACATTTCATTCGAATAGAATCAAATCCTATGTAAACCCAAACCTCTAACATGTTTCATGAAAACATCTCTAGCAATTGGTTTGGTAAAAGGATCTGCTAACATGTCATGAGTAGAAATGTACTTCAGAATCACTTTCTTCTTTTCAACTATGTCTCTAACAAAATTAAACTTAGTGTCAATGTGTTTGGTCTTTCCATGATATTTGGCATCTTTTGTGTAAGCAATGACTGCTTGATTATCACAATTAACTGATACAGCTCCCACTGAGGTGTCAGTTATCTCCAAATGCTTCAGGAATCTCCTTAACCAAATAGCCTCTTGAACAGCAGCAGCACATGCCACAAATTCAGCTTCCATTGTGGACAGTGCTATACAGGTCTGTTTCTTGCTACACCATGATATTACTCCATTGTTGAGCAAGAAGACATAACCGGAAGTTGATTTTCGTTCATCCAAATCACCACTCCAGTCTGCGTCTGTATACCCATTGAGTGTCACATTGTTTCCTTGATAGCAAAGATGATAGTCTGCAGTCCCTTTTAGATATCTGAAAATCCTTTTCACTGTCGACCAGTGTCTTCGCCCAGGATTAGACTGATACCTGCTGACTAGACCAACAGCATAACAAATGTCTGGTCGTGTGCACAACATTGCATACATCAGACTACCAATAGCATTGGCATATGGTATTTTGGACATTTCATCTTTTTATTTTTGAGTCTTAGGACACATATCTAGGCTCAAAGATTCACCCTTCATAACAGGAGTATCTAGTGGTTTGCAGTCTTTCATTTTGAATCGTTCTAAAAGTTTCCTGATGTAAGTCTCTTGGGATAAACCCAATAACCTTTTCGAGCGATCCCTTTGGATCTTGACACCAAGAATATATTCTGCTTCACCCATGTCTTTCATTTCAAAATTTGAAGACAACCATCTCTTGATAGTTTCAAGATACTCTTTGTTATTTCCAGCTAATAGTATGCCATCTACATACAGAGATAGAATCACAAAGTTGTTCTTAGAACGTTTAACATACACACAGTGGTCTTCGTTTATCATAACAAAGTTATATGAGATAACCATCGAGTGAAATCTCAAATACCACTGTCTCGAGGATTGCTTTAGTCCATAAATCGATTTTTTCAACTTACAAACTTTATCCTCTTGACATCGAAGAACAAATCCTACAGGCTGATGCATGTAGATTTCATCTTCTAATTCTCCATTGAAAAAAGCAGTTTTAACGTCCATCTGATGCAATTCTAAATCCATACTTGCTACTATAGCTAGGAGTAAACGAATCGAGGCAAATCTCACTACAGGCGAAAAAGTTTCGTCATAATCTATACCCTCTTGTTGAGTATATCCTTTTGCCACTAAGCGAGCTTTAAACCTTTCTATTGAGCCATCAGCTTTTCTTTTAATCTTAAGAATCCATTTATTACCGATTGCTTTGCGTCCTTTTGGGAGGTCAACAAGTTCCCAGACTTGATTTGACTTCATAGACTCCATTTCCTCTTCCATTGCTTTCTTTCATTTCTCTTTTGTTGGACAAGTTAGAGCTTCTTTTACAGTTTTAGGCTCTTCTTCATCCACTGGAGAAATATCCCCATTTTCTGGAGAAACAAAGAAGGCATGACCTTCTATGTCATAATGCCTTTTTGGCATTGATTTCCTACAACTTTTCCGAGACTGTGGTTCTGTAGGTCCCTCTGTAGATAAAATGTCCTCATTAAGAATGATTTGATCCTCAATTGGGACAAATCTATCAAGATCCACATTTTTAGATATACCACTCCCACTTGGATCAGATAGGGTTTGGTTTTCCAGTATCTCAAAAATTGAATCGACTTTTTCAATTCCACCCTTGTTAGGAAATTCATTTTCCAGAAAATGTGCATTTCGTGATTCTATTTCTGTAATATTCCCATCTTGATCTCCTATGAAAACGTAACCCTTAGCGTTCTTACAGTATCTAATGAAGATACATTTCTTTCCTCTGGGACCTAGCTTTCCATATTGACTCGTAGAGTCATGTATGTAAGCCACGCATCCCCATGCTCTAAGGTTACTTAGGTCCGGTTTTCTACCAGTCCATAATTCATAAGGAGTTGAAACGACTGATTTAGTAGGCACACGATTAAGCACATAAGCAGCTGTGAGTAACCCATCTCCCAAAAAAGAGATAGGTAAATGTGCTTGTGCCATCAGAGACATCACCATTTCCAACAATGTTCTATTCCTTCTCTCAGCAACACCATTTTGTTGAGGTGTGTAAGGAATTGTCAATTGTCGAATAATCCCTTTTTCATTACATAATTCTTTGAATTGATCAGAAAGATATTCACGTCCCCTATCAGTTCTTAAAACTTTGATAGTTTTGTCCTTATGATTTTCAACTTCATTTAGAAAACGTCTAAAACAATCTAATGCTTCAGATTTGTGAGAAATCAAATAGACATAACCAAAACGTGAATAATCGTCAATAAATGTAATGAAATAGTACGCTCCATGTCGGGCTCTTACATTAACAGGACCACAAATATCATAATGAACTATTTGCATTGGAAGTTCGGATCTAATGGCTTTGCCGAATGGTTTTCTAGTCATTTTTCCAGCAAGACAGTGTTCACACTTAGATAACTCGACTTTTGAAGTAAGGTTCAATAACCCTTCTTTTACAAGACGGTTCATCCTATCTTGCCCAATATGACCTAATCTAGCATGCGATATGTCTACATTTAAACAAGCATTACTAGAGGAACATGCATTTAGAGAATATGAATAATCATCATAATACCTAAAAGATGTTATATTACAATCTAAAATCATAAAACCATCATGCATAAATCCATTACAATAACACACATCATCTTTGCTAATAAAAACTGAGTCTTTAGCAAACAATACTTCAAATCCTAATTTAAGTAATACTGATACAGATACAAGATTTTGCGTGATGTCAGGAGCAAATAGCACATCATGTAGAATAAAAGCTCGACCGTTGTCCAGGTCAAGTTTGCAAGTTCCAAGTCCTTTGACTTCAACACGAGCATTATTTCCTACATATATCCATCTTGTCCCCTGTGGAACACGATAAAAATCAACAAACGCTCCCCTATCTCTTGTCACATGGTCTGTTGCCCCTGAGTCTATAATCCACAAAGAAAAAGATTCAGTTAATAAGACAGTATTAGAGACATTTATAATACTCGCAATAGAATTAGATGGATCTACCTTGTCCCTCTTGGGCTCAGGGCATTCCCTAGCAAAATGACCTAACTGGTGACAGTTATAGCAAGTCATTTTACTTTTATCCTTCTTATTCTTTTTCACACGCTTTTTCTTTCCCTTTTTCTCATCAGTTTTGTTTTGAGCATTGTTCACTGGTTTATCATTGTTAGATCCTTTACCCTTCTTCCCTTTCTTCCAGTTTCTCTTTCTCTTGAAGTCCGAAGCTCATTTGGAACTAGAACCGGCATAGAAGGCAGCAGAAGAGGATTTAAAAGCTCCTAGCCTTTCATCTTCCAGCTCAACATGTCGAGCTGCATCACCAAAAGTTCTAATACTTTCATTGTGGGTCAAATTGACCTTAAGATGTTCCCATTGATTTGGCAGCGAGCGTATCAGGGCTTGGATATGTTGTTCATCAGAAAGAGGGTGACCAGCAGTTTTAAGTTTAAGGATCATGTTTGACATCTCCCTAAGGTGTTGTTTGATGTTATGATCCGGCTTTTTCTTATAAGTGTCGAACTTTATGGTCAACTGTCTCAGTTTAGTAACAGACGTTCCACCATATTTCTCACGCAGATAAACCCAGATATCATGCGCAGATTTGTGTTGTTCTCACTCATGGATCATTTCATCGATCACTGAACTAACAAGGATACCACGTGAAGTGGAGTTCTTTTTCTTCCACGCAAGGTAAGCCTCTTGGTCCCTCCTTCCCTGATTTCCAGTTCCAACTCCTGAATCTTCCATGAATTGGTTTATAGCATCCAGTGTGTCTTGTTCGTCCAAAACGTACCATATCTTATGACGCCAGGTGTCATAATTGTCCCCATTGAGTTTTTCTCCTTTGTTAAGCTCAGCTACTATTGATTTTGAAGCCATTGTCTTTTATGAAAAGAAGTGATTCGATAATGTTAAAAATGTTTTATGTTAAAGTCTTATGTTAAGCCAAACAAAACATCTTAATATTGACACAACACTTGACATCGAAAAATAACTTAAAGTTACTAATCTTCAATCTAATCATGCATCTCAAAAACAGATTTTTGTTTCAAAACATAAAACATCAAATCAGTTCATATAATTCATATCAGAGAATAACAAATGAACTACCACAATACATACAGCTAAATCATCAGAAAATGTATCAAGCTGATAACAAAATAAAATAAAACACAACAGACGAGCTACCATATGTCAATCAGCTAAATCATCAAAATGTATCAAGCTGAGACTAATGAAAAACACAACCTAGATGAAGTACAACAACAGTGTATCAATCTGGAAAAACAAGACGTCTACGAGTAGAACGAGCCAATCTCTTATTAGACTTCTCAATTCTAGTTCTATCGAGCCCCCTAGTAGCCGCACTATAGATTGCTCTCGCCATAGGATCTAAGTGTGGATTCTTTACTCGATCATTCCTAGGTCTGGTCAGACTCATAAGATCAGATCGACGAATACCACCCATCCCAGAGCATATAGTCCTAAGTGCTTGACTACTGTCAGTCTAAACGTAAGCTAGTGCAATAGCCTCAATCACCTCCCGACCATTTGGCTTTGGATCTTTATGCCTATACTCATCCCAAAAAGTCTGGTGCAAATAGCGCGGGAGGGTCCTAGCCCAAGTATAAAGAGCATGTATGACCTTCAGCAAATGGGCGGATAGTAGGCCGTTGTTAATCAGAAAAACAAACTGATTGAACAGTTCTAGCAACTCAACATAATGGTATCTAAGGTTGTGAGTTGGCTTCATCTCTTAGTGCAGGAAGTTATGAAGAACTTCAAACTTAGTCTATATGTCGTGAGTGGAAACCGTTACGCGATACATACCTGAAAAATGAGTAGCCAAAAATTGACTGACAATCAATTAAAAAACTTTAACACATGAATTTCCTCAAAATAGGCATATCCACAAGTGTAATAAAGTTATACTCATTGGCTCCCACTTTCTCAGATAATCGAAATCACTCAACAATTCCAAAAAAAAAATCTAGACATGAGTTTCTACTAAACAAACGCATATGATAGGCTAAAACATGCATTTAAAGTAAGTAAAAACAGCTCAAAACACATCAGAATACGTAAAACACCCCAGAAAACACAGTAGAACGTGAAGAACGCGCCTGAAAAGGGTCCGACGCGCCCCCACGCGCCACCAGGAGTCGGCTGGTGCTCCCACGCGCCGCCACGCGCTGCCACGCGCGACCTACTGCCTGCGCGTGAGTGACACGCGCCCACAGGAGCTCCGACAGCCGCCGATGCTTGGGCCTCACGAGCCGCCGCCACCGCCGGTCAACTGCCGACGCGTGGGCTTCACGCACCGCCGCCGGACCGCCGTCTCGCCGGCGCGTGGCCTCCACGCGCCAGCGCCGGAGGTTGGCCGCCGGCCGGTCAACAGCGAAGGTCTGATATTGACTGAAAACTTTTCCAAAATTATTTTCGGGTCCCTAAAAAAACTGGAATTTCCAAAAACAGACCCCCCGATTTTCTGAAACTTTTCAAAAAAGACCCAGGACTCAAATATTTTTTAAAAAAAATTCATATCTCACAATTTACAACTCTAAAAATATGAGAGAAAAATATCACGACGATCCTGGTGACGAGGGCTACTGTTCTATATAAAAAAAATTACAATTTTGTTTGGAATTGAATAAACCCATAAAATGGGTGAAAATTTACGGGACACCAAAATCGTTGATTCTAACAAAAGCAGTCAATATAGGGAGATATACAGGGCATCAACTGACTGAGAACAATGAACTGAAGCATCAATTGATAAAAAAAAATCACGTATACCAAACAACAGGAATGAAAAATAAAAGAAACATTCACATGGACCGACATATCATAACAAAATTGTCAAAAATCTTATGCTATCATGCCTCTGAATACATGTGCAGTAATAATCATATGATCTTAAAATTCCAAATCAAAAAATGATGCTTCAGGACGGGATACAACCATATGGGCTCTGATACCATATGTTGGGCCCAGACATACTAACACGATAAAGAAATCTGAACTCTATAAGTGCTGTGCGGAATTAACTTGAACCAGATCGTAATCGTCGTCCTTTCCACGTCCTCGGGGTCCCAGTTGCAGTAATTGCAAATCAAATCTCCACGAATTGGTACTGTATAATGTCTGAGTTGGATGTTCATTCTGTTGGAAAATATTTCTTGATTGTAAAAACGTATACAAAAAGAAATATCGGAATATACTGCAATGAATGAAAGACTGGAATTACATGAACAAACACACAGAAAAACCGAGTCAAGGAAAAATCCTTTTCCCGCAAGACGAAATACGCCCTGGCTAGTGCTCACAGGAATGCGTATCGTCCCCAAAGGTAAAACGGTTTTGACATCTCTGTGTTAGTAGCACCACTAAACACAGAGGAAAGACGAACATCAGAAGTTATGAACTGAACCTTCTAAATGCATAAAGGGGAAGAGAGAGACTCGATTCTATCTAATGCGTAACTTCATTACTCATAACTCATCACCCTAAAATGAATGCAAGACACTCCTATTAATAGATACAAATTCACCACTCTATTAGGATTAATCCGTAGGAATTTTCCCACTATCTTAGTGGGTGGTTATGACCACTTCAAAAGCGGAACTGACGGAGGCATCAAAGTCCATGATTTTGGACTACTCTTGATTATTTCAAATGTTGATGTGGAGATGGTCTGGATCACTGACTTGGCTGATCCGACGGCTAAAATCAAAGATCTTATAAGATCAATGACTTGGCAAGGATTTTGATTAAATCTTATCCTTTATGAAAATAATTATCTTAATTTATTTTCACTTATTATTTCTCCACATCATTATTTATTTCCCCACTTTAGGAATTAATTTCTCACTCACCGTAATTCAGTTTTGAGAACGAAAAATACCTCAATGAACTACTACGCGAGTAGAGCAAATCGATTATACTTAATCTCATTGAGATTACTATTTTGCCCCCATCCACTGATCAAAATTAGAGCATTTAAAAACTCTTTCAAAACCAAATTGCAACACATTCTATAATCGACTGGATATAAATCGAAATATTTGAACAAGTATATTTAATGGAAATAAAAAAAGAAAGAAAAATATTCCGAACATTGATGAAGTGATAATAAATTGTTGAATTTTAACTTTATAATTATAGCAGTCCAATGAATTCTATTGGGTTTTTTGTTTTTTAGATTGAATTTTAAAGTCAAGTGCATAATATCCACATAGTTAGTGCATGTCAGAATGATTTAAAAAATTATATATAATAAATAATTAATTTCATATTTTTTTACCAGCTCAAACCTTAAGATAGAAATATATTTCTTTCATGATATCTACCCGACATATATCCTATCACCATACAAGTATAAAATTTTAAGGAAAATATATAATTTCTCCAAATTATAAGTATTTAAACCAAATTTACGACCATGAATGTAACTTGACTAAATTATGCGTGACCCAGTTCATTAAAACAGATCTCCTATATATATGTATAATTAATTTTTTCATACCATGCATACATACTCCTAATCAAACTAAGCCTTTTAAATCTGGGAGTTCTTAATTATATACTATCAAGTTCAAATAATCTCACAACATAATTTATATGGTTACGAAAATAATATAAATGAATTAATTTTATATCTTTACAACTTTGTATTTTCAAATGAAATTGTGATGACATTTTTCCATAGTATCAGAAATTAGGTTCGCAGATATCTTAATAAGCTGGCGGGCATGATGGCCCGTCCATGTTGTTGCAGATCCGGTACATCGACGGACTCGACTCCTGAGGTTTCGTCTCCTTCGTCTCTTCGATGCTCACAATATCCACGTAGGGAAATTTTTTCATGAGAGAGTTGGCCAAAGACACGGAGTTGACTCCCTCTTTGATTGTTATCTCAAGCTTATTATTTCCTCCTCCGACGCCTACATTCAATACTCCTGCAATAATCATCACAAAAAAATAAAAAAATAGGGCTCATCGATCAAAATATAAATTATCTAGATTTTAATGTCACGTAACATAAGGCACGTACCAGATTGACATACAATTTTCATGGCCTTTGACTTATCCTTATCATTGGGCATGGGCACATTCATCACAATCTTTCTCTGCAAAAATTCAATTATATTCTAAGTTAATTATTAATGGTCTTGCTGTAAATTTAACTATTGAATTGAAAAATAAAAATAATTACCGGCATTTCTAGTTATAAGTTTATAACATGCAAGCTTTTGCAAATGATGAATTGTTTGTACTTGTTTATGTTATTATATGTATATATGTATATATATAGTGTGTCTTGTGGCAGACTTTATCATTAGAGATATTATAATAATCCAATAGTAGAGAAAAGGAAATCAAATTAATTATTACCTACCATAGTCTTTAAATTGACTATTTAATTATCAGGATATATAGGGCCATGTATGTGTAGAAGTTGTCTAGGTGAAAGTTTTCATTGCACTTTTAGGACCATACTCTAAAATGGTCATGTTATGTGTATTTTAAATGCAATTTTTTTTTTAAAAAATAGTATGTATAAAAAATAATTTTTAAATATGTATAGTGTAAATAACTTGTGTCATACTCTTTAATATAATAATTAATGTTCTATAGTATAATAATTCATAGTCTTCAAAATGTTCATATTAAATATTTTTACTCTATAATTTACCTTATTTTATATTATTTTAATACAAAAAGAACCTCTTTTGCAATAACATTTTTCTCATACATGTGTCTTTGGCCAACATGACATTTTCCAGTTTTTTATGTATAAAAAATATTAAGCCTATAATCTCAGCCATTTTTCTTAAATATTTTTAATATAATTTCATGTTTTTATTGCTCAGATTTTGCTAATTATACTCGATAGAGAGAAAGATTGCGTTTTGTTATTCTTGAAGGAAAAATTGATAATCCTCGAAAGTAAATCACGAGCCTAATTTTTTTAGTGAAGTCAATTGAAAAAAGACATGGAGAAGAGAAGTAGATAAAAGACAAAAATCCAGGTTATTCACACTAGCTTTTTTGGAAATATACTACTCGGATGAATACACTAACTTTTAGAAAAATATACTACCTTTTGTTTGGTAATTTTTTTTTAATTTTTTTCCACATTTTTTTACGGACATAGTGTTAAAAAAAAAAATTATTCGATTTTTTTTGTTGAAAATTTGTAAAACAAAAAAAAAAAAGAAAAACACGCTGAATACATTTAAAGGTAGTGTATTTCCCAAAAGTGCTTAGTCAATAACCTGGGCAAGACAAAATTATTTGGGTCAAGAAAGCAAACCATTTGCAGCAAGTTAATTAACTGGGTAATGTTATTGACACCAGTCATTTTGGAAAATACACTACCATCAATATGTTCAATTTTTTTTTAAAATTTTTTTTTTACAAATTTTCGGCAAAAATTTTTGAACAAATTTTCATTTTTACACTAGGTTCGAAATAAATTGCTGAAAAAATTAAAAAAATTCGAAAAAAATTACCAAATAAAGGGTAGTGTATTTCCCAAGATAATGTATTTATCCGGTTAGTAAATTTACCAAAAGGGCTCGTGCGAATAACCTGGGCCTAATTAACTCAAGAAGGCCCAGCAGAAAAGCCCAGATCACGGGAATTATTGAAAGCCCAACTTCTAGAAAATGATCAGTTACTTGGCAAAGCATTAGTTGGCCTGTGAACCCCCACCTTGTAAAATCTTAGCCGCCGATTTTATGCCAGGAAAGATAAAAAAGTCACATAGATTATTTTTACGTAAGTCTATCACATTAAGAAAAAAAAGTAGATGTAAAAAATTGGGGAACGAACGAGAATAGCCGCAGTCAAATACACATTCAATTACAAATGTTCATAAGTAGCGGTCTCTAGTTCTGACACTTGTTAACAAGTTGAAAATAATTAGTTATTTTTAGTACTAATTATTATGACGGATAAGAACATCCTCTTGACATACAAAAATGATGATTAAAAAGAAGGATTAATTCTATATAAATACACATTTTTTACTCAATTTTAAATTTAATCTTGAGTTTCACGATTATTATTAAAAATCCCAATTTTTTAAAGGATTTCAATTTGATGCACATTTTTTATTTTCGGCCCGCAATTGATTACGTGTCTCGCTGGAGCGCGTGAAAGGTTACCACGCTGACGAATACGTATTAAATTACGTTTTTAGTTTTTAGTTTTTAGTTTTCACATCATATATCACATACACAAAAAATTATATTAAAAAGAAAATTTTGAGGGTTGTTTCAAGTCTACATTGAATCTGGTGTAATTTTTTTTTTAATCGTATTTCTCATTCAAAAAAACTTATTTTAATATAAATTTTTGTTATTTTTTACATATATTATATATGATATGGAAACTAAAAAATAAAAAATAGAAAGATAATTTAATACGTGAACGTCAGCGTGACAATCTTTTACGCGCTCCGACGAGACACGTCAGATGTCCGTCGGAAATAAGAAATGTGTATCGAATTGAAAAAGGTTGGGATTCACTACAAAAAACGCGGTGATTAGCGACCGCCGTAGCGACCGCAAAACGGTCGCAAAATTAATTTAGCGAACGCTTTTGGCGGTCGCAAACATTTTGCAACCGATTTTTAGTGGCGGTCGCTAATTTACGACCGCCTAAGCGGTCGCAAAGTTGGTTGCAAAAATGTCCGAGTATTGACCCGGTTTGGTTTGGTAGACTTACGACTGCCGTAATCGGTCATAAAATTTATATTTTGCGACTGCTCTAAGCGGTCGCTATTACAAAAATTATAAACCGAGGCTGCATATTGCGACCGCCTTAGGCGGTCGCTAATTACAAATTTAACGACCGCTTTTAGCAGTCGCAAAACGTTTCGAATATGTTAATATGAATTTTTTTATATTTTGCGACCGCCTAAGGCGGTCGCTAAATTATAAATTAATGACCGCCATTAGCGGTCGCTAGATTTTTACATAGCAAAAAAAATGTGGCCAATGTGGTTCGAACCCAGGCCCTTTCGAGGGGCTGACTGAGCTCGAACCACTTGGTCACGAACCCAGCATCTTAAACATATCATCACATGTTTTATATGAGCCTTATTTGGCTCGTAATAAATCTTGCAAAGTCGTGCATGCAAGGAATCGAACTCGCGACCTCTGGGCATCTCAGAGGTCGCTGTTCCACTCGGACACTTGCTCATTTTGTTTATTTTTGTGCAACTAATTGTATATAACTCTAAATTAAGTCACGTTTTTTTTAAATTCATCAAATTAATTCCTTTTCGTATCTAATTAATTAATGTATATATATTTTAATAAATTTTAAAAAATGTTATAAATTTAATAATTTACATTACTATTTTTTTATTCGTCTTTTTCAATTAATAGTATATAATTCCAAATTGTGTCTCGTTTTCTTTTTAATTCATCAAATTAATCCTTTGATACTTAATTTAAATATTTATATATTTCAACCATAATAATGTAATGTTATAAATTTAATAATTTACAATACCAAAATTTTAATTTGTTCATTTTTATTCAATTAATTGTATATAACACAAAATTAGCCACAATTTTTAATATTATAAATTACTAAAATTT
>JAPKLY010000265.1:0-41738 GCA_026898435.1 Prunella vulgaris
CAGTTGAATTTAAAGATATAATTGGTAGATAATTAAGTTATGAAAACAAACAAAGGGGAAAAATATTGTAATTACTTCATTGGAGGAATGGCAATATGGAGTAAAGCGAAAGTAAACATCGTTGCAGTATATATATAGCTAGGAAATTAAAAGATTGATGAGAGTACGTATTAGTGTGAGGGAAATGGTTTGTGGTAGAGTGTACTTTATATCAGAGAGGAGAGGGAGCATCAAGGTGCATGGCCACAATTAATATTCATTTTTAATTATTCATGCATTAGATAGTGCGAGAATACTACAAAATACACATTTTCACCTGTTATCCACCCCACCTAACCCAACATATTTTTCTTTTTTACAGTGGTAAATTTATTTAATTAGAAATATTTTTAAATTGATTTATGAAAATAGAATAAAAAATAGATGAGTTATGAATATAAAGTCAATCGGTATCCCTGACTTAAACTACCGACAAGAAGGACAAGATGGCAGACCAATTCTCATCATAATTTGATTAACTATTTCGTTATATTTTATATAATTTGTCACTAGAAAGTTATACATTTGTGACGAAATTGTGATCTTTGTTATATGCTATGTTGCACAACAGCACAAGTGCGGGTGCGAGAGTGTGGGAGTGATACGATTCGGACACTAGAATTCTAAACTTTTTTAAAATTTTGGGTGTGAATCCTTATTTAATGATCCCACTTATTTAAATTGACAATATAACACTTATTTTGGATAAAATTCATATTGAAAAAATATAAGATCTCAACAAAAACTAATTACTATGAGCTTTGCAACATTGTTAATTAGTTTCTAGAAAAGAACAATCTTTCCAATTAAAAAGTAGGATTCGCGAGGTGGATTCGAGTATTCGTTAATCGAATTCGTCAGGTGGTAGTCGGATACGCATTTTAAAAAATCCCACTCTATTTAGAGAATGTGTGCGAATCGAATACTGCATTATGACAATTTTAAAAAAATATGTGCACTATAGATTATATGTATTTTTAGAACGATGATACAAACGTCATAAAAGGGTATGATTTGTGATAAAAACTTTGTGGTCTCTAAATAGTGTAGAAATTGTGACAAATTATTTTTGTCATAAAAAACATTATGCAACTACGAATATAATAATTGTTGTTAAATATTTATATACAATGACATCATCCATTTCATCATCTTTTGTATACTTTGTCACGAAATAATTATACTATTGTAACCAATTTCTATCGTCATTATGTGCGTATACATAATTAAATTTTGTCACTAGTTGAATTTTTATTAAAGAACACAATACTACACTGTATTGATAATTTGTACTATGAATTTAGTTGAATTATACCTAATATATATAATTAGCAGAAAAATATCTTATAAACTAAATTAATAAAAAAAATTATAATAGTGAATTTTATTCAAAGTAAGTTAAAAATTAATTGAAAAAATATATTTATAATTAACAAGTAGGATTTGCGAGGTGGATTCGAGTATTCGTTAATCGAATTCGACAGGTGGTAGCCAGATACGCATTTTAAAAAATCTCACTCTATTTAGGGAGCGTGTACGAATCAAATACTGCATTATGACAATTTTAGAAAAATTTGTGCACCCTAGATTATATGTATTCTTAGAACGATGATACAAACGTCATAAAAGGGTATGATTTGTGATAAAAACTTTGTGGTCACTAAATAGTGTAGAAAATTGTGACAAATTATTTTTGTCAAATTATTAACCAGGTGAGTTAGCTCACTTGGCCACCGGGCTCCTCACTTGAGTGAGTGACCCGGATTCGATTCCCTCTGGAAATGAATAGGAGGGAGATATAAGGTTGGCTTGGAGAGTGCTTGGAGACTTGGTGAACTAACTTCTAACTACTAACAACTAACATTTACCGATAAAAAAAACCAATTAACGGATAATCGAATCCGCCTCGCGAAACCTACTTGTTAATTATTAAATATACTTTTTAATTAATTTTTATTATTTTATATAATTTAAATTGGCAATATGACACTTACTTTAGGCAAAATTCAGTATTATAATATATGTAATGGGTTAATAAAGCTTGAATTAATGTTTTATTATTTAATTATATTAAATTATTCAATATACTTAAGTTTTGTTAGAAAAAATATAAATTTTGTACATTTAATTTACATATTTTTTAAAAATATGTATATAAAATTTAACCTGATATATATCATAAAATATAAATAAGTAAACGTATCTTTAACAAATCGCACCCAAATTTTTAAAAAAAAATTAAATTCTCGTATATGTATCGCTTCCGTACTCTCGCACCCACACTCGTGCAACATAGTGTGAGATTAATTGTGGACACCACATGATAACTCCAATAATTATTTGAGTTATTCCATATCAAAGCAAGTTTTGTGTGAGACTAAAATAAAAGTATCACTTATTAATTATAAATATATTATATTATTTTTAAAAAGTGATAAAATTATTTAAATAAAAAGTAATAATATTTTTATTAAAGGTGATTATTATTATTTTTAAAAATATTATTACTTTTTAAAAATGATAATTTTTATTAATAAATAACACATTTATAGTATTTATCACATATGATATAGTCACGTAAGTTTTTTATCCTCGTATCATTGGCACAATGAATCTCCTATAATTGAGATATGCATGATGTGTAAATTTTGCACGTTATTCAGCACTTTGCTGCTGTTATCCAAGCCACTTAAACCCAACATTATTCATTATCAACCATAAATAATTAAAAATATAAGTAAAATGATTTTTTTGGCCACGTTGGAGATGAGTTAAAATATAATTAAATAATTAAAATATGATTAAAATGTAATCATTAATTTTCTATTAAATTGCAAAGCACGACCGATATTGATGTTGAAGAATTTCATAGCGTCTAACATTATAAACTCGTAAAGAGAGATTTAAAATTAATCCATTCAATTTTTAATTAACATTCTACTTACTAAGATGGTCTTTATTAAGCAAACACATGATCCGTTTTTAACAAAAAAAATCAAAGTGCAAAAATTATTCGACGAAGAAGTGTGTATAATTTAAAATATATTAAAAAAATTGAGATTATATATGTGTACATTTTTTCTAAAATGTATAACTTTTAGATTTAGAGTTATTGTAGATAAATTAAAATATTTTATTGTACTTTAAATATTTTATTTTATTTTTTTTAAATATTTCATTTATTATTTAAAAAATACTTTTATTTTTATATTGTTAATATATATATATAATGTACTTATTTATTTAAATATAAAAAATATGTGTGGATTTTTAAACATTAGTATAACTTTTAATTTATTTTAGAAATAATTTTAAACTTTTAAAATTTAAAAAATATGACTAATTTTTTAAACAATTATATGTATTTTTTATTGTTATATTATAATATTAATAATTTCATTTATATTTTTATATATTTAATGATGTGGATGCTTATTGGGATGATGATTGTGAATTTATTTGTCCACATCATCTTTCGGACAAAGTGCAAGTTGTCAGAAGTTTAAATTGCAAAAAAATTGAAAAAAGTGTGAGCACTTTTTCGAGACGGAGAAAGTAATAGTTATGTAATTTTGAATCATAAATTTTGTAAGAGATTTTACAATTTTAAGAAATATATATAATTTTTATATTTTAAAAAATATAAGAATAATGCATATGAATATATATTTATATAAATTTAAAATTTATTAATTTTTTTTAGTATAGTTTACTATATTTTTATTTTTTTACAGAGAATATGTATAATTTTGAATTTATTTTCATATTTTATGTCTTAATTTTATTAATTAATTTATATTTTTTAAAATTATTTTTAGGTTTAAAATATAATAAAATATTTTCATTTCAAAATTAAAATGAACATTTATTTAGAAGTTTTTATAGTATTTATTTAATTAATTATGTATTTTTAAAAAACTTTATTATATTTATTACTTGTATTTAATGATGTGGATACTTACTAGGATAATAATTATGTAATTATTTGTACACATCAACATTCGGGCAAATGGCAAACTGCCCGAAATTTGAATTGCAAAAGAATGTAAAGGTGGTGATTTATTTTGCCAATATCTAAAAAATTGGATTAAATTGCAAATTTTTAAAAGTTGGTGATTTAATATGCAATTAAGCCAAAAAAAAAAAAAATCAAAGTTCAAGAAATTCGTGTGAACAATACTGTGGAGAACTAAAATCGTCGCACGTTTCAAGGACAAGTTAAGGTTTTGCTTTGCCACATGGCCATTTGTAATTGGTTGTTGTAATTTTTTTTTTAATAATATTTAGAATTTAGGTTTCAGATAATTTTATATATAAAAATATACTAAATTTCGTAATTTATATTTTAAATAAAGAGCAATATTGATATATTTTAAATCACAATCTCATATTCTTCATTTTCTCGTTTAACTTCTATCATTTTTATCATGGATCTCGTTGTGGCACGAATATTCCATAGTTTATTAGGTCCAGCCCAAGTACAAGAAGGCTCCATCAGACCCTAATCCATCAGGCCCAAACGAAAACAGGTTGATAAGCTTCAAGACGCATTGAATACCAAGATTATCAGAAAACTGGAAGGTCAGACACATCATTAGATGCATAAGGGACCTAACTTTGCAGTTAAATTGTCCTAAGGAAATAAAATCCTATCAACTATCATTCCGAACAGGACAATTGTCCCTATATTTGAAGGGATAAGTTAATCATGGGAAATTTCCTTATCACCCACAATCTTTAGACCACGACTTAATGTGAGCATGAAGAAATACATGTACATTTTAAGATTTATTTTTAATCATTATAGATGGGTTCTCTCCCTATATAGGAAGGACCCATCATGATATTCTCTTGTTTTTACAACATATTTTTGCTTATAATATATACAAGACGAATCATATTAAAGTCGTAACACCAAACACAAGGGACTAGACAAATCAGCAAGCTATTTACATTCAATTTAAAGTATACTAATCCTTACACAAATCTCTTGTTAGGTGATTTTATGTTGGAACTTTTCTATCGTGAAAAAAGCGAGGCTTCAACTTGTTTTATAATGTGAGATATACAGTATAATTCACTTCAGTACCTATGGTTACTAAACGCCCCCTTCAGGACCAATGCCCATAAAATCCAAAACACAACATTCTGGAAAAAAAAAAAAGTTGTGAAACTGAATTTGCAGAAACATACTCGAAGAACCATAGCGACCTGGAAGTTGCCCCCTTGGCCTTGGGCCTTCTCCCATCACCATGCTCGCTAGCTATTAATCAGGGGAAGGAAAATAAAGTATCAAACAATTCTAACTCTAGTAACCATTCAAATAGTGAGCCATTGCTTAAATACAACCTGATTTGTAGGGTGGTAAATATTTTTACTTAAAAATGTTGACAGGTTAATGTCCCAAAAATGTAAACATATTCATATTCAACAGCCGCCAACCCAAGTAGTACAGGCACATTCTTGAAGAAAATTAGGAAAAACAACCAACACAGACATTATGTATGAACAAAAGTCAAGACTCTTCGCTACAAGTTAGTTGTATAGAACCTAAGGATCAATCTGTGTGCACCCATTTTTCCTTCTCTATTATCCCTGCAAGTTAGAAAATGGACATCTAGGCTTCAGCATGTTTCTTGTCCCTATCAATTCGATAAGATTTCTCGAAATCAATATACAGATCAAGGCACGAAATTAGTAAAACAAAGAAATTTTGAATCAAAGATTTCATACATGGCATGTTCACTCTTGTTCTCATCTCCAGCTGTGTATTTTATGTTGCACCTCCTACTATACTTGACTTGTGCTAGGTAAATCTTTATGCCTCCCATTTGAACTGGGAATCTCAAGATTTTCTTCACTTGCGATTTGGTTACCGGCGTTCGATTTACCTGCAAGATTAACGTTAATCAGTACATCAAAAGAAAATCCTACATTCAATTGCAAGACCGGATTCGAAATTTACCATTGCCTTCTCCTTTAGAGCAAGGTAATGCCACTGCATCATCTGTCGTTTGGCTGATTGGTTCAGGTATGAAGATAGAAGCTTGATCTTCCAGAGCGTTTTCTTTCACTACATTACTTGAGAAAGGTTGATTTTTCCCAACTTCTTGTGATTGATTGCTTTGATGAACTTCTTTTATTTCATTAGCTAATGTAGACACAACAACATTTTCCTTTTCAGGTGTCACTTTCATCACTTGGGCAGTGCCGACGAGGTTAGGAACCGCTGATGCAGCAGGCTTCAAAGAGCGAACTTGTGATTGCTTAGCTTCTAAGGGTTGTGCAATGTGTGGTTTAGGCGCAGAATAAGTAGAGATCGGTGCTTTTGCTAGACCATTGCGGATGAAATGCACGTTACTCGGCAGTTGATTGCTGATACTTGCAGAGGGTTTCATCGCAGGAGTGATTCCAGTTGTTATATGCACTACATTTTGAGAACGAGCAGCCTCGATTAGTGAAGAAGCATCAGCAGGGGTAGCAATGCGCGCCCCAGCAGCAACTGCAGCAGCTTTGACCATTGAATCTGGGGTGGTAGCAGGGTTCACAGAGGACCGATCCATCAGCAACTGAGGTTTTGGAGGCCCTGCTCTTCCCAACTGTTGGCTCGCTGTTGGTTCAGAAGCTTTTTGAGATTGAAGTTGGGACTTCATTCCAACTGCTATGTTTCACAAAAATAAGGATGTGAGAGGGGGTAATGAAGTGCATCATTTGAAATGCACAACTGAATCGAATAATTAAGCAACATTAACATCTTTTCAAAAGGCAAAATTGGTGGGACAGATTTTCATTGAGTACCTTCATCAGGTATGAAAAAATTCCATCATATCATATTTATGTACATAATACAATGTTGGTCCACCATCAATCTTAGCATAGCAGGTGCAAAATAACAACAATCCAAATGGAGGACCAGTTTCCCTTTTACAGCTCAAGTAATGACTAGAACCACACAGAAATAGAAGAGAAATACCAGTAGAGATCTGAGAAGGTGCCCTCAAATTGTTGCCCATTTCTAGAGCCATGGACATGGCTCGATGAGCAGCTGCCAGACTTTCAGAAGGCTGTAAAGTGGTTACCACTTTTGGGGGTGCCTGCTTTTTCTTGAGATTGGCCCACCTCTGTGCATGACACATTCATAATAGTCAGAAACAACATTTTTCTAAACGGCATGAGTGGATTAAAAATATGTGATCAACCAAACCAGGAAACATATTCAATGATACATAACATAACGAATTCTCATTAAGGATAGTTTTTTTAAGTAATGTCCTGGATATTGATGTAAATAAACTTGTCGCATCATGTGAAACGAATACAAGCCCCATCACTGATATCCAACCTTTCAGTTTGGCAGCAAATAAAAAATTTGAAGATGTTCATACTGTGTAAACACCAAAAATAGAGCAAAACTGCTGTACCACAAAAGCTAATCTCTTAAGTCTAACCTAAAAGGAATATCAATTAATAATATAATCATTTTTTATAATCTCTCATTTCGTTTATGACTTATAAACATGATAAGAAAGACAAAAACTACGGTAAACAGAGAACCTGAGACAGCTCTTGCGGCCTTCTATCTTTGAAATCCCATTTGACAATATTTGCCCAATTTCGATCCCCATGTCTTTGCACAGAAGCTGTGAGTTTTGTGTCATCTTCCACAGACCAACTCTTCTTTCTCTTTCGGCAAGGCAAATTCACCACTGGTGCCCCCTCATTAGGCCTTCTTTCTACACTTACTCCAGAAGGCTGTTGCTGTTTCTGTAATAAAACAGGGATGCTAATATTTGTCCCCTGTATTTCATTGGCAAGAACTGAGCCATCTGAAGAAGCAGACATGGTCTTTCTGTTTGGTATATTAATAGTCAATGGAGCCTCAATAGTTGAGTTGTTTGCGGCACTGGAGTCATGTGGATAACCAGAACCAATTAAAACCTGCCAAATGGTCTCCTCATTAATAGTAACTATAGTAAGTATTCCATTTCCGTAATAAATTGAATAGAAACAAACAATTTACACTAAGGTAAGTATGGGATAGAGGTGTTACAATTATCAAGGCAAAGAATTAGAAAGATTCTTCCCAAACATTGAAAAACATCACAAAATTGACGCCTGATAAGTATGGCTATATGGGATAAAGTTGTTTCGAACATCATGTCAAAATTTTATGTATTTCGAATTCAGGCAAGGGAAATTGCAGAAGTTACAAAGATCTCCCAATCCAAGAATTGAAGGCATCATTAAAGCATGTCCAGTAAAATCGTTACTTTCTAAATGTTGAGAAGCATATACACAATCGATGCCTAGGTAAGTACGGGGTAGAAGCATTGCAATGATCAGTTAAACATTTCATATATATTAAAATTGCAAACTCTACAAAGATTTCCATATCGTCATTTTCTATATGTTTGGCAACATCAATATAGTTCTCAACTTTCAGCGTGAAAAGAATGTAAAAACAAGAATCAGGATAAGAATGATGTCTTAGCCGTGTACTCAATTAAAGGCAGTCATGCTGATGCTCACTCATTTATTGACATACTTTAACACACGCGGCAGCCTCCACTGAAGCTTCGCGACTAATAGGAGGGAAAGCTTCCACCTCATGTTCCAAATCACTCTCATCATCCTACACAAGTAACATATTAGTTTCCCGTCAGAAATTTAAACAAATATTAAATTGCTAAGAAGTAATGCAAGAATAACTAATATCCGCATATTCCTGCAGGAAAATACAAAATTTTGCCACAACACTGAGTTTAACTAAATTCTGTAATTCATTCTTGGTCTGCTAGAGGTTATACCCAGATCAAGAGAGTCGTTCATATATTCTTTTTCTTTTTTTGATTTCTAAACAATTGATAATTTTAACTTGTGAGATAGGGGAAAAAAAAGTAGAAAATAGGAATGCAATCCAACCATTGACAAATAGTAGTAATCATGGCAGAAAGAGAGACGAAATTGAGGGATTTCACAAATTCGACTGAAATTCACCGATAGAGAAATCAGGGGGAAAAAATTAACTGACCATAGGTTCTGCATCTACGTCAAGTTGATCGATTAGGGTTTCGCCATATGCGAGATGGCGCCACAACATTTGGTATTCCCTTGCACCTGAAATGCCAGTTTTGGTCTTCTTAACCATTTCACGCCAATCAATTTTCACTCCGGCCGTTTCCTCCACCTCTTGCAGCAAACCGAGCACCGAATTCATGGAGTACCTAAGGAACATAGCCGAATAAAAACGGTAAACGAGAATTGAGAGATTCGCTGATCATCAACAGAAGAAAAATTACCTCTGCAAGAGTTTGGATGCATCCTGTTCGGTGATGGTATCCTTCTTCCTCTTCTTCGCTTTGTCAGCCATTGAATGGCCGGTGAGTTATTGCCACTTAGTGCGAGAGTGGCATAAAACCTTAGAGAGAGAAAAATCACGTTTTAGAGAGACGCCGGGACTAAAGGACACCGCCAGATCGGAAAGTTGCTGATAAGTAGTAATAAAATACTTAGTATATTTATATTTTTATATTTTTTTTAATATTATAATGATTGCCAAGTTTATTCATGCCCTGAAAGATGCCATATCTTTCGGGTATTTTTAAATTGTAAAAAAAAAAAAGGAAAATCTTATAATTTAGTTTTAAAAGGTTTCTATTTAAATATGTTAAAATAGAGTATTTCTTTTAAGGATGAAATGATTCATTCAAATTAAATGGGTTATTGCCTTTCCCATACACAAATATCATTCACTTTTTCTTTAACACACTCTACAAAAATTATTTACTGCTAGCTTATTATTAGATGTTATTAGGCAATTACCCCTACTTTGTCAAAAGTCAAAAACCCAAACCAGTATGAAAGCCGAATCTGTATTAAGACCAAATCATGTGTCAATTGTCAAACATTTCAAAATTCAAATTTTTAATCTTCTTCCTTCTCCGATACGTGGTCTGCCGTTCATATACCAATTGCAGAGATGAAGATGTATGAGAAGCTAGTAGGTAAGTGCAATCTGTTTATGGAGCTAGTTGCTATGCCCTAATTACTGTTTTGTTGGTTTAATAGTAAATGTAATTGTATCATATAAATTTGCAAGTTTTGGGTGTTTTGTTGTTGAAGAAACATGAACGGCAACAAAATTCTCTTTAGCTTTAAGAACCATGGCGTTTGCAAGTTGATGGCGTGCGATGAAAATACAAGGTATTTTCAAATTATTTCTCAGCTCAGAGGTTGGTGGTCTGAACTGTCGATGAATTCGTTCAATTGTTTATGCCAAGTTGGGGATGTTACTAATGTGGCCCTTGAATGTGAAGACGGTCTGAAGAATCTCCTCTCTCTATGTTCAATCATGTCTGTTTGTATTGTTAATGTTGAAATATGTGTTAGTAATACTCCAGATTCAAGCCCACACTCAGTTCACACTAATAGTCTTGAGTGTGTTCCGTCATCTAGTAAACGTGCCAGGAAAAGAAAACGTAGGAAGTTGATGTCTCAAGACTTTGCTTTAAATCAGAAGAGTAGTGTTAAAAACAATAAGGTTAGGGGAGTATCTCTAGAGTTGGATGAAAGACAAGAAATAACAGACTTGGATAGTTGTGCTCTGGCTCATAGAGAATCATTATTATCAGATGATTGGGCTAATTTAATGAACAGTGGTGTGGGTGCAGTTTTTAGGGGTGGTGCTAAACATTTTAGATCATGTCTTATTAAGTTTACTTTGAAGACTGGCTTCAGGTTCAAATATTATCAAAATGATAGTCGGTATGTCCATGCTGTTTATTTTTTTAATGAATCATATTGTGATTGATTTATTAAAGCGAAGCTGGATCGGAACACCAACTTCTTTGTTGTTTTTAACTTAAATTTGGTCCATAAGTGTGTTGGGAATCTAATAGGTACCGATACTAAGAGACTTGTACCTAGAATGGTTGGGGAATTTTTCTTGGCTGATGTAAAGGATAACCCAAATATTAGTGGGAAGAGTGTTATTCAAAAAATGAAAAATTTGTATGGAATTGACATTCCATATTGGAAGGCATACCGAGCTGTAGAACGTGCTAGGGAATCAATATTTGGAACTTTTGATGATTCATATAATGAGTTGCGATGGTATTGTGATGCAATTAAAAGAACAAATCCGGGTAGTGTTGTGGAAATTCAATCCAATGAAGAAACTCATCAATTTGAAAGATTGTTTGTAGCGTTTAAGGCTTGCCTAGATGGATTTCGTAGCTGTCGACCAATGATATTTCTTGATGGTACATTTTTGAAAGGACGGTCTAAGGGCACTTTATTGTCAGCTACAGCGAAGGATGGAAACAATGGTAAGTATTATTAATATTAGTGATGTGAAAATCTTTTGTTTAAGTTATATCTTTAGCAGTTCACTTATTTATTTATGATTTATAGGTGTCCAAATTATAGGCATTTATTTCATAATTATGCTTTGTTAAATGTAGGGTTGTTTCTAGTTGCATTTGCACTGGTTTCTGCTGAAAACAATGAAAAATGGATTTGGTTTCTACAGATGGTACGTCGTACCTTGATTCATCATAAAAAGATCCTCTATTTTTCTGATAGGCACTTGGGTATATTGAATGCGTTTAATGAGATTTGTGATGAGCCGGTTCATTTCTTTTGTTTATATCATTTGTTAACCAATTTGAAAGGCCGCTTCTCAAGGGGTTGGAATAACCATAGCAGAGAGAGATTAGGTGAATTGTTTAGGGAATGTGCATATGCTTCTGACATTAACACATTTGAGGTGAAAATTGAAGAATTTAAAAATGTTGGTGGTCAATTGGCTGAGGAATTTCTTGAGCTGCTTCCATACGAAAAATGGGCAGTAGCCTATGCTCCTAATATAACTAGGTATGGGGAGATGACGTCCAATGCAGCAGAATCTTTTAATGCATGGATTATACATGCAAGATCGTTACTTGTTTGCCATATGGTGGAAGAGGTACGTTCGAAGATTAGTGATTGGTTTGTTAATCGAGGAGATCAATGTAAAAGTTGGACAGGGGCACTTGTTGCTTGTAAGGAGGATTTGTGGAATTTCTATGTTGAGTGTTGCTGTAACTGGAATGTGGTTGTATGTCCAAGTGAGGTTTTTAAGGTTAATTCGAAACCGTCCGTTGTTGTTGATCTTAATGGTCAAACTTGTTCTTGTTTCCAGTGGCAATTAAAAGGATTTCCGTGTGTGCATGTTGTTGCTGTTATTAGATTGAAATCTTCAACAATCTTTCCTCATGTGGATGAATGCTTCTACACCTCAACGTACAAAAAATGTTACGAGTCTGATCTTCACCCCATTCCTGAAACGGAGAAGTTAAAATATAATCACAAAGATTGGGAATATAAGATCTTACCTCCATGCCTGGGAAAGAGACCCGGTCGGCCCAAAAAATCACGGAATTTATCATATGGTGAGTATCGAAAGAAGAAAAAATCGATATGCCAAAGTTGCGAATATGAAAAAACCAATAAATATTATATTTATATTTGTTAATAATTAAATAAAAAAACCAAAGAAAACGTGACTCCTAGTCACGTTTTAACCCCAAAGCTGAAATGATTAACAATGCTTATGAAAGTGGAATCTGGGAAGAAATTACGTAAACGAAAGAATCGTCATGCGATGCTCAATCGAATTGAAGAATTGCATTTAGAGGTAGAAAAGGGAGAAATTTTACTGAAATTTTCACAAATTAATTTAAAGAAAAAAAATTGTGTTATCTTTCGCGGAAGAATCAAAGAATTTTCGGAATCTGGATTGGAAGATACGTGAATTAAGCGACATAGGGGGAAACTGTAGTTAGTTATGAAAAACGTGTGATTATGCGTGTGGATGATGTGCAAATATCTATATATATTATATATAGGGTATATATATATATACATATAGATGAAGGGATTTTTTGGCATATGACTTTTTCGCACAAATGGTGTGATTAATTAGGTATAATATGAGAAAATGAATTATCATTAACAATTAATTGAGGTGTATTAGTTTCCTGCGTATGATTATTTCTTGGCATATGATTATTTCCCATCAAATGTCCTGTGTATTAGTTTCCCCCACCTCCAATTTGAAAATCAAATGTCTCAAATCCAAATCACAATAATAATAGAGGCGCAGAAGACGGTGGTCAAAACTGTAGCATAATTACAAGAAATAATTCACAGCCAAGATAGGTTAATTATTTGGGGAAAAACGTGATCTGTCCTCACGTTTTATAACGTCACAAACGGACTTAACCGTTCACGTTTTCCTTTAAAACGTGAACACCATTCACGTTTTTACTTAAAAAGATAAGGATGATTAATTCATGTTAATATCATAAATGAAAATGAAAAATACAATATTTTTAAAAAAAAAAAAAACCATCTTTATTTATTTCTTTAATTTGATAATTATATATAATATATCAATAATATTCAATATATTTATAATTTTGTTGTTAGATAATTTAATTTTTATTTTTACTTAATATTAATGATTTAATTTTTTACATCAACTAAAATAAATTTACATTGCATACTTAATTAAAAAATTAGAGCAATTAAAAAGATCATATTATGAATTAAAATACTAGGCATAAATTAAAAATAATATAAAATAAAAATACATATTAATAAAACGATTCAAATATTACAAGACAAGTACAATTACATGAAAGTATAACAAATTGATAAAATTACATTAAAAAAAGAACACAATAGAAAATAAATATTTAAAAATATGCAATCATAAAATACATAATAACTAATATATTTTTCAGTAATATTATGACTAATGAACATTATCTATTATTAAATTTGCAATATTTTAAATATTAAATGGATTATAATATGAATAATTATTGCATAAATTAAAAAAAATCTTTAATAAGAGAATTTTAATGGAATATCTTATTGTAGTGTGAAAAGTTGAATAAATCGCTGGAGATTTTTTGCTGATACTATAATAGAGCAGTGCAGAATTAACGGGTAAATGGTGCAATGGCCAGAGGGGTAAATGTTGCAAGTTCGGAGATGCATTGCTTGATGGAGTGGGTATTTTATTAAAGAAGATGTTTAAACTTATTTTCCCCCTTTTCCTCACCTGACTGACTCTATATCCCAAAGATTGTCAAGTGCTTTCCTTAGCCCTGAAATGAACTAATCATCACTCACTTTATAATTTTCCATATACTCCACTATATCATCAATTGATGTCCCACAGTTGGGCATCTCTTTGAGCGCGTATCTAATCTATTCTATTTAATCTAGGCTCGAATTTGAATAAGTATTAAGTGTATCAAGTGCATCGTGCAATCAAGATTGAAAATATTGGTATCGATGAAAATATTGAAGTTTTAAATTTGTGGAATTATCGATGTATATATATGTATCAATATTGAATATCGATATCGATAAATTTAAAATTTTATAAAAATTTAAGAACAATTATATAATACATAAATTTAATAAAAGAATTTGAATACATTTTACACTTGTGATAAATTTATAATATACACTATTTTTTGATTTTTTTTTTGAAGTTCATCGTTATATTTCTCTTAATTCATTCTCAGATGGAATCGGACCTGTGTCACTAACTCAAGTGAGAAACTCAATGACTAGGTGAGCTAACTCACATAATCAACATAAAATACTTTATACTCCCTCCGTCCCGAAGCAACTTGCAAGGGGTGGAGGGCACACAAATTAAGGAAAAAAAGGAATAAAGTAAAAAAAATAGTGTTTTGAGGGTTAATTTGATAAAATTTTATGTAAAAAGTAAAGAAGTTAGTTGGATTGAGTGTAATGTGGACCCAAAAAGTGAAAAAGTAGTGACATTTTGTGTAAATATGTAGATATTGTGAGGGTGAAATTTATAAAAGGGTTTCCATTTTTGGCCTTGTAAATTCCTCTGGGACGTCCCGAAAAGGAAAACCTGCAAGTTCCTCTGGGACGGAGGGAGTATTAAGGTCTTGTTGTTTTATTTATTTGAACTTTGAAGCTTGTACGTTTGATATGGACTAAAATTCCAACTTATTAGTGGACTGTTCAGTAGCACAGTAATGCAAGGATACAAAATTTTCTTAGGCTAAATGAATTACGTAGCCAAATGCATATCACACTGAATTAGAAAAAGAACATTTATTATCCAGGAATGTGTGTGAAATTATTTCTTGATCTGGATGAAAGGATGACACTCCAGGAGTAAAATATAAACAAATTTTAATATTAAATAATTTGCAATCATGAAATTAACTAGATTAGTACATCTGTGTTAATCAGGTGATCCTCTTTTTGTGAAAGAACTATGTACTGATTCTACAGAATCAGTTGAATAACTTGAGTTTTCATACACATATTAATTAATTGTTTAAATTTATTTTTGTGAATTTAAGTTTATTAAGAATACTTAAATTATTGTTGTTTAGATATTATTTAGAAATTTGAGGTTTAATTAAATTGTTATTGGCAAATTTCATGACTATTTCAGTTGTAAGGTTAATATAGAAATTAAATCTAATATTGATATAATTAAAAAAATAAGGCTAATTGACATGGTAGCTCGTCTTAGGCCAGAACAGGCTTAAAAATATGATGTCTGAAGAAAATCAGGTCGGGTCAGCCCAGGTCAAGAAAACATTGCAGCCAGATGGATCTGTATTGGGCAAGTTTTGGGCCCACTCATTTGACAACTCTAGATGAGTATGGCAAGAAATGTTAAAGTAAGTTGAATCAATTGGGTCAGTCCATCCAATCATATATATGCGCCCCGTTTTGTAGACCATATATGGATGAGATATGGTGCGAAATTAGATATAATACAGGCGTTTGGTAACAACTACTCCCCCCGTTCCCTTATGAGTTGCTCACAACTTTTGGACACTAGTATTAAGAAGGATATAAAAATATTGATATAGTACATGTGATGAGATGGAGAAAAGTAAAAAAATAATGATAATAGTGTAAAAATTATTGAAAATAATAATGGATTAGTCTTGTATGCACCAGTTACACGGTGTAACTCAAGTTCATTTTTAAAAAGTTAAACAGTTTATAATTGAAAAGTTAAACAGTTTATTATTGAAAAATTAAACTATGAAAGATACACTTTTCAATAATAAACTGTTTAACTTATTAAAAATGAACTAGAGTTACACCGTGTAACTGGTACACAAGAGACTTACTCATAATAATAAAGAAGTTAATAGTAGTTTCCTAAAAAGATAAAAAAAACAAATGAGTAACATATAGTGGGACGAACGAAAATGATATAATGAGCAACTTATAGTGGGATGGAGGGAGTAACATGTAATACAATTTTACCATTTATTACTATTCACGGGTTGAGATTTATAATACACTCTTATCTCATGGGTATTTCAAATAAAAAACAGAGATGAGAAATTTTTTTAGTAAACTTAAATGCATATATTTTTTTTCTCCCAGATACATGATAAAAAGAAAATCATTTAGAAAAAATATAAAAAAAAATTAAATTATATCCTATCAAACAATAATTTAAAAATAATATACTTTTGATTGTGTGCTACCAAATACAAAAATTTAATATATATGACACCTAATAATTTAATTTTCGTACTAATTTTATATAGTTACCAAACAGGTCACAAAGAGAATTGGACAAAATATTATTTTAACCCGTGGCCCAAACGGGCTTTGACGTATTGGAGGCAGGCATTTAAAAAAAAAAAAAAAATCTTCTTTTACCTTGTTTTAATACTCCAACATTGTCTTTGTCAAAAAGAAAAACGTCCAACATTGTTAGCAACTACAACACTAATTTAAGTGATATTTTGTAAAATTTATATTCATAAATAATTATTTTAAATTTTAAGAGATTTTATTTATGAACTATTATAATCAATGAATTGTAAAATTTATTTTTTAGAAAGTTATTTTGAGATTAATGAATGATAAACATATTTATCAAAAGACATTGTTTAAAAAAATTATAGTGACGGTTACTAAGATAAATTATTTGATTATATTTAATTTTGATTAAATTTAACATATTAAAACTTTTAAATAAAAATATAAAAGCATAAAAAGTGAGTTGATCATAGTGATTATAGGGAATAATATATAATCAATTAGTTTTTACCGTACTTTACAAAGAGAGAATTTATAAAGGGACCAAAGCAAAAAGCCCAAAAGATCAACAGGCATCCAATTTGAGCCAGCCCAAGTTCAAATGGAAACATAAAACATGGCCCAAAAGAGAGGACAAAATTTCCCCAAAATAGGTTAAATATCAAAATTACATGGATATCCTTTTTTTTTTTTTTCGGTAATGTTAGTCGTTAGTAGTTAGAAGTTAGTTCACCAAGTCTCCTTACACCCAAAAATATCTCCAAGTCCACCCTCCTAATTCAAGGAGTCTGGTGGCCAGGTGAGCTAACTCCCCTCGTTACATGATATCCCATTTACACGCAATACTTTACTAAAATGTAATACTTCCATCCCTTGAAAAACTTACGGTATTTTTAGCACAAGCATTTAAAGAAAGTGCAATAAATAGAATGTATTATAAGAAAGAAAAATTGAGAAATACTTCATTTTTAGAGTATACAAAGTAGAATATTTTGTAAAATGGACTAAAAGAAAATAATTTTACTTTTTAAATGGAAGGTAGCAACTAATAAGTAATAAACTTAAAATTTGATTTAGTGAAAGTAAACCTGGTACTCTTCTCATTAGTTGGTCAAAAGTTGAGCTTAATCGTGGTTAATTGACCATTTAAAAATAAAAATGGTAATCATCCCTTAAAACCCATTATCCACAAATATTTAATACTCCCTCCATCCCGTAGGAATTTGCACCCTGCGGGACGATATATTTTTTAAGGAAAATATGTTTTATATATAAAATAGTGATGTATGAGTAAATATATGTATAGATTTGTGAATGCACGTAAATCAATTTTTTTTTTTTAATAGTGCACAAATTTATGCGGAACGTCTAAATAAGAAAAATATGCAAATTCTTGTGGGCAAAGGGAGTAAAGAATATGAATAGTATCTCTGAGACTAGACACGAGACTTTTATTTCATATTGTGTTTGAAACTTCTATTTATTTATGCACATAACTTTTCGTGTACAATAGTTTAATGTCGGAAAATTTTTATCTAAAACCGTTTCATAGTATTTGGTTTCTGACAATAATTTAAAAAGAAGTGGTCAGAATTCATTTTTAATAAAAATATTAATTTTTTAATTATTAAATTACACACTTTAAATAAAAAGTGAATCAAATCTATTATTATGATATGATTTTACGCAAAATTTACTCATGTATATATGTGCGTACATATTATTAACACTGAAAAAAAAAAATTAAATTTAACGTAGATAATTCTGATGAAAGGTATCGAGTATTTGTTTGTTGGCGTTGTTCTAATTATATAATGTTTAAACATAAGATGTATCTATTAAATATTAATTCATTATAAAATTATGAGAAATTATTTTATGACATTTATGTTGATGGTCCCACCTACCAAGGGAATTAATGGTACAAGTTAGACTAGTCAATTTGTATTTTACCTCATTTGCCAAACACAAAACACATTTTTTTTTTCTTTTTTATTAATTGCTACGTCCACTTGAGCTTCCTGGCAATGAGTTCTCCAAATAAATAAAAAATAAAAATAAAAAACACTTGAGCTTCTCGACAATTAGCGCTCCAGCAGAAAATCAACTAACCTTCTTGAATGGTGACCTGACCACCGGTTTCTCACTTGAGTGAGGGACCAGAGTTCAATTCCCCTTGGAAATGAATAGAAGAGAGATATAAAATTGATTTGAAGATATGAATGTATGGAGATTTGGTGTATTAACTACTAATCACAAACATTTATAGATAAAAAAAAAAAAAACTAACCTTCTTGAATTTATAGGGTGGAAGAATAATACTATGAATTAATAGCACATGTTATGTGGAATTTCAACTTGCATGAATATATTTAATTAACTATGATGAATTTCAACCCACTAATTATATTCATCATCAATAAAATAGAAGAACGTGTCTTTGGACACAATTTATTTATTTTAGTTAAGTTTGGGGCAAGATTAATTTCTCCTGTTGGAAATTGGGATTTTGATATTTCAGACAAATTTTTTAACAGTCTTAATTAAACATTTAATATTTTATAATTAATCTATCGTGCTTGAAGCTTACCCCCGAATTAATGTTTTTGCCCCTCATCAAAACAATTCAAGTTTGAGGGGGCGTTTGGTATAATTGTAAGGAATAAAAATGGTATAAAAATAAAGAGAATATGAAATGAAAGTCATAGTTCTCATATAGCTGAACTATAATAGATTTTTTAGTTTTTAAAAATCAAAATTATAGTAAAATCATTCAAAATACACTATAATTTTAATTATCATTACTCGTGTTCCAGATATCAAACCAAAGTCTAAAGAAAAGGAAATTTCTTCAACTCTTGGAAACCTCTCTAACTTGGTAGAATTTGGGGGAATAATTCAATGAGGTTGAAATGACTGTACCACAAAGTCAATCTATGCATCAAATTCACCCTAATCAACACGCAAAGTGTTGGACCAGTTAGAGTCATTGACTTTCTTTTAATGTTCCACACCTACTATAAAATATTAATTTGTATTCACTATACAAATTTCTTAAGACATTTGTAATTTTGTATTCACTATATATATCAAATTCAAATAACACGTTAACTTAGATGGTAGTAACGTCACAGCACAATATTGCAAGTCCTACGTATGAGACTCGGAGTCAACTTTGCTAAAAGCACTGGAGTATAATATCATTTCGAAATAATAATTCTAATTTTAAAATTTGAAACTTGAGACGCCCATATTATGAAATTTTTTCAATGATAATAATAATTATAATAAATAATAAAAATATATAAAATTACGTAACATTGTTTTTCCTCCTAAATAATGTAATTATTACTCTAATTTGATTATTCTCTTCCAATTTTATAATCATCATTTTCAATCACTACCTCGTACGGTTGTACCACAATCAATAATTATTATTTTTTAAATTAGAAGCACAAAACTAATAATGTAACAACCGTTAACACAAATACTCATTCAACATATACAAATATAAAAAAGAAAAATTAAGTTTCATACTCATTGCATTGAAGAATTTGATACAAATATCCTCTCAAAGAAAAATTAAGTTTCATACTCATTGCATTGAATAATTTGATACAAACATCCTCTCAGTGTTCAAGTTAAATTTAATACTAACATTTAGTTAAATGTAATACTAACATTTTTTCAGGTCACTTTGCACACTGTCTAAAAAAAAATTTATATATATATATATATATACACTCGATCCATTTCACAAAATATTTTTCATAAATAAAATAGCACGCACATTAAAAAATGTGATTAAATATAAAAAATAGAATTAAAAAAATATTTTAATAATTTTTATGAATATAAATTACTATTTCTTAGATGTCAAATTTATTATGGAATATACCAAAAATTAAAGTGTGAAATTAAAGTTGGGACAGAGAGAATTTATAAATAAAATAAAAAGAATAATATTTAAAATTATATTATTAGAATGATAAATTAATTGAATTAAATATAAATAATATTACATATATAAATAAAATGAAAATAAAATTATAATAATAATTTTCATTTACAAAGTTTGCAAAATATTGTGAACAAACTAAAAAAAAAAAGATAAAATTATTTTATGACGGTGGAAATAATTTAATTATACAGACATATTTCCTCGTCACATTATCAATTTTTGTTCTGATTTTAATTTTTTACTTTGTATTCTCAATAGTCAATACCTTATGCATGATTACATATGTCCCACTATAAGTATTATTTTAAAAAGTATTACTCCTATCTTTGAGACACAGTATAATATTGTATGTGCGCTGCCGGTCAAAGAAGGCAATGCACCGCACCAAATGATACTCTGATGTAGGGTTGCAAACGAATCGAATCGAATATCATTGTATTTGTATTTGAATAATAATCGAATATTTGTAAACGAATTCGAATCGAATTCGAATCATAAAAATTCAAATACGAATATCACAATTCGAATACGAATACCTAATCGAATAAAAAATATTTGATTCATTTACAACCCTCGGGTAATAGTTTGAAATATAGGTGTATATGATATCTAGATTATTATCTAATGAACTTATATCCTTAAAATAATATTCCCTCCGTCCCAGAAAACATTATTGTGTCTTTTGGGCACGGAGTTTAAGAAAAATGTATAAAATGTACATTTTTATGAATATTATATGTGTGTTGTGAGAGTGGAGTTTAATAAATAGTTTCCACTTTTGAATATGCAAATTTTATGTGGGACGGACCAAAATAGAAAGTATACAATGTCTTGTGGGACGGATGGAGTAGTAATTATAATAGCCATAAATTTCTAATGGTTTGACTATAATCTTAAAATTATAATAATAACAATAATAATAATAGCAATAATTATACTAACTATTAAGTCTATTATTATTATAATATTTATAAAAAATATTTAATCGAATATTTACGAATATCGAATCGTATTCGTATTTGAATAATAATCGAATCGAATATTTATAATCGAATTCGAATCATAAAATTTTGAAAACGAATATCAAAATTCGAATATGAATACCGAATCGAATCAAAATTATTTGATTCGTTTGCAACCCTACTCTGATGTGCAGCTGTTTCCAAATTTCAACCTTTTAAAAATGCCCAATATTTTTGACTTTCTCTAAACACGTTCTCTTCTTAATTTCCTTTTAACGAATAAAATGACAAATTCAACTATTCTTTCCTAATCGAATAACATTTAAAAAAAATAAAAAAAAGGAAAAACGTAATAAATCAATTTCCACCAAAATTAAATATTTTTGTTTTTCGCAATTCTGTCCTCTACTCCTACCCAATTTACACAAAACCCCCCAATTTAACCTCTATGCTTTTCTCCAAATATCCCCTTAAACTACCTCGAAATTACAAAAAGTAACCAATTTCCAGTTTTCCAACTTCTGCAGCTTTTGCACCCCCTTTTTGTTTCTCAGGATGACTCGAACACCACTAACTGAGCAGAAGCTGCGTTCTCCTGCATCGCAACCTGCGTGTGCCGGTGCTCCCCATCGTAGGTAACGATTAGCATCGTCGGATCATCGTTCGCCCTCTCCACGTGCTTCCTTGCTGGGCAACCCCTCACCGTACTACATTTGTAGTAACCCCTGAAAATCGAAGTAGATAATTTACTTAGCAAATGTTATTCTAGGGTAGTGCAAATCAATTGAAACGGACGTTTATTAGTGATGGTTCATGGTAAGTACCGTGGGTATGGTGAGCCCTTGATCGGCTTCTGGCCGTACTTCCTCCATGAGTAGTCATCCGGTGGGATATCTGCAACTTTTGAGCTAATTGCCGGCACTCTAATTGTTTTCTTAACCCTTGATTTCCTGCAAAAATTAATAATCTACATCAATATTTTGGAATGAGGACTAGAATTAAATATTTAAGAAATATTTGTAAAATTTTGATAGTAAAAAATCTATGTTGGGAATGACCGGCGGAGGAAAATGCTTTAGATGTGTCGGTTTCAACTGACAAGCGTGCTTTGCCAGCAGACGCTACTTTGCGCCGGATGCGTCAAGCGCACGCTGTTTTCTCTTTCAATTTCTTTGTCTTTATTGGTTTATTCAATTCTTTCTCTTAAATCGAATGGGGAATCAGAATACTGCTAATTTTTAAAAGACGGTTTCGTATCATTTAGGCGAAAAATAGAAAGGCCAAGGCAATTCTAATCACAATCGGAAATATTAATCGATTTTCTGAGTCAATAAGAAGAAGAATACACACCTCTTTTTGCAGTGGCATCGGCTAGAGCCCGACGTTTTGCCGGAAATGTTATCGGAATGGTCATGTTCTCGGCACCTCTTCCCGGAGAGAGGCGGCTTACCGGCGGAAACTGCCGGAGCAGAAGGTGCCAGAAACATCGGCGGAGATCCACCTTTCCCGTTTGACACACTTCCTTCACCGGTAATCGACGACACGAACGTAGAAGACGAGTTTCCCGAAGTAGACACAGCCGCTGACAAATTGAACGCCTCTTTGCCAATCATCTCAGCCCCATCCTTCCCCAAAGAAGCACCAGGTTTAGTGAAATCGAGAGTCAACGGCTTAGCCGCAGCCGGAGCTTGAACGGGTGACGAAGAGGGAGCAAGAGAGAAGAGGCTCAGGGGTTGAGGCTGGTAAATTTGTGGCTGAGTTGTCACCGGAGTAATGTTCTTGTACTGAACAGTTGTAAACTCTGGCGTAGGAGTTCGAGATTGAACCGGCGCCCGCCGGAACCTGGCGTGGCCGGTTCGATTCAAGATGGAAATTACCTTTCTAAACTTGGAAACAGTGAAATCGGTAATCTCCCTGCAATCGAGCTGTTGATTCTGCTGTTGGTGCTGGTGTGAAACCGCTCGAATTAAATGGTCCATAGATTTCAACCCGGCTGTGGCGGCTTCTTGGATCGCCATTTGCTCGTTGATTTTTGTGTAGCCGAGTAATTCAACCGCCATTTTTGGAACGTGCAGAGCTCGAAATAAACCGATTCTCAGTGCAATTTCATCAGAGATGTTGAACTCAGATGCAGAGTAAAATGGAGGAGTTGTGAATGAGACCATGGTGTGGGAATGGGGGAATATATCGGGGAAGAAGTGACCGGGCTACCGGGTCAGAGTCAAACTTCAGATTTTAATCCAACGGCTGATATTTTGTTATTGAAGATTTCAATGTAGTGGGGCAAAAGAAAGACAAATTACTAGCCTATTTTCTGTTGAAAGTGGGAGGAGGGTGGGGCCCAGTTGGTAGAAAAATTTGGAAACTCTTCTGCCAAGTCATTTTTGTACAATCCAATACCAACGTACAATACAGAGAGCGCACAGTACAGCTGTTGAAGCCTTTACGCGTGCGTACGAAGGTGTTTTGCTAAATGGTAGGTCAGGGACGTTTTGATAATTTAGTAATTCTAAGGGGTGGAATTGAAATTTAGGAGAATATGCAATGATTGAATTTCTCGTGAAGGAGAAGTTGGTGAGAATAAGACGAAGTAGGGATAGAGTTGTATGGGTGTGTGAATTAATGTGATGAGTATTTGGGTAAATCGTAATGAAGATATTGTTGTTTTGATGTAATTATAAAGCTTACCTTTCGTCGAAGGATCAATCAAATTTATTTAATGCTTATTCATTGTCTCTCAAGCTATTGTTTATAAGCAACAATTACATTTTAATTCTTTTCCTTTTGGGGTTTCTGAAATTTATTCTTAGATAAGGTGATATGAATTCGAATTTAAATCTTTTTTCTATATTCTGGCCTCTAATTAAACTATATCTTATCTATAACTATAATAGAATATGCAGATTTCTTATTTAAATAATTCAATTAAAACATAATGCATTATACGCATAACAACACTTCAATAATAATATTCTATCGTAAAATTATCTATATTTAAAAAATTCACAGGTGTATATTGAATCGGATCAGATTTATTTATTTTTTCAAAATTCGTGCAAATTGCAAATTTTGATTTTTTTCTAATATTACTATATAGATATATTTGTGTTACTGAAAAAGTAAAATTTGTATTACTAATTCTTAAAAGATTAATTTTTTTTACTTTTCAAGTAACTATAAGGTTTATATGTATTTTTGCAAAAATAAATATGTGTTATTTAATTTATTTTTTATTCAGTTTGTTAATTTATGTTGATAATATGTTGTTAATGTACTAATATATTTTTTAATACCTTTCATATGTTATATAAAACAATGAGCAGGTCTCTTGGGAACTTAAGTTCACATTAACTCGTATCACTATTATGTATAATTATTATGACTATTATTCATATATACTATCAATGTTATAAAAATATACTTGATATTTTGACAGTGATAATGTATATGCATAACATTAATAGTGAATATACATAACAGTGATATTATATATACACATGACAGTGATAATTGATAACCCGAATTCACGGTGAACTCGGGTTCAAAAAAGTTTTTGTCTAAAACAATATATCTTAATATTATATAAAGACGAAGTTATGAAATCAACCAGAATGCTCGATTTCGAAATTCCTCTATTCTCATTGATTCTGACATTAAAAATTAATCTCGACCTTATAATTTAAGTGTTTTAATCTTGACCGTACATTTTGATATTTTTTAAATATATATATCTTATATAAATATTATAAATATATTCATAATATCAAATCATATATCTAATTTTTTAATCTCAACCGTTCATCTTAATTTCTATATATACTTCTATAAATTTCAACTCCATAAACATTATTATTCTCATCTTTTAATCTTATTTTTTCTTGCGTCTCATTACTTCTTCTTATTTCTCTTTTGATCTTATTTATCGTATTCTGATATTGAAATTATTTATTTAGCTTTTTCTGTTCGATTTTTTTTGCAGGTTCTTATTTTACATCTAATAATTTGTTGAAATATTTTTTTTTCCTATTGCTACACAAATTTTGTGCTTTTCTTTTGGATGTAATGTTTAATTGCTATAATTGCTGATCTATTTGATTTAAAATTTTGATGTTTGAATTGTTTTCCTTTCTATTGTTACACAATTTCATGGTTTTTTTAGGTAATGTTTGATTGCTACAATTGCAGATCTATTTGATTTAAAATTTTGATGTTTTGTTTATTTATTTTTTTAATATTTTTTTTCATGTTCTTAATATTCTAATATTATTTTGTTATATTCTATTTTAATTGCAGGTTTGTATTAAAATAATTGTGTCTGCGCCATACATACCGTAAGTTATTTTACACCGTAACTTATTTATAATTCTAGAACCAAAGATGTTATAGAACATAATATTGTATATGCATTGTGCATGTGTGCATATTTTTTAAGTACTTATTTTATTTACTGCAATATTGTATATACGTTGTGCATGTGTAAATAATTGATATATGTATATGTTAGATTCAAGAAATCACACACACACACACACACACACATATATATATATATATATATATTACAACTCATTAATACACGTATATATAAATTCAATAAATCTTAACAAAACAAATCTTATAAAATATTATGTTCTTGATTATTTTAATAATATATTTTTTGATATATTCTTGATTTTCTTTTGACATACTTATATAATAATAAAATTTTATATTATAAAATATTATGTTCTTGATTTTTTTTTTATTCATATATTTCGATATGTTCTTGATTTTCTTTTAACATACTTATACAATAAGAACATTTTACAATTCAAATCTTACATAATTAGGTGGATTTTAGCACATTCATATATTAAATATTAATGTGTAAGATAACCTCAAATTAATGAATTATATAAGTATAAATGTATTATCGAATAAATCTATATATAAATATACAAGAAATTAAAATTTATTGATTCACATAATATAGTTTATATTAAAAAAAAAAATTAATAATCCCGCGTAATACGCGGGTTTACGTACTAGTAATTTTATAAAGATAAATAAATGTTACTCCCCCCGTCCCCCAAATTTATTCTTATTTGTATGGGCACGGGTTTTAAGATAAAGTTGATAAAGTGAGGATATTATGGAATAATTGTCGGGTCCACCAAAGAATAAAGTTATTGTTTGTGAATATGATAACAAAATAATATTTTCTAAAAGTAGAATAAGAATAAATTTGGGGGACAGACGAAAATGGAAAATGTGAATAAATTTAGGGGATGGAGGGAGTAGTACATACAGTAACACACATTTATTTTAATAGTAACACATATTTGTTCCTCAGTTTGTATTACTATATGAGCAAATGTATGTTACTGTAAGTATAAAATATGTGTTTCTATAAGAATAAATATGTGTTTTTAATTTAATCATCATCCTTTTAAATTTAAATATATTGACTAATGTAGTAACACATTTTTTACTATTATATAATGTGAAAAAATAATTATTTTTAAGAATAAATAAATATTTGTGAAAAATCAACATTTATCCTTGTAGTAACACACATTTTGCTCTTATATTATATGAAAAATTATTTATTCTATAAAACAAATGAATATATATGTAAAATAACTACATTTCTTAAAATATTAACACACATTTATTCTAATAGTAACACATATTGGCTCACCATTTTGTGTCACTATACGAGAAAACATGTGTTACTGAAAGAAAAAATATATTTTTTAATAACAAATAAATGTTTCTGTTGATAGGCGAACTAAAGCGAACTACTAACGGGAGATTAATAGAACAAATAACTCAAGGCACAGGAGCTCGCTTAGAGCTCGCCAACTTGGTCAGATGCCACTTCATCAACTTTGACCAGTCAACGTCACAGGAAGAGGAAAAGCTCCCCAAGAGCTCGCCAGGTCGGCACCTCGTCACGACACCACCTCTGATCGGTCAGCACCATGAGGGAAGAAAAAGTTCGCCCAGGAGCTCGCCCAGTTAACCAAGGACTATGACATAAATGCCTGACCGAGTGACCACCATGGAGTGTAGGAGCTCGCAAGGAGCTCGCCAACACCAGAGGACAAGGCTCAATCCTACTACCATCATCACATTCCATAGCAACACAAGGCAAGAGAGTTCCTTATAAAATTGACTTTTTGGTGAACCTAGTTTAAACTCTTCCTTATAAAATGCACCAAGTTATAAGTTCCCCTTTAAAGATCAAATATTATGATCTAAAATTGGACCTTTTTTTTTTATATAAATATTGTATTTTTTATTTGTATTTATGTATAGTGAAAATCCATATCAATTTTTAATTTAAACAAAAATATGATTGACATTCACATTTTCAACCTTGATATATGCACTCTGGACAAAGCAAGGTGATGTGAAATCCATAATTCAAAAATTGTGAATCATATTTAAGATTTTCCATTTTCTTCAATCAACCATCCATGGCCGCTGCAGAACCTCTTTTCTTCCTTTCTTCTTTATCTTTTGTAGCGCAGGTTAACCAGGCTCAGAGCACGCAAGATTAGTACAAGAATGAAATAGACAATTTCTATGCCAATTTAGGTTTAGTTGTCAGGACTATCCGCGAGGGCCAACCTTTGATCTTCAATACAAACCTCAATTATGACATTTAAAGGTTTCATTGTTTGTTGAGATGACTTATTTCAATTTCGAGATTTTCATACGTTAATTAAGATTTTTTAAATTAGGAATGATATAATGTTTGTGGATCATTTGAACACGTTTACTGGAGTCGATAAAACACAAATTGATAATCTGGGCATTGATATTTCACATTAGGATTCTGTTCAAGGGGATTTCGATAGATGTGCTGAGAATATGACAACCATAGGAGAACATGATTCGAATAAAATGGAACTTTAGAGGAGTCCCTCGAGTGCCACGGGAGATGAAAGGGGAATTTCAGGGGGCATCACGCTATGAACTGGATAGAAGGGATAAAATTTACGAGCACAAGATTAATAATTTGGCCTTCAATTTCCCACAGACATTGAAGCCTGCATCTTCTGTTTTGGACCTAGTTGGTGCTTGCCCACAAAAGAGGAAGAAAATAGGCTCTGCAGCGGTCACAGATGGATGGTTGAAGAATATTAAAATCGTGGATATGATTCACGATTCTGAATTAATGGACCCCACATCACATGACTTTGTCTAGATGAAATCAACGTCGAAAATGTGAATGATACTCACTTGTTTGTTTAAATTGAAAATAGATCTAGATTTCACTATATTCATAAAATGTAAATTAAAAATACCATGTTTACAAAAGAAGCCTCTAAAATTGAATAACATCTACAAAAATCATATATCTTTTTATATCTATATGGAATTGAATATTATTTTAAAACTCTATACTCCTAAATCATATAATATATACATGACTAAAAAGTGAGGATGTAAATGTTGGCTGTCTAGACGCTTGATGACACTCAACTGCCAACAACCAACTCAAATCCTGTAAATGAAGACAGATATGGTATTTGGCGCCGCCTAGGCAGTAACCCGTTTTTATATTTTTTAAAGTTTAATTTAAATTAGAAAGGTGTTTCTTGAAAAAATACCTGATTTTGCCAAGACAGTTTATATATATATTTTTTAAACAATTTAAATCCTAATGTATTTTTAATAAAATGTTCAACCTAGAAAACTTGTTGAAGATGATTTCTCATCCGATGAGAAGAAATAAATATTGATCTAGAGTTTGAGAGGCTAATGATGAAAACCATGTCAATAGTGTATAGAGATGATCAACCTTTATTTTTTTAAGTTCTCCTTAATTAAAACACTTATCTTGATATTAATTTATTCATATTACTTTTAAATTTAATTTAGAAGCTGGATATGTCATATTGTGATAGTTTTAGATATTTTATTGACTTGTTGCATTTTGAGAAAGGTGTATTTAATTATTAATTATATTTATAATTTATCTTGTAATATTTATTTTTATTAATATAATAATAGAAAATTTTGATATAAATAGAAAAAAATGGCTGAGGTATTTGACGACATTTCACCGTTAATATCATTTGCATCATTGTTAAAAAGTATACTTGTGAACATCGTATACTACGAATTACGAGATGTATTAGTAATTCAATTGGTGTTACCTACATTTAATAGTTTTTTTTTCAAAAACAGCTTGTATATTGTAAAATAATAATATTGTGCTTAGCTCAAATTAGAATTCTTATATATAAAATAATTTTAAAATCTTAATATATTAAAATAAATCAAATCAAATTAAAATTGCACCAGATTACACAATACAACATGTGCGTAGAAAGTAGGGGTGTGCATAATTCGGTTATTAATCGAAAATCGAACCGAAATATGAATTCGGTTCGGTTACCGTAACATTTGGTTCGGTTTCGGTTATTATTTTTTAGAATTTCGGTATTTGATTTGGTTATTAACCGTAATTATTTCGGTTAACCGAAATCCAATCCGAAATAATTATATATTTAATAAATATTAATATATATATATATTTAATAAATAAAAAATAAAAATTATAAATCTAAATCCTAATCTAAGTGTACTGTGTGTGGTTTTCAATTCATTTCTTCATAATTTATGCATTGCTATTTACTTATTTAGCTATTTAGACAAAAACAATTTTTTTTTATTTCAATTTGGTTTTTATCGAAATCGAATCAAAATATTTGGTTCGATTTCAATTTGTTTAACCTTAATTCCCGACTGTTGCACACCCCAAATGGAAATTCGGTCTTTTTCATTTATTTCGTCGTGTAATATTGATCTCCATTATAAAAGGGTTGAATAAGAAGCAGCGTGGGCCAATCCGTAATTTGTCCTAAATATGTTGGTGTCAAGGAAAAGATGGAAGACTTCTTCATTGTTAATTACTAAATGATACTCCCTCCGTCCCAGAAGATATTGCGGTGTTTTTTGGGCACGGAATTTAAAAAAAAGATATAAAAAATACATTTTTATAAATATTATATGTGTGTTGTGAGAGTGAAGTTTAATAAATAATTTTCACTTTTTTATATACAAATTTTATGTGGAACATACCAAAATAAAAAGTATATAATGTTTTATGGGACCGAGGGAGTATATTTCGACCACGATATAACGAAAGAGCATCCTAATATTTTGACATTAATTTAAAAGGTAGTACAATTTTTTATTAAAAAAGGCTGACTAGAAAATGGGACAAATCACATGGGAAATGGTTGACCAACTTTTGCTTAACCTAGAAAACCTACACTAGCCCGTACTCATTTTGAACCGTTCGATTAATCGATTTTCAATCAACGGCAGCGATGCCTCGAGCGAGTTGACTATGATCTCCATTGTTTCTTGAGAATATCAATATCGTATACCTGTGATATGTTGCCACGTGGAGAGCACATGTTGCTTTGCATTTTTTATTTCCTACTATCTCGGTCCATACAGGCGGATTAAAAAAAAGAAAAAAAAGTACATGAGTATAAAGTTAATTAATAAAATATAAAAAGTGTATTTTATTAATTTTTGTGAGTGTAAATTATTTACTTTCTAAAATATGAAGAAAGAGTTAGGACGTTCCGAAATGAAAAAATAGAAAGAAAGAGTTGGAACGGAGGGATTATTATCAAATCTACTGTATACCTGTAGGGCTCATTTGGTTCGTAAGATAAAATATCTATCCGTAAAAAATATGCATATTTTTGGCGGATAGATATTTTTATCTTACGAACCAAATGAGTCCGTACAATATAGTACTCCTACTTCATCATTTTATATTGTGGTGCTTTTTAAATAAATAAATTATTTGCACATTTTAAAAAATAGATACAATAAAATATTATAAGTATATTATAAAATATATTTATAAATAAAATAATTAATTGTAAAAGTGATAAAATAGTACTCCAAAATTTTTATACAAGGAAAGCGTTAATTTAGTGGATAGAGGGATATATACAATTACATATTGATTTAAAAATAAATAAATATATTTATAAATTAGTTCACAATATTTGAATATAAGCATATTTTTTTGCATATAACCAATTTGTAATTAGTGTAAATTTTGTGAATTATTTTGTAATTTTTACTAGAGGGATATGTAAAATAGATAAAAAAAATTTAAAAATATTTTTTATTTTGAAATATGTATATTTTTATGAGACGAAATAAATATAAAATAATCAAAATTTTAGGATTAAATATAAATTATATTATTTTGATGAAGGTAAATACATAAATTAAAAAACTAATTTACTAAGAATATAATTTACTGATCCAGAGACAAATAAGAATGTTTTGTATTATTATACATGAAATACAGAATAACTCTAAATTAACAATCAAGAAAACTATATATACGATCCAAACACAATAAGCCGATAATAAGTTGAAACTAAAAATTAAACCCAAAACTCTACCTACATAATAGTCTATAAAATACTTTGTCAAAAATGAAGTGTTTACAATAAAAAAATTGTTAATGATAAAGAGAGAATATAGAGTAAAAATATTAATATATGAATAATCTTTAAGAGTATAATTTATTTCATCAAATGATATTAATTATTTTTATTAAAAAGTTTCAAATTTTAGAGTATACACATTATTTTTACTAAAGAGTATGGCTTTCATAATATAAAAATGAGTAGTTATTAAAGTACTATCATAAAATTGCTTTAATATATCAAATATCTAGTTATGTGTATCAAAATATTCGCTAGGTATATCAAAAGTTGAGATCAATATATAAATTTTATTAACCTCATTTTTTATACAACTGGTTAAATATTTTATACTTTAAAATTTGTTCATGATAAACTTATCATGAACTGTTTTCATTACAATACTTTACCAAAATATATTACTCCCTCCGTCCCAAAGATGTTTTCACCTTTGGGATAACACAGTTTTTAAGAAAAGTAGGGTGATGAGTAATTTTATATTATTAAAATAATAAGATTAGTTGGATTGAATGTAAAAGTAATGTCATTTTGTGTAAATATGTGAATATTGTGAGAATAAAGTTAAAGTAATAGTTTCTATTTATAGGGTGTGAAAATAATTGTGGGACGGACGAAAAAGGAAAATGTGAAAATAATTATGGGACGGAGGGAGTACTTGTTATCACTTATAAATTTATTATTAAAAATAATCAGTAAGTGTTTATTTATAAAATATTTTCCCTATGTACACACTTTAAAGGGACATGTGAAATACTCCCTCTGTCCCATATGAATTTTCACACTTTTCTTATTGGGACGTCCCACACAAATTTGCACACTACCAAAAAATGAAACATTGATTTACGTGCACACTCACAAATTTTTACACATATTTACTCATATACCACTACTTTATATATAAAATAATTTTTCTTAAAAAATGTGCCGTCCCTTAGGGTGTAAATTCTTATGGGACATAGGGAGTATAAAAATCGAATTATTTTGCATAAATTATCCTCTAAAATTAACCATCATTTTAAGAAAAAAAAATTAGGAAAAGAAGAAATGCATCAAGTTTGACTGGACATGTGAGGGTGTGACCGACCGGACCGGACTGTGACTTGGATCGATGTCGTCCTAGTCTAGGTTCGAAGTCTAGCTTTAGATGTTGAACCTTGTACAGTTGTACATGCATCTCTTTCTTCTCACATTTTTGGATTTATTCGGAAAATTAATGATTACTAAAGATTAATGTGTTAAATATTTGATTTTTTTTTTCAAAATTAATCAAATAATTCAACGGAAAAACTCTTACTTTGGCAGATAATTATGTATTATAGAAATAATATATTTTTATCGCCTATTTATTTGAACAATTTATAAAATCGAATAAATCAGTTTAACAATTGTTAATGAATAAAATTGATCCGATATTATTCTCTAAATCTGTCTATTTTAGATGGATAAAAGTGTATTACCACTTTAGCAATTAATCTATTATAATTTTGCCATAATACACTACACTATTTTTAAAATAGTGGGAATTTATATTATAATTATACCCTCAAAATATTATAATATTTTAAAAATAGTGAAAATTTAAAATTTAATATAATAAATAAACAACACTACACTATTTTATTTCTTTATTTTAACTAATTAAGTAAACAATTAGTATATAAATTTATTTTAATTTTACCTATTAAATTAATAATTTTTATACTATTCCGATATGTGAAGTAAACACAACCTTCATTAGTAAAAACATTTAATTCTACCAGGTGGGTAGTAAAATATTACGCAAAAGAGAGTTAATAAAATATTTCTAAATCTTGGAAAAAACTTGTATTAATTTAACTACTAAATTTCTTTTTATTGAATTCGTTTATTATAATATAAAAACATATATAAATCAATAAAAATGCCATCATATAATAGTTATAATTATTCGGAACGAGGATAGAAGCATTGAAATTGTATTCAATGTAGGCATCGAATTATTTATATTGATAAAAATATTTATTTAATAAAATTTATTTATATTATATGATTAATCAATTTTCAATTGGATATTACATTTAGGGTAAATTTTTTATAAAATTAATTTATAATAAATTTATTATGAACTATTTTTATATTATATATAATTTGTCTTACATTTATTTTAATGATCATATATATAGTCAAGTCTTTTGACTATTTACTTCACAGGTTTCGATATTCAAAACCTCAAATTAATTAATGATACCCCAGTATGTGTAATGAATTATATACACTTTCAAACTAGAAGAAAGAATTGACCGAATTTCATAATACCATGAATTAGGTGAAGTAAAAGATCTAGAAGACTTCGTTAGATTTGAAAAATTATCACATGATCAAATCAAATAAATTAATTCTGCACAAATTCTTTTACAATGACTATGTATGAAATCTATCAATTCCAAATTCAACTAAATTATACCCCCTACTTTCAAATTTTTTTATTTGTACTTCCTAATTTTATTTTCACACACTTAAAAAGAAAAGTTTTATATTTATAAAAGTCAACAAAATATATTTTTTCTTATTTTATTATTTTACTTATACTCACATTCTCACTTTTTCTTGGTTCACATGTCCAGAACTGCTTATGAAAGTAGTCTTGTGACAGAGTGAGCATTTAGATAGAGTCATTTAAAAATTAAGTTAAAATTAAATAAATTAAGAATTTTTGAATTTTAAATAATATAATTTTGCTAAATATTTAAAAATTATCAATTTGAACTAAAGTATTTGAAACATGAATTTGATTATCATACTCAAACAAATGCACTGGATTTATATTGTGAATTTAAAATTCATATTCGCAAATTCATCTTTAAAAAATTATCAAAATACTATCTCAAATGAAAAGTTCTAATTCAAATTAGAATAGTTTTATGTGAAAGTAGTTTATAATATAAAATTGACATCATGGAAGTATATATTGATATTGCTATAAATATTTACTGATGTCATAATATTTTCTGCTGTAATTTTAGTTTATAAATTTAATAGTATAATTACTAAGTGTAATAATATTAACTATGATATTGATTCATTGTGGTCCATTTCATTAATTAATATTAATACGCGTTTTGAATTAAGAAAATCTTTTCAAACGATTTAACACATAGTGCATGTATATTTGGTTTATTAAACTTATTCAAAGATAATATAGTAAATTATGCTCAATAAAACGTGTATAAATAATTAATACGATTCGTAACTCGTATGGATTCACATAATCTAGGCATTAAAATAAAATAAAATTTCTAGAAGAAAACTTTCATTAAACTTGATACTTATACAATAATATCAGATTTTAAGTATCAATTTCAAATTATCACTCTTTATTATACAAAAACTTTTCGGAATAATAAATATTATATTTTTTAATTGTATTTATGCTAAAAAAGTGAAATTTATATCTGTTTTAATTCAGAAACCGTGAACTATAATCATGATTTTTCTTTGATTTTTCGTGTATTTATTATTCCCCATGTGTAATACGGTGGCGAGAGCGCCTAACTGCGATTTGGGCGGGTTGATTGGTCTCAATTTTCCGAATTGGTAAAGAATGTTGGTCGCTCTGGTTTCGAATTTCTAGCCAAACCATGATGTGTGCAGATGGAATTGGCAGTTGACGTGTGTTCGGATCAAAGGAGGGGCGTGAATGTGGTGGCTAGCTGTGGAGGCAAGCATGATTTGGCGATGTCGTGGCTGCTGGGTGATGGTGGCATCCTAGTGAGAGTTGTGTTCTGGGATTTTGCTCTTCAACGTGAAGAAGATGATGTAATGTACTCTCTCCATTCCGTAAGAATTTGCACCCTACGGGACGACACATTTTTAAAGGAAATGTGATCCGTCCCACTATATGTTGCTATTTTCGTTCGTCCCACTATATGTTGCTCATTTGTTTTTTTACCTTTTTTTGAAAACTACTATTCACATCTTTATTATTATTTTTCAATACTTTTTACACTATTTCTATTACTTTTTCACTTTTCTCCATCACATCACTTATATTTTTTCACTTTTTTCATCACATCATTTATACTTTTTCACTTTTACCTTAATTCGTGTGCCCAAGAGGTGCGAGCAACATATAGAGGGACGGAGGGAGTATAAAATAGTGACATATGAGTAAAAATGTGTATATGTTTGTGAGTATTCACGCAAATCAATGTTTCTTTTTTTAGTAGTGTGCAAATTTGTGTGGGACGTCCAAATAAAAAAAATGTGCAAATTCTTATGAAACAGAGGGAGTGACTTATATCTTTTGGAAAATAGCTTTGGGAAAAATCAACGGAAAATCATGAATGTGGTTCACGATTTCTGAATGAATGGGGTCCACATCACATGACTTTGCTCTAGGTGCGAAAATCAAGGTTGAAATGTGAATGTCACTCACGTTTTTTTTATTTAAAATCAAAACAGGTCTGAATTTTACTATATTTACATAAATACAGATAAAAAATGCTACGATATTTTTTTTTAAAAAAGCCATAGTTTTTACCTTAAAATAATCACTATTTAATATATAAAATATACAACTGTTTTACATACAAAGTACCACTTTAGTATTTTAAAAAAATAAACATATATATATTTTTTTAAAAAGTGATGCTTAATACAGTTACAATAATATTTTAAAAAAATTATGTGAATTTAAATTCAGAGGAAGTAGGTCTTTTGTAAACTTGAGTTCATCGTGAACCCAAATTCAAAATGATCCAATTTTAGATTTTGAGTTGACCAGCAACTAGAGAAATAAATACGCTTAAATTTTTTTGCGTCCAAAGTTAGGCGGATTTTTTTGTTGCATGATAGTGATAGTAATAAGACATGACAATGACAATCAGAAAACATACTAGTCATGACAATGATAGTTTCTTTTGCATGATAGTAATTGTCATAATGTTTGATCGGGATAGACTTAATGCATGAAAGCTATAGACATAATGTTAGTGATATTTTTCGTTACATAACAATGATAACCATAAAAGATGATGATGATGATAGTATTAATATATTATAATAATAGTTATAATGCATGATACTGATTCTAAATCCTACTGCTGCTGGAGAGCACATCTCTCATCACGCGTTCATTGCTCAGATCAATACAAAACTCGACCCCGATTATTTGAAGATTCAAGAAGGTGACTAAATTTCAGCGAAAACACATGGACCATCGGATTACTAGCCATCACTGTCGGAAGCCGCAACCATCAACCATTAAAGTCTCTCAATCACCACAAGCGCCTTCATCCACCACCAAAATTGACGCCTCTAAACCTGCCGGATCAAAAGCCAACTGACCGATAAAAACCGACCTCAATTTCGCCAAAATTAATTCACAACTACCACAGCTCCCCAGCCACTGCTGTAACACTGGAATTTAAGGCAACAATATCATCACCATTGAAGCAGCAACGATGGCGCCTGTTCTTTGGATCATAACCAAAAGCCGTTCATGGCTGTAAAAAGAAACGCAACCGTCCACCACCATTCAAAGTTGTTATTTGATTATTTTTCCTTAATTGGTGCGACGAAAATGAAGAAATTGCATCGTGAAGAAGTGGAGAAATTGGTGGGGGCAATATGAAGAAATTAATTGTATCGTGAAAAATAAGTGTTTTTCAGTGCTGAAATGAATTAGATTAATTTTTTCTTAATTATATATAACTCATTTTTATTTAGATCTATCCATGTTCACTGTGAACTCAAATGTATACAATTAATAATTTTTTTTAAATAAATCAACTAAAAAAGTCATCTGATCTCATGTAATTGTCGGACCCACTATATTGACCATAACAGGGATCCATTGAAAAAGTATACTAGACGCATTACTTTTTTTAAAGCAGACTAATCAATCATATACCAGCTCAGCTATATTAAACTTTAGTTATTACTCAATTTTCAAGTATTAAAGTGTCGTGATTTCGACTTTTATCTTCTAGTGGGCGTTAGAAAACTATAGCCGTTGACTTCACTTAATCATTTCTTCTCTATTAAGTATAATACAAATATACAATGACCAAATATTTAAGTGCACATCCATTCGGGGTTGTTTTAAAATTTTCAAATAATAATAATTTTATTTTTTAATTTATTTATATATATATTAAATGAATATTTATTTTTAAGATGATTATACTATTAGTATTATATTTCAATTTTTATAAAAATTGATAAAAAAATTTTTATCGGTTGTGACATTAAAAATTGTGTATATTTTTGTCCTACTAACAACTATAATTATTATATATTTATTATCATTGCCGTTAAAGCGCTCCTTTTGTATTTTTAATAATTACTATCATATATAATATTATATATATATATCAATTATTTTTTAAAAAACTATTTACTATTTGAACTTTTAATAGTAATAATTAATATAGACAACGGTAATAGTAATAAATTAGTTTATACGTAATATTAATATTCGAGATCTACTCACAATATCCATGATATGGGTGAAGTTAATAAACAATTGTTTTCACGTATAAATATTTTTAAGATTTTAAAATAATATTTTATAAAACTATTTTATCAAAAACATAATTTAGTGTACAAAAATATTCTAGCGGACAATGTCGGAAGATTTTTCCTTCAAATTGGTGGATAGTCCAAATGCATCCAAGCTTACGTGTGCGTTTTTTCTTTCATAATGATGTCAATTGCAACTAATGCGAGTGGGAATGGGATTTGCATACGTGTTTACCACATTAGCATATATTATTACTTAATTACGTCCACTAAATTTATTCTTATTTATGTGAATACGAATTTAAAAAATAAATAAAAAAAGTATACTACGAAATAAGTGTGAAATTCACTAAAAATAAAATAATTATTTATGAATATAATAATAAAATAATATTTTTAAAAGAAAAATGAGAATAAATTTGAAAACGAACATAAAATAAAAGTTAAAATAATTTGGGGGATAGAGAGTAATTTTTTCAATTAATTACGAGGGATACATAAAATTTATGGATTTAATATCTTAAATATAATAAAAATAGAAAATGAATAATAAGCCTATAATTAAAATGATAATTATAATTTAGATCAAACCATGTTTTGCCACATACAAATTTAAGATTATATCATACTAACTAGTCAATTTTTTTTTTTAAAAAAAAATTCTTGGACGATTTGACTTGAATACTTCATTGGAATAAATCTAATTCCATATTCATCGAAAAATCTAATTCTTGAACCACTCAAAATTGCAATATTATAAAATTTATAGCATAAATTTTGTATAAAGTGGCCTTATAAATGAGACTTGATATTTTTATAATATGATTAATTCAATTATCACAAAAATTTGTAAAAATATCACATATAATGTGTGACGCGGTCTTATTTTAAATATACCCCGGTTTCGTTCATTATTGATAAATTGAACATTAGTCGAATAATTAATTACAAACTAAAATTATTTTTGTTGCCTATTAAAAGTAAACATATATATCAACACATTATTGGTGAATAGGATACCATTATCATGAAAATCTAATATAGATCCCAATTTCTTTTACGTTTTTTAATTTTTAGAAATAATTGACATTTAAGTTATCTAATTAAAAAATATACACCGTAGTCAAAGCAACAGATCTAGTAATCTGGATCCAATTATTCGAATGCGAAAGACGAAAGCATAGACTACCAAAACTTTTGGTAGCACAAATTTGGTCCCTATTGTTTCGGACTCTTTTATTAATAAATTGTTTATTTATTGTATATAAAGAACTTTTTTTTTTTGAAAGGTTGTATATAAAGAAATTTAAATGAACGTTTTCTATCTGATCTTCTATATATGAGACTGCTCCTATTAACTTAGACATAATTTTGAATGACAAAGTCACACACACATATATATATATATATGATGCACAATTCTCAATTTATTATACTCCCTCCGTACCACTATAAGTTGATCATTTTGTTATTTTTGTCCTTCTCACTATATGTTGCTCATTTGATTTTTATCTTTGAAAATTACTATTCACTTATTTATTATTATTTTCAATACTTTTTACACTATTTTTATTACTTTTTCGATTTTCTCCATCACATCACATATACCTTTTACTTTTTCCAACACATTACTTATATTTTTTTACTTTTACCTTAAAGCCCAAAAACAACGAGCAACTTATAACGGGACGGAGGGAGTATTATTATGACCTATAAACTTTTGTGATCTCAACTCAATTATGTTTTAAAATAAAATATATTCACTAGTCATTAATTTAAAAATGGTGACTATTTCATGCATGCAAACATCTCACACGGCTATTTTTATAATGAATAACAAATTTCAAATGGAAGAATCAGCAACTCTATCTTGACACATAAACAATAAACACATTAGGGCTAATTTAGATAAGGGGATGAGAAAATGTGAGAAAAGAAAAATGGTGGGACACTCGAGATAAAGTGAGAAAAAATATTTAATATGATGTTTGATAGAATATATTATAAGAATTATGAATTGTAATATTTTGTTTGGTGGAAGAAAAAACAGTGCACATTGCAAGCTCGACAGCCATATCGCCGGAAGTAAAGGAAAAAACAGAGCACATTGCAATCATGAAATTGACAGCCATGTCGCCGGAATAAGCACATCCCACTGTCTATCACCTGAAATTTGAAGCTTAGCCCATCGCAGAAATTTACAGAAATTTGAAGCCTGAATTGGGTTTATGCAAATCAGCCCCAAGATGTTACCATAAATCAATCCCCAAAACAAAACCTATATTTGATTACATCTAAATTGGGTTTATGCAAATCAGCCCCAAAATGTTACCAGAATTAAACTATCTAGACTCTCCGGCGAATTAATCGAGGTAAATTGGCTTTCTGCAAATCAAAACCACACAAATTGTTGAACAGTCGATGGTGGCAAGCTTCGAGACGGTAGGGTTCGCGAATTTCAGACGTGGCCATCTTCAATTTCCATGGCTTCCATCATCGTCCTCGAAATTCAATTACCAAACCCAAAATATACCCCTTCAATTCCACACACAAAGCCATCGCCGGAAGCACACTCACCACTCGCCGCCGCGCTACCACTCTTAATAGCCGCCGTCCTCAAGCCATCGCCGGAAGAACGTTCACTACTTGTCGCCGCTCATCCACCGATTGGCTTTAATCTTGATTGCGGAACAGTTCTGAAAAGGTATCGCAGGGGGTCTCCCCGATTTAGTTTCTGGGGTTGCTTTTGAAACTGTAAGAAATTGTAGGAAAATTAGTGCTGACCGAGAAAAGGGGCGGGCACCCAAAATATATTTCCTATCCTACTAAATGCCATGATCTGTTTTTTTCGGGGGCTAATATGCCTTACCAAACGCGCCCTTAGCATATTATATTCATATTGTCTGCTATTGACTCAAATAAGTATACAAAATAATTATTTTGATATGTATGCTCTTTCAAGTAAACATCAAGGCTTATAAATATACTTGTTCTTACATATAATCAAAGAGAATTTCACTAGTTATATTGGGAACATCTGTGCTAGTTGTCATGCTTTGACTAGTAAAATCATGGGTTACATATTGGTTCAAAAAAATTATTATATTTACAAATTGGTTCATAAAAATTTACACAGAAGTGTTTTTTGTGTTTGCACATAAGTGTTTTTTTTTT
>JAPKLY010000265.1:41838-77501 GCA_026898435.1 Prunella vulgaris
ATATATATATATATATATATATATATATATATATATATATATATAATATATATATATAATGACAGGAGGAACTAAATGGAAATCAATCTATGTTGTCTAGTTGACATTGCAAGAACAACCTAATTAGGTATTCTAGAAACAATAATGTCAACTTTCATTTGTTTGAGTAGATTATAATACCCAATTCACAGCGTACAAATGAAAGTCAACTTCAATTTGCAATTAAGAAAAAGAAGAAAATCATTAAGCAAGTAAACAATTTGGCACATAGCTTTGACTTTATTTTTTTAATGGGTCTGAAGATCCAGTTTGATTGTGGAGTATTTGTTTAATTTGATTAAATTAATAAATTTAATGTAGAGAAATACTCCCTCCGTCCCAATATTTTTTCCATAGGTGGAGTTTCACGCATATTAAAAAAAAGTGAAGTATGTGAGTGTGAAGTTAAATAATAAAATATAAAAAATTGTACTTTATTGACTTTTGTGAGTGTGAATTGTTTCCTTTTTTGGGGTGTGAAGAAAGAGTTAGGACGTCCATATAAAGAAAGTGTGAAATTTATCTTGGAACAGAGGGAGTAGTTCATTTTGTTTTGTGGTGGAAAGTAGGGTGGTCATTCAGAAAATTTTATATTAGGGATCTAATTGAATAGAATTGGAGCTAATAGAATTATTTTAATTCGCCCAATTCGGTCTATTCCGTCCATTCGGTCTAAAACAATTTTTTTAAAAAATTATATTTTAAGAGAATAAATATTATGCATTATATTATCATTAAATTTTGTTCATACCAACAAATTAAAGAAATATAATACAAGTTTGATCAATGTTTAAATAAATGCAACAAGTTCAAAATTAAAAAAGCTGGGTTTTTTTCCTAATGTGATGAGCCACTTTTTCTTATAGGGTGAATTCTCAATTTTCTTTTTTTCGAAAATCAGAGAACGAGGCTAGCCTAAACCCTTATGCCACGAAAGAATCTCACATAATTAAAAAAAATTATAAAAAATATAAAATCAATGCATTTATTTAATTTTTTAATTCCGAGGATTTTGTCACACATTATTTTAATCGGAGAACATCACCACATGAGAAGAAAATTGATGGAGACAAGATTGAGCTTAGCAATATGTATCATTATAATTTAATTTGGAGAATTAAATTAATTAGGAAAGTTAGAATTTATATATTTTGATCTGTTCTTTTCGCATTCTAGTTATTTCTATGCTATTTAATTAATTACCAATTATGTAAACATTATCAATGGAAATTGATTATGAATTAAAATTAATCGAGGTAGTTTTCTCTCTTGTTTTCCAAGGGATGTTTGGTTTCATAGATTGAGTATGATAGAATTTAAATGGATTGTATTGATTGCAATCCTAATTTTAGAATAATATGTGTTTGATATTTATGATTATTTTTTTCATAGGCTCGAATTCTAGAAATCAAACACAATTTTATTTAGAATTAAAAACTTAATCCACCCTAATTTATGAAACAAAACAACCCTAATTGTCGGTATGCATAAATGAGAAGTTTATTGTTAGTCACACGTCTTCCTTGTGTCAAAATTGAGAAAAAAAATCTCATGTTAGGAAGATAAATGGTGGCCTGGGGTTCCAACTTCCAAGAGATGCACTTTTTCAACTGGAAAATGGTTGCGAAACAACACTGATGTCTTCAACATATATAACCCAAATCCAATGACTCCACCAATCCTGAAACCAAGATATTTTCTGAGAGGATATATATATATTTTTTTTCCTCACAAAAACTTGTATGAACTCGAGTTCACCGGACTTATTAATTATCACTATTATGTATATACACTATCACTATTACATAGATTCACTACCACTGTTATGCATATACACTATAACTGTTAAAAAATCAAATATATTTTTATAACAGTGACATTATATATAAATAACACTGATAATGATTATATATATAATAGTAATACGAGTTCATGTGAACCCGAGTTCACAAAAGACCCACTCATTTTTTTTTTTTTAAATTATTGAACTCACGAATTTGAACAATGCCCTCTTGCATGCACCCAATTTATTTCTCAGCAATGCAAAGCGTTAGCCTCTCAATTCCTAACAATATAAAATATTTTCCCCTAAAGAAAAAAGTATAAAATTATACTGGTATTTCTAGGAGAATTAGGAGCTATAAATTTTAAATACACAATTTAAATTTAAATATATTAATTTTGTAATGATTATATCCAAAAGCAATCTAGGCGATTGTTAGAAAGATGACTTGTTACTTCTATTAAATAAAGCAGGCTTTAACAAAGAAATGGGCTCTAAATGGTCGAAAATAATTAGGCCCAGATTATTGGTACTAGTCAAAATGGCAATCTTTAAAAAAATTGACTATTATTTGTAAATTTTCGTAATAAATTTTTTAACTTTTTTTTTTCCTCACTTTTACTACGTTTAGAAAGAATTGAAAAAATTTCGATTTTTTTTTTTTTTAACGGAGGATAGTGTATTCATTTGAGCGATGTATTATGTATATTGACTTAGTGCCAATAATCTGGGCCAAATAATTATAGCCCGAATTTAATTGGGCATAGACAATGCAGGGCTTAGTCTAAAGTTACACTCTTTAGGTTGGAAGTTTATTGGGCCCAAATAATTATGGACTTGAATACTCTATATTTTTTTGTGTTAATTTTTTTAAGGCGCAGGTTTTATGCACCCACGGGTGTTTGAACTTTGAAGTACACACACCCTAACATAATATTAATTATAATACAATTTAAAATAACAAAAGTACCCCCCTTCAAAAAAAAGAAAGAAAAGAAGTACCCTCTTATGACCTAACAAATGCACCCACAACAATTGATTCTCGCCACTTCATTTTAACCATTTTCCTATTCCTACGATAAAATCGATCACCGCAAAGATGAAAACGATGGAGGATCGAAATAAGAATGGCTCTGTTCTCTGACTTTCAATGAAGATCAGGCTATGTTCTCTTGGATACGCCTAACCACTGCAAAGACGAAGACGAAGATGACAATTATGTTTCCTTCTGGAGCTTCAATTGCAAGAATAACAGCGTAAATGGATGCGGCTTCCATGGACAACGATGACGTTTTCTTCCAGTGATGGTTAAGCCGCCCCGTGCTTTAAAAAAAAAGTAGAGTTTTTTTTTATTAAAAATTTTGGGATTCTGAAATTAGAGTTTTGTCTCACGGAGTGAGATTTTTTTTTTCCAAAAAATAGGAATTTGGACGGACTTTGGTTTTGGTTTAGTTTTTTCATGGGAGAGATATATTTCTTTGAAGAAATTTGAGCATAGAAGCAATTTTTTTTTCTACGCGGATGGTGGTGGATTGATTGCAGATTCAAGGACGAAGTAACATACTCAAATTGGTCCATTAGCATTACTTCAAAAAATTTTAAAATGGTAATTTGAATTGGTGTACTACATACAAAAGTGAGAAAATTTTGGGAAAAAATTTGAAAAAAAAATAAATTCGCCAAATGTTTGTGAAGTTTTTGAAAACTTCTTCACAATAAAAAGTTTTGAGATTAAATAATTTTTAAGAAAAAATTTTGATAAAGTATTTTGAAAATCAGATCATCTTATGGCCAACTTGATCCGATAAATTATTTCAAGTAGAAAATTTTGAGATTAAGAAATTTTGAATGAAATTTTTGATAATATATATAAAAAAATATTTTTGGTTAAATTGACTGAATTTTAGTAAATTTTTTTGAAATTCTCCAACAACCGATGTAATGAAAGTGAAGATAATGTTGACTGATTCTTCCTTCTTCTTTTTTTTCTTTTTACTATACTTTGAATTGATTTATTGTGGGTGCATTAAATTTATTTTTCACTAATGAAAAAAAAAATATTTATGCGTTTTTCTATAATATTATAGTTATTAAATATTATTTGTGGTTGCACTACTAATATGTATGGGTGCATATAACCTGCGCCTTTTTTTAAAGTTAGTTTATAGTTGGTTTAAAGAAAAAAATTATTTATCCATAAAAAGTTATGTATTTTTTTAAAACTAAAGAGAGATAGAGATACATACATCCTACTCATTATATTGGGTTTTATGGATCCTACTCATAAAATTTGTATTTTTATGAATTTATCAACATTTATCAATGCTCGGTATATTCAACATATTTTTAAAGAAAATTGTAAATGCTCGATTTTTTTTTTTCGTTATATAAACTTAACATGTAAATTACTATATTCAGATTTTTTTTTTCATATATACACATGTATTACTTGGACCAAGCTTATATTGCAAGTTCTCTTTTATTGGACATGGGCATTTTAATCGAATAAAATCAATTAGCCCATGATATATGCGTACATATGTTTGTTCGTAGTGCACACACCTTTTAATTTTGTTTATTTAATATATACGCAAAATATCACAAATGTTCTCACTACTCCTTCTATCAAATTTTGGTACATCCACCACTTAATTTTTAGAAAAAAACTAAAAAAAAAATAAAAATTACACAAGCACTTAATTTTTAACTATAATAAAATTAATTTTTAAAAAAAATAATCATCAAGAAGGTAGAAAAATAAAAGAACAAAGCAAAAAGTCAGAAGATGCACAAAATTTGACAATTAACTTTGAATTTTTTAAAAAATTATTGAAATTATATTCTAAAAAATCAGGTCCAAAATACTACTCCCCAGTTCCGAACCTTTCTTTCCTTTTTATTATTTTATGTGAGGAGTATATAACTAAAGCGAGAAGAAAGAATTGAGACAGAGGTAGTATAACTATTTTTAATACATCTTTAAAAAAATATAATATTTTTGGGGATTTTTTTTGTTTGAAAAAATAGATATTACTCACTAAAAAAATCGAGTAGAAATTCTGCAAATTTTTTCGTAATTAGACAAAAATTCTAAAAAAATCACAAATCTCTCTCTTTTATAAAGCCAAATTCAATAATTTGAAGATAGAAAACAACTTGGTCATTGGTGCGTGCTAGCAGGTGAAGATAATAAAAAAAGAAAGAATTATAAGAGCAACTGTGATGTAAGGGTGATGGTTCATGTGGTGTAGAAAAAAAAAGACAGAATAGAAACATGACTAAAATATAAAAATGAGAGAGAGAGAGAGAGGGAGAGGGGGGGGGGGGTGGGTGGGTAAAATTAAGAATTTAATATGAGTGTATATATTACGCCAATCAACTAATGGGGTTGGGCAATTAAGTGAAATAAATCATCTAACCTAACCAATTGGAGGCCCAATCACGGGCTTGGCCTATTAAGTATTGATGCTCAACCATTTTAAACACATGCTAACTACAATATTAGACACTCATCATGTCGGAAATACGTCTCTATCTTTCGTTTGTGTAAATTTATTTAGCAACTGTAATTTTCGTAGCTCTATGCAGAATTTTCTTTTTTTGACGTCTAGCCACGAAGTAGGTGGCTGTCCTCATTTATAAACCTAACAGACAAATACTATAATTTACGTTTTCAAATTAATTCGACATCTCAACCCTCTTAATTCTCCCACTAAAACATGTGACATTAAAGAGAATGGTACATGAGTTTTCCTAATTTTTCATTATGTTTTCAATTTGAAGGGACATTCACAAAATGCATCTCAATTGAAAAAAATATATTACATAATGCTACATTAACAATTCAACAAAAATCTCCCAAAATAATCTCCTAAAAAATTAATTATGTGTCTAATAATAATTATAAAACATATTTAATAAGTGTCTAAAAAAATTGAATAAGTGATTTTTTTTTTAAAATACTTCCTAAAAAAATTGAATAAATGTCTAATACACGATAAATGTCCATTTGCACCATTGATATTGTTAATACACGAAAAACGAATGCTAAATTATCAATATTCTCTTTATTTGAACTAAAGAAAAGAATTCTACTTCTTGGAAGAAGCCTTGAACATTTTTCTCCAACCAGGGCTTCGATCTATGGTGGCATCTCCTTGCCGGAATTCTGATATGAAAAATAGTGTCGAGTTTACCACCATGACCATACTTGATTTATGCCGCTAGGGAATAGGGGTGATAAAAAGAAATCGTAACCGCGGAACCGAACCGTAATTGGGTGTGTAGACGGACCGGTTTCGGTTCAAGTTTCAAAGAACCGGCGGTTACGGTTCAAATTTAACCGGTAGTTCCGGTTCAAATTTATAATTTCCTAATTAGTTTGTAAATTGTAGTGTTACTAACTTAGTATAGTATTATTACTATAATTGTTAGTTGTTATTTATTGATTGTAATTTATAAATTCTATTAATGTTAAGTGCAAGAATTCTATCAATAAAATTTCAATTCAATTTGTACTTGTATAGTTGTGTTATTATGTAAATTTTATCTATTTTGTAAGTTGTTAAATTTTAAATTTAATCAAAAGAATTGCAACTATTTAAATTTATAGAGTAATAATCGTATTTATCATAAATTATAATTAGATTGAAATATGTAAAAAAAAAAGCAAAAAATCGGCTGTTCACAAACCTGAACCTTAACCGCCTAACCGAGGGTTCGGTTACCGTTTTATTTTCTGAAAAATCGTAATCGGCGGTTCGAACCGTTTGAACACTCAAGCATTTTTTTCCTTCTCCAACTTGGCCGCGAAGGGGAGGCGTGAACAACCATAATTTCCTCAGCTTCCGCCATATGTCGAGAAGTAACAAAAAAAATAAAGCTTTTCAAGGGAAATGTGAGAAAATTGTTTATTGAATTGTGAAAGCTTTTCTGTGCAAGAAGGGTTTCAATTCCCTTGGGGAGGAAATGATGAGAAAATAAAATATCCTTAATTTTTTCCATCACCCTTCCACAAAAAGATGTGTGAGGTGCAATGCAATATGCTAAATTTAGCTAAGTGTGAAAGTCTGCCGATTAGAAGATTTAGTTCAGATTAGACGAGTTTATAAGGTGAGTTTGTTCAGGAATATTTAAGTTCAGGATAGTTGATTCAGGAAAGTGGAATCAAATCAACTGAGGTGTGATCAGATGAGTTCTGATTTGGTCAGCTAATGTTCTTAGTTAAAATCCGTTGAAGTGGTTTAGGTGAGGTTTGGTCAGGTTAGGCGTCTTTGACTAAGTTCAAATAAATGTCCTGAGAAAGTCTATTTCAAGTAAACCAGAGATAGATGGGTTTGAATCGGTTGCAAGATTCAATTATAAGTTTATTATACAACTGCTACAGTAACCAAGCGCGCAACGAAATCTTATTGAAACTGAATAACATCTATTGTAAGCTAATTCAATCTTTGGGCTTGGATCTTGACTTCTTAGTTTTATTCTCTACATGAGATCATAACACGATTGAGTGTATTTTGTATTTTCAGTTAAATTACAGTGAGTAGCTTAAGAAGAGCAGAACTGAGAGTTTTTGAGTATTGAGTGAATTATACGCTATATATAACTGTTTCTCCATTGGAAGTGAAAGTGTGTCCCGACCTTTTGTAAATTTAAATCATTTACGATCGAACCACATAAATCTTTGTATTTTCTTTCTTGTTTGATTTTTTTACCTTCATCTGTTTATTATTTGTGCTCATATCTGGTTGAATGATTGATTGCATATCTAATCACTAGTTTAACTAACAAGATGATCTCGTCATTACCGTATGCCCTTATATTATGTTGGATCTTCATTAAGATTATGCTCTTAATGTTGCAGTAATATGACTAATAGTTGATCATAATAAATAAATACTCATAGGAATTATAATGGATCAAAGAAATGCAAAATAAGGGATTATTTAAAAAAAAATAGAATTTTTTCTGTATTGATCATACAATATATATATATTTATTTATTATATATATTTTTTATATTAATTTTCGAATCATATCATCACATATATATCAAAAATATATGCATTATAATATAGGAAGGAAAAAATTAACAAATAACAAAAAAGAACATGAGAAAAAGGTGCAAAAATATTTTTCAATTGTTTATCACTTATATATATATATTACTAAATTAAATCCTAATAATCACTTGTATGTAAATGGTTTCACAAAGCAAAAATCGCAAATTTGCAAACAAAAGACTTAGGGCTTGTTTGCAAAATTATTTGAAAAGTGTAAAATCACTTTTTTTAAAAGTTGTTGTGACCCAACTTTTTAAATAAAAAAGTGATTATAAGTTTCTAGTTGTTTTTGCAAACAAGCCCTTAGATATAGAAGAAAGAAGAAAATTAAATATATGTGAGACTCAAATTTCATTAAATATTCAAAAGTAACATCGTAATATGCAAGTTCACAGAAAATTACGTTGAATCAAAAGGTTGTAATTTTTAAAGAAGAGGTATTCTTTTGTCCTTCTAAATTCTATTATTTATATAAACATACATATTCAAGATATGAAACAATAATTACAATATGATTGAGGTCAAGATCACCCAATAACAAAAGAACACTACTACAACTTTAAATTCAAAATTATACTTTAATGTTTTTTTGTTTGGCACATCTGAAAATAAACATACATATGCTCACACTAACTTTTAATTTTGAGTTTATATGAGCATTTCTCTAGTAAACAATACTTAACATCAATTCAATTTTTTTTTTCTTGAGAATGTCGATTACGAATGGGAACCAAGACTAGAAATAAATTCTTCAATGTTTAAATCGGAACTTCCACCTTCAATCATAGATTCTCTCGCCAATTCTTTCCACTTGATTACATTTTTCTTGATCTCCTCTCCTTTCTCCCCCTCCACAACTTCCTTTATGCAACTAGCAATCGTCTCTCGATTAGCAATCCCATCATCGTCCACTCTAGCTCTAACACCCATCTTCCAAACATCCATAACAAACTTAGCATTTGGTGCCTGATCGGTCCATTGAGGCATTGCTACCATCGGAACCCCCAGACTTAAAGCCTCCAACGTCGAATTCCACCCACAATGTGTAACAAAACAACATATTGCCTCGTGGGACAAAACGTCTAGTTGTGGACACCACGATACAATTAGGCCTTTCCCCGATATCTCATCTGCAAAATTTTTAGGAAGTTTGGATTGCTCTGTTGATCTAACCACCCAAAGGAAGTGCTTGCCGCTCAACTTTAGACCCCATGCTAATTCTTCCATCTGCTTATCTCCTAACTGAGCTAAGCTTCCAAAAGACACGTACACAACTGATTCGGGCCATTGTTCGTTTAACCACTCAAGACAAGCTCCAATCACGGGCTTGAAGACGCTAAGCCCGTATTCTTTGTCATCCTGCAGCCGCTTGTCTAAGTACATTGATGGTATAGTTGGCCCGATTGCCTTCACCAGTGCGGTTTTTGCCATGTAATCAATCACCTAGAAAACATCAGCTGAACAATTTTACTTCCTGCACATCAAATTATTGCAAGAACAGTGCAAACATGCGTTTTAATTAATTAATGAATAATAAATTTTTTTAAATTATAGTGTATGTTAAAGAGTCTAGGGTCACATGACATGAGGTTTTTTTTTCCTTTCCCTTCAAAAAGTATTGTTATAGCATGTCATACAAAAAGAATAAAAAAAAAAAGAAATGATTAAACTGATATTAATTTTCATATAAGCCTTCACAACCTTTTAATGCTATTAATATTCTCGAAGCTAAATTCCTTTAAACCCCCCCTGCCTTCCCCTGTATCCAAATTCAATCCTTTTACAGGGTGAGAGGACCTGCATCTTATGTCCTTATTCCCCATCTGCGCTTGTGTTAGAGAGAGAGAGAGAGAGAGAGAGAGAGAGAGACCTGTTTCTCCAAGTCGTAGAAGGTGTTAAAAAGCAGCCAATCAGCGTTCTCAAGACCCCTGAACTGATTAACAACCATCTCAAATAAGGGCGGGTAGGACCCGTAAACCGAGATGAAGGACGGCAGATCTTGGGGCCGCAACGCTGGCAGCCCCGGAATCAAAATCTCATCCTCCTCCGGCGACAGCGGAAGCTTCAAATCCCCCTTATACACATGGTAGTAAATGTGGTCCACAGCGCACGACTGAGTGAAGAACGCGGCCCCACACACGCCCAATCCCTTCGCCACGCCCAACGCCCACGGTAAAAACGGGTCGAACACCACGCAATCCACAGGCCTGCCCGAACCCGCCAGCCTCTGGATCACCTCCTTCAAGTCTCTCGACCCGATCTCCTCAAATTTGGTCAAGTAGGTCTCCGGGTCTATACCCGGCGGCTGCCCGTCGTCGTATCCGTCGGAGATTGTTTCGAGGGAGATGAGATCCGACGAGAAGAGCGTGGTTTTGGCGAGGTGTTTGGTTACGACTAAAGTTATTCGGATATTTTTGTGGAGTAAGCGTTTGGAGAATTGGAGCAACGGATTTATGTGGCCTTGTATTGGGTAGGGGAAGATGATGCAGTGAGCTTTGGATTCCTCCTTAACATTTCCTTTTTCTTTCTCCATTTTTGTGTCACTAATTCGCTTGGCGACTGTTACTAAACTACTCTCTCTATTTATAGCTGCTTGGCATTTACTGACGTCCACCAAATATTTATTCTTATCATCTTTCATAATCATGTGTTGTGTACCTGACCCAGCCAGACGTATCTTCCCCATTTCGAGGAAAGACGGAGATAATGTTTGAGTTCCACTCTCATTTTTAGGAATAATTTCCCATACATACATTCTATAACCTATATTTAAAAAAAAAATACATAATTTTCTCCACATTTTGAAACAATATATTTCATTTCATAATAATACTTTTTTAGGGCACAATACAATACACACATATTTGGAGAGGGAGGGGCAAAAATTTTTCCTTTAAGGAGCAACTCCAAATTCTTCCTTTAATTTCACCAATATTTTCACCAATCTAAAAGCTCCACAATTAAATAAGCATTTATTTTTCTCTTTTCGCAACATTCACACCAAACATTTTCAAATTGCTACTACACCTTCAAATAAATTTGTGCTTGATTATTCATGTAAATTCGTATTCATCTTCTTTCCGTCTAAAATTAAGTCATAATCCAGTCAAACCATGCTGAAAAAAAAGATATTCTTCTCTCCAAGTTCTTCATTTTGGTATACATCCTTTTCGATTCACATGAAAATGGCCATAAAAATGGCCGAAAATGATCTCAATTTAGAATGAATTTGAGTTGCAGCTTGGTGCTTTTTTAGGTCATTTTTAGGCAATTTTGAAGTTCTGGTCATATATCAATATGAAATACTTAGAGACATAAAATTTGACATATCTTGACCAGATCTTCAATTCTCTTGAAAAATAGTCGACCACAAATTGATGTGAATGTATTCTTTGAATTTAAATTCGTAGAGTTGGAGGTACGTACCAAAGCGATGGACTTAAATAGATGAAAATTTTGATATATGATTGACTTAAAATTATCCAAAAAAAAAAAAAAAAAAAAAAAAAGAAAGCGGCGGCGGCGATGACAAGTATTGAATTTTATTAATGTTGATGGCAAAATTATAAATTTATTGGATAAAATTGATAATTGAAGACATGCACTCACATGACATGCAAATTTTACAATTACACAAATCTGATAAGATTTTTTTTTTTTTTTTTTGCAATTTTTCCTTATATAACTGATAAATAAATTGCTTTTTTTCTTCAAGAGAATAAATCCATTTCAAAGAGGTTTTTTGAAAAAAAAAAAAATTTAAGCCCCATAGTTTTTTGTGATTTTTAATCCAAAGAAAATAGTAATTTATAATTTTGGTCACGAAAAATAACGAATAAACCAAAATTGTATAAAAAGGATCAATTTTATAAATAGGTACCAAAATGTTTTAGACTCATTCTCTTTGTGCCTAAAGTGCAATTTTTCATATGTAAAGGTGCTGTATTTAAAAAAAATTAGTTTACCTATACACACATATGTGAAGTAATTTTTTTTAAGAATCGTGAATGCATTATCTAATGAATATTATTATTGTGTATTGGATATTGTGTACTCCAATAAAGAGAGAAGGATACTACTATTAGAAATATCATTCAGAGACTAACAAATTTAATTACCGTGAAATTAAAATATACATTTAAATAATATTAATTATGTTTATTACTATTAATTAAAATCAATTTTTCGATAGAATTGACAAATTAAGGAATTTTATTAAAAAGGAAAAAGAAGAATCACATAGCCCGAGAAAAGGGAAATTAACAAAAGGATCATATGGCCTCATTACTAGAGTATCAACCATTTAACCCTAACTTCCAATAGGAAAAGACCCTGAATACAATTCGTCATATATTTAATTTGTCTAATTCATAATCATACTAGATCTATGTTCCCGAAAAAATGTGTAAGAATAAATATAGATGCTCACTCTAACTTTTGGTTTTGAGTCTAGCTGAGGTTTTAATTTTTGTAAACAAAATTATATCAACACTTTTCTCTCGAGAAGTATTGATTAGTAATTGGCACGAAGGCTAGATATAAATTTTTCTATGTTCAAGTCAGAACTTCCACCTTGGACCATAGATTCTCTCGCCAGTTTCTTCCACTTGGTAACATTTTTCCTGATCTCCTCTCCTTTCTTTCCCTCCACAAGTTCTCTAATGCAACTTGCAATCGTCCCCCGACTAACAAGATCATCATCGTCCACTCTAGCTCTAATTCCAGTCTTCCAAACATCATGAACAAACTTTGCATTCGTGGGCTGATCGGTCCATTGAGGCACTGCCACCATTGGAACCCCCAAACATAAAGCCTCAAGCGTTGAATTCCACCCACTATGCGTGACGAAACAACTTATTGCCTCGTGTGACAAAACATCTAGTTGTGGGCACCATGAAACAATTAAGCCTCTATCCGAGGTCTCTTTTGCAAAATCCGTAGGAAGTTTGGATTGCTCATTTTTCCTAACCACCCAAAGGAAATTCTTGTTGCTCAATTTCAGACCCCAAGCCAATTCTTTCATCTGTGTATCTCCTAACTCAGCTAAGCTTCCAAAAGATACATACACAACTGATTGGGGTTGTTGTTTGTCCAACCACTGCATGCAATCCCCGACAATGGGCTTGTAGACGCTAAGCCCGTATTCTTTATCATCCGGTAGACGCTTGTCTAAGTATATGGATGGTATAGTTGGCCCTATTGCCCTTACCCGTGTGCCGGAATTTGTCATGTAATCAATTACCTGCAAAATACATAGTTAACACTTCCAACAGAATTATAGCAAGAAAATAGCAAATATAGCACGTCCGACGAATTCAATATAAAATGTATGCATGTGTGCTACTTAATAATTTGAAATTCATTGAAGTTTAAAACTGGTTGTCTTTTAATTTCTTGTGTTGAAGGTTGTAAATTAAGTTTACTTACTCGGAATTAAAGTCTCTGTCTTCTAGATTTCTTTCAGCAAAAGTGTGAATAAGTCAGTTGAGTCATTTTTTAAGAGAAATTACAAATAGTTTTTTTTTTTAATGACATTTATATATTGGTTCAAAAGAGAGACCATATTTATAAACATTTTCAAAAATATTTGCAGACACATATATATATATATTTTTGAATAGAAGCATAATTATTTTTTTACACATAATTAATTTGTAATTAGTGCCATTTCTTTAACAATCTTGTAATTTTTCCTTAAAAAAATGATACCAATTACAAATTACTTCTGTTAAAAAAAATTATGATTTTGTGTAAAAAGAAATTTATACATCTATACAAATATTATCAACAAATTTATAAATATGACCACTTTTTAAATTAATATATAAATTCCTATTTTTTATGTGTTTTAGTGTATATTCCACCACAGAGGACATAAATTTAGGATCATTTAATTTAATTTTTTTTTTCACATGTCATTACCTTGGACAACTATGCAACTAAGTGTGGAACACATAAAAGTAAGACAAATAATATGATTGGATGAGAGGGGGAAGACCTGCTGCTCCAAGTCGTTGAAGGTGTTAAAAAACAGCCAATCGGCGCTCTCAAGACCCTTGAACTGATTAACAACCAATGCAAACAAGGGCGGGTAGGATCCATCAACAGAGATGAACGATGGCAGATCTTCGGGCCGTAATGGCGGCAGCCCGGGAATCAAAATCTCTTCCTCATCACCCGACAACGGAACCTTCAAACCCCCATCGTACACGTGGTGATAAATGTGGTCCACGGCGCACGACTGAGTGAAGAACGCCGCCGCAGGCAATCCCAACTCCTTCACCACCGGCAACGCCCATGGTATGAACGGATCGTACACCACGCAGCCCACGGGCCTGCCCGAACCCGCCAGTCTCTGTATCACCTCCTTCAATTCCCTCGACCCGACTTCCTTGAATTTGGCCAGGCGGGCCTCCATGTCTACGCCAGGCGGAGGCCCGTCGTCGAATCCGTCGGAGATGGTCTCGAGTGAGATGGTATCCGACGAGAAAAGGGTGGTTTTGGCGAGGTGTTTGGTTACGACTAAAGTTATCCTGATATTTTTATGGAGTAAGCGTTTGGAGAATTGGAGCATCGGATTAATGTGGCCCTGGATTGAAACGGGGAAGATGATGCAATGTGGTTTGAATTCCTCATTGTTGTGTTCTTCTCCTTTCCCCATTTTCAATTCATTCATGTGATTGGGTGTGTACTGCACTCTCTATTTATAGCTACAATTGGTTCAATTAATTAAGGACATGTTTGTGCTGGTTTTTAGAATTAGATATTGAATTTCAAAATCTAAATCTTGTTTTATTTTGCCACAAGTCATTTATTTTTATTCTCCATTTATTTACTCAAAATGTCTTTTTGACTTTACATCAGGAATAATCGCTTTATTGATATATATTCCACAATGCATTAATTTATCTTTTCTTTTTTAATTTTTTTAAAATTTGTGTCCAACCCCTTGAACTGATCAGTTTTTGGGGATAAAATGAATAATACTGTTTTCGTGACACTTCCTCTGTCCCACTAGTAAGTCGTGTTTAGAATTTTATATGAATTATTTTGTAGTTTTATTTTTTATCGGTAAATCTTGGTATATGAAATTAAAAACAATAATGATAAAATGAATAGAAATATTTATTAGAAATATTTTGAACACTTTAAATATTAAATAGAGGCATTAAATAGATTAATTGATAATTAAATAAGGGGGAATTTGTGGAACAAGGGGGGATTTGAATAAAGAGATTAGTTGATAATTAAATAATCTCCATTTATGACTCTATTAATTAATTAGTCTTTCCTACCTCTATTAATTTATAATTATCCAAAAGGAAAAAAGTCAATCCATAGGGAGCGTAGAAATTACTCGTACTTGCCAGAATGATTGTGTTGAAAATAAATAATTCAAGATGCAAACAGATTTGCTGACCTATTTCGTTACACAATTTCTTATATAATATTACACAAACCCGGTTCTTGCAATATACCCAAATAAAAATTTGAGGTTCCTTAGCGGGTCAAAAATTTTTTTTAAGGAAAATTCTCGACAGTCTCAGAATGTATACTACATGAATATATATATGATACTGTAACGCAAAAATGCGTGTTACTACATCTTAAAAAGTTAATTTTTTGTACTTTTAAAATAATTATAAAGATAATATATATTTTATAAGAACAAATATGTGTTTCTTAATTTATTTTTATTGATTTTGTATTGTTAATGTAATAATACCTTACATGTGTTATTATATCTCAACATTCCCAGATTGTATACTACATGAACATATGTATGTTACAGTAAGACAAAGTGTGTGTTACTACATCTTAAATAAATAATGTTTTGTACTTTTAAAGTAACTATAAAGATAATATGTATTTTTACAAGAACAAATATGTGATTTTTAATTTATTTTTCATTTTATTATTATTTTTATGTTGAAAATATGTTGTTAATGTAATAATACCTTACATGTGTTACTATATCTCCGCAGTCCAAAAATGTATACTACATGAACATATGTGTGTTACTGTAAGGCAAAATGTGTGTTACTACATCTTAAAAAATTATTTTTTTGTACTTTTAAGTAATTATAAGGATAATATGTATTTTTACAAAAACAAATATGTGTTTCTTAATTTATTTTTTATGTTGATAATATCTTACATGTGTTATTATATCTCGGCAGTCCCAGAATGTATGCTACAAGAACATATGTGTGTTACTTTAAGACAAATGTGTGTTACTACATCTTAAAAAATAGTGATTTCTATAAAAATCAATATATATTTACGAAAAACTAATTTTTTTTTTATAGTAACACACATATTGCTCTTACATTGTATTAAAAAAGTTTGTTCCTACAAAAACAAATGAATATATGTATAAAAACAACATTTGTTCTTATAGTAGCACATATTTAATTTTATAGTAACATAGATTTGCTTATACAGTAACACCAACTGGGAGCGAAAATCCTGGAACTTGAAAATTGCTCAAATCCGACCCGACCCGATCAAGATCTGCAAATTTTTTACTTTGACCCTATTAACCCGCAAATTTTCAATTTTTTACCTTTTTAAATCAATATTGCATAAAAGACTTACTCATTTCGTTATAAATAACTACGTTTGAGGTTTTATCCAGCCAAGAAGATTTTCACTAATATGATTGATTTGAATAATACAAAATACAATGAAATATATATATATATAATATATATATATAAGTAGAAATGAAGAGAGAAAAAAAATACATTAAAGCAAGTGAAGTGCACTTGCTTTATGATGCTAGAGTGAGTCTTACTCTCCAGTCTCCACTGAAGACCGAAGAAGGTGAGTTAATTTTACTTATTTTTATTTTTAACTTTACATCAATAATTTTAATTATTTTTAAAAAAAAATTAATCTAAAAACTATTTTTAACATATTATATATCAAATTGATTGCCTTTTAATTATTAGTTTTAATTCACATATATATTGCACATTCAAAATAAAATTTAAATTTAAAATATTTATTTATTAACTTTTAAAGTGTTAATTTCAAATTATATGCCTTTTAATTATTATTTTACTAAAATTTAAAATTATTTTATAAAATTTAGTACATAACTAAGAATGATATGAATAATTAAAAAATATAATACACTCATATATTTACAATATAATATTTTTATATTAATAATTTTTTTTAAATCAATTGTTAGATTGACCAAACAAATTTGATTTTTAAACTTATATTATAATTTATTTCACTACACTCTCTTGTACTTAAAATTTATAATATTCAGTTTGTGCATCGCATAACAGAATCATTAGTATATCTAATCCTAAAAGTCTATCAGGCCTTTGGTCTAATAAGCACCTTAATATGTAAGTAATGTTCACAATATTAATATGAGTAAGTCTCTTGTGTACCAAGTGCATTTTTAATATTTTATTTATGATCTAATTTTGATTCGAGACTTTTTGATTTGGAAGATCATGAGTGAGTTAAATTTTTTTGTTGAATATTTTATTTATTTTTTATTAAATTTTTTAATGTTCTAATTTTCTATAAATCTATTTTTATGTTCTACTGTTAAATGCATACAAATAAATAAAATTATAAATTTGTAGTAGTGTAGAATGTTAAATTTATAAAATACAAAAAATTATTGATTGATATATATATATATATATAAATATAATATAAAAAGGAATTAATTTGATGAATTCATAAAAATATAACTTAATTTGGACTTATATATAATAAATATATAAAAAATTAATAAAAAAATTTTGTGGTGTAAAAAATTAAGTTTATAAAATTAAAAAAATAGTTGTTGAAATATATATAAATAATAAAAAAATAAAATAAAAATTTAAAAAAGTGTTGCTTAATTTGGACTGATATAGAATTTAATACATAATAAAGTAAAATTTAAAATTTTTAGAGTGTAAAACGTTAAATTTATAAAATTATACCCTAATTATAAAAAGATACACAGTTCAACGTGTTACTGTTTATTTTAAAAAATTAAAATTAAAATTAAAAATAAATTTAAAATCAAAGTGAATGCCATGCACATAGTATATATTAAATTTTTTGTTAATAAATATAATATTCGAACGGATACAAGAATGAGAGATCATTCAGTATCTACATATGTATATAATTGAGGGATCGCCTGATAGAGAGAGAAAAACTTAAAAAAATGTATTACTAAACATATAAATTCAAGATCACATTGTTGAACTTGGACTTTTTTAATGTAAAAAGAGAAATATGTTTGTTCCACATCGGTTGTAAACGAAAAAGTTTATGCTATTTAAAAATTTTAGGTGTTAATTTATTCACATTTAATGCACCTTAGTTAATAAACTATAGTAGTATTATTTTTTAACTTTAATTAAAAAAATTTAATTGGAAAAAGGTGAGAGTCATATGTAAACTTATAATATTATAGGGATGTGGGGCGAGAGTAATGTTAACTATGTAACTGTAAGAATTTTTCATATAAATTATTTTTTTCAGGGCCATGGTTTTTTTCCGGTTATGTAGATTTCAATGATAAATTCTTGTATTATTGGGATTTTTATTTGTTTTTCGTTTGTCCTCCGAGGAATCAATTTCCCAACACATATCACATAGAGTTTTTTTTTTTTTGGGACATTTTAATTCAATATCACCTCAAATATAATTTTTGTGTTGAATATCTAAAATATAAGGATTAATATAAATGTTCACTCCAACTCTTGTCTTCGAGTCTAGCTAGCCTCGCATTTATTCTTTTGTAAACATTGACATAATTATATCTATGTATTTTTCTCGAGAAGTATCGATTTGGAATTGGAATAAAGAGTAGATATAAACTCTTCGATGTTCAAGTCAGAATTTCCACCTACTGCCATAGATGTTTGTCACAGACAAGACTGAGATGAAGAAGATGGCAATGAGTAATCAAAAGATTATGGAGGATTCAAATAAAAAAATTGGAAAATTGGTGCAGGAAGATGACGAGAATGAGTTGGGAATGACTCTGGGGATCCAAATATTGAAGCTGCATCAGATAATGATGATATGAAGACTTTTATTTAGTCCATACATGTGTTAACATGTGAGGACAAAATATCAAAGTTTTATTATGGGTATTCCAATTTAATATTTGTTATGTTTTAACCCTATTAGTTTTGAGTATTTACTTTTTGGACTTAGTGGTCCCAGATTATTATTTTGGCTGTACCTGCAATTTGAAAAGGAGGCAGAAAAATATTCTCTCGTCTCTCTCTTGTATTCTCTCTCTATTTTCCCCATTTCTCTCTCAAACTTCCCCCATTTCTTCCCCTCCAAGAACTACTTAAATTACATATTTATAATTGTTTCAGAAAATACAAAAAAAGATCAATTTATTGGTTGCATCAGGTTTCATTACAATTGGTATCTAGAGACAGTCTTGATCCTATTTTTCCCATGGCTGACGGCACCAGATTCAAGGACCTGCAAGAATCACAAAAAAAGTTAGAGCAATTACTCCAGGCTGAATCACTAAAATGGCAGGCATCAAATGACAAATTTCAAGAGAAATTTCAGACACTTACCACTCATGTAGAAGGTAAGCTCAATCACATGACTACTACTCTTGCTGCTATACAGCTACAATTGTTGAATGGGGATAGGGGAAAAAGTCCTATTGAGGGAAATTCTGTGTTGGGTGATCCAAATATGGGGTCTGCTAGCTTTTGTCCCCCTGCTCACACACAGGAAAACCTTTTTAACAAACAAATCACAAATCCCAATCCCATATCTATTCATACCCCTTTGCCTAGATTAGAATTTCCAAAGTTTGATGGTTCTAACCCTAGAGCATGGATCTTGAAATGCACAAATTACTTTAAACTCATTCCTACTGTACCTGATAATCAAAGAGTTACTATGGCTGCTATGCACTTTGAGGGAAAGGCTGCTTTGTGGTTCCAAAATTTCTCTGTGAAGGCCTTTGATATATCTTGGTCTCAATTTCTGGATGTCATTTCTGCACGATTTGAAGAGCTTAAGGAGGTTGCTGTTGTATCTGAATTTAATAAACTTAAGCAAACAGGTTCTTATTCTGGGTATGTTGAGAAGTTTGAGGAGCTGAAGGCCTGTTTGGAGATGTTGAATGCTACTGATTTTACTGAGTCTTATTTTGTGGCAAGTTTCATTAGTGGTCTTAGTGTGGAACTTCAATCGTTCCTCACGATTTTTGAACCTAAAACCCTTCAGCAAGCTATATCTTTGGGCAAGCAACATGAAATTGCTTTTGAGGCTTTGACAAAGAAACTCAAACCATCCTACCGGGGTCCTTACCAAAATTCTAATCATACTCATAATTCCACCACTCTATCTCAAAGTTGGAAGAATAGTGATTCTTCCCCAGGTTCTAAGGCCAAACCCCCAAGCCTCCCTTCTAGGCCTCCACTCAAACTTCTCTCTTCTACAGAAATGGCAGCACGGAGAGAAAAAGGGCTTTGCTATAATTGTGATGAGCAATTTACTCCGGGCCATAAATGCAAACAAAAAATCTCATACATGATTGTTGCTGATGACATTGGTATGGATTTTACAGATGATATTCCTACTGCTGCACTTTTTGATGAATCTCCTACTCAACCTAGCATTGAGGAAATCCAAATGTCTATCAATTTGATTGCTGGGGAGGCTGGAATTACCACTATGAGGTTGTTTGGAGAATGTAATCAGCAGCAATTGCACATCCTTATTGATTCTGGAAGTTCTCTTAGTTTTATTCAGGCGTACATTGCTAAGAGATTAATGTGCCCACTTTCTCCAGTACGACCTTTGCTGGTTAAAGTTGCAAACGGCCAGAAAATGATGAGTACACACGAGGTCAGTTCTTTCACTTGGTCTATGCAAAATCATCAATTTACCTACCCTCTAAGGCTTTTGGAGAATGAAGGGTGATTTAATCCTTGGTGGGGATTGGTTAAAGTCTGGTACCCCAATTGAATTTGATTATGATCTCATGACTGTTACTATTACACTAAATGGGAATAGAATTAAGTTACAAGCATTGACTTCAACTTCTTCTTGCCAAATGATTTCTGATGTTGGTCTTTACCAATTATTACATAGTGATCCTAACCCTGATGTTGAAGATATTTTTTTGGTTACTGCTTCTCAATCTATTGGTTCATCACATCCTGTTCTTCAGTCTCTACTTACTGCCTATAAGGATGTTTTTGAGGAACCAGCTGGGTTGCCCCCTGTCAGGGGGGTTGAGCATCAGATCCTCCTTAAACCAGGAAGTGTCCCTAGACAGCAATTTCCTTATAGGACTTCCCATAGTCAAAAAGAGGAGATCGAGAAGATTGTACAAGATTTATTATCTACTGGCACTATTCAGAATAGTAAGAGCCCTTTTGCATCTCCTGTTATTCTGGTGAAGAAGAAAGATGGAAGTTGGAGGTTTTGTGTTGATTATAGGTACCTCAATGACCTAACAATCAAGCACAACTACCCAATTCCTATTATTGATGAGCTATTGGATGAGCTTAAAGGTGCTAAATTTTTTTCAAAGATAGACCTTAGGTCTGGCTATTTTCAAATCCTGATGGATCCCAAACACAGGTATTTGACTGCATTCAGGACTCATGCTGGCCATTATGAGTTCATCGTTATGCCTTTTGTACTGTGTAACGCTCCTGCAACATTTCAGTCCCTTATGAATCAAATTTTTAGGGACCATTTGAGGAAATTTGTGTTGGTATTTTTTGATGATATACTAATCTACAGCTCTTCTTGGGATGCTCATTTACAACACTTAGAAATTGTCCTTCAAATCCTAAGACAACAAAAGTTATTTGCTAAGATGAGCAAATGTCACTTTGGTCAAACAAGTATTGAGTACTTGGGCCACATCATTTCCAAGGAAGGAGTAGCCACTGATCCTGAGAAGATTTCAAGCATGCAACAATGGCCAAGGCCTAAAACTCTCAAGCAGTTGAGGGGGTTCTTGGGACTCACAGGGTATTATAGAAAGTTTGTGAAGGGCTATGGCCTTATAAGTAGACCTTTGACTAATCTACTTAAAAAGGACAATTTTAATTGGTCCCCTGATGCTGAGATAACTTTTCAACAATTGAAATCAGCCATGTGTTCAACTCCAGTGTTGGCTCTTCCAGATTTCTCTAAGCCATTTATTGTGGAAACTGACGCGTGCGGTGTGGGCATTGGTGCTGTCCTTATGCAAGGAGGAAGACCTATTGCTTATTTAAGTAAATCTCTTTGCCCAAGAAATCAGGCTTTATCTATCTATGAAAAAGAATTCTTGGCTGTTCTTATGGCTGTGCAAAAATGGAGGCATTATTTACAAGGGCAGAGATTTACTATAAAAACTGATCAGCAATCCCTAAGATACCTTTTAGATCAGAAAATTGTGACTCCTATGCAACAGAAATGGATCACCAAACTTTTAGGTTTGGACTATGACATACAGTACAAACGAGGTTGTGATAACAGGGTGGCTGATGCTCTTTCCAGAAGAGTGCCCGAGGATGAGGATTGTTCCGCTATTACTGTGGTGGTTCCTAAATGGACAACACAAGTGATACAAAGCTACACAAATGACCCTTTTATGGAAGATATTCTGACTTCAAAGGCACTTGATCCTAACTCTAAACCTGACTTTCAGGTAATGGAAGGGCTAATCAGGTACAAAGGAAGGATTGCTGTGGGTACTCATTTGAATTTCAGAAATCTACTCCTGGCTGAGATGCATCAGGGTGCCTATGGGGGCCATTCAGGAATTTATGGTACTTATGTGAGGCTAAAGAGACTTTTCTTTTGGCCTAAGATGAAAAATGATGTGGTTTCTTTGGTTCAAAAGTGTGATGTTTGTGCTATGAGCAAGTCAGATAATGTTGCTTATCCGGGGTTGCTTCAACCCCTGCCTATTCCTGAACAAGCTTGGTCTCACCTATCAATGGATTTCATTGAGGGCCTTCCTGCATCTTGGGGTAAGAATATTATATTAGTAGTTGTTGATAGGTATACTAAGTATGCTCACTTCTTAGCTTTATCACATCCCTACACTGCTCAAACAGTTGCTAAGTTATTTTTGGATGTTATTTTCAAGCTACATGGGCTGCCTATCAGCATTGTTACTGATAGGGATAAGATTTTTACTAGCTCTTTTTGGAGGGAGCTGTTTGTTTTGCTAGGGATTAAGCTCAATCTCTCCTCTGCTTATCATCCTCAGTCTGATGGCCAAACTGAGAGGTTGAATCAATGTTTGGAACAATATTTAAGGTGCATGGTTCATGATAATCCTAGGCATTGGCTCAAGTGGTTACCACTAGCTGAGCATTGGTACAACACCAACTACCATTCAAGCCTAAAAATCACCCCCTTTGAGGCCCTATATGGTTATCCCCCACCTACATTTTCCTTGGGGCCTTACCTAGATTCTGTTAATACAGATGCACAAGACCTCATTCAACAAAGACAACATATTACCGAGTTAATTAGGGAAAACTTGGAGAAAGCTCAGAGTCGGATGAAATTTTTTGCTGATAGAAACAGAACAGAGAGGAGTTTTGAGGTAGGAGATATGGTGTTTCTCAAGCTTCAACCTTTTCGACAAAATTCGGTGCAGGTCCGAAAGAATTTGAAGTTATCATCGAAGTATTTCGGTCCTTTTAGAGTTTTAGAAAAAATTGGCTCGGTGGCTTACAAATTAGATCTACCCAGTGGCTCAAAGATACACCCTGTTTTTCATGTGTCGCTACTTAAGAGGAAAATTGGGGATAAATACGTACCTTCCCAGATACTTCCAGATATCGCTCCAGATGGCACCTATCTCATTGTCCCTCTCTTGGTCTTGGATCATCGTGAGATTCTGTCAAAGAATGGAAAAATTGAAGAGGTTAAATTAGAATGGGGGCCAAATCCTTGGGATTTTCAAAGCTGGGAAGACAAGAAATTCATAAAGAAAAGCTTCCCAAATTCATATCCTGGGGGTCAAGGATGTTCCACCCCCGAGAGTATTGTCACAGACAAGACTGAGATGAAGAAGATGGCAATGAGTAATCAAAAGATTATGGAGGATTCAAATAAAAAAATTGGAAAATTGGTGCAGGAAGATGACGAGAATGAGTTGGGAATGACTCTTGGGGATCCAAATATTGAAGCTGCATCAGATAATGATGATATGAAGACTTTTATTTAGTCCATACATGTGTTAACATGTGAGGACAAAATATCAAAGTTTTATTATGGGTATTCCAATTTAATATTTGTTATGTTTTAACCCTATTAGTTTTGAGTATTTACTTTTTGGACTTAGTGGTCCCAGATTATTATTTTGGCTGTACCTGCAATTTGAAAAGGAGGCAGAAAAATATTCTCTCGTCTCTCTCTTGTATTCTCTCTCTATTTTCCCCATTTCTCTCTCAACTTCCCCCATTTCTTCCCCTCCAAGAACTACTTAAATTACATATTTATAATTGTTTCAGAAAATACAAAAAAGATCAATTTATTGGTTGCATCAGGTTTCGTTACAATGTTCTCGCCAACTCTTTCCATTTAGTGATATTTTTCTTGATCTCTTTTCCTCTCTCCCCATCCACAACTTCCCTAATGCAACTAGCAATCATCTGTCGATTAACAAGCCCATCCCCATCCACAATAGCTTTAATGCCCGTTTTCCAAACATCCATGACAAACTTAGCATTCGTGGTCTGATCGGTCCATTGAGGCATTGCCACCATCGGAACTCCCAAACTTAATGCTTCTAGGGTTGAATTCCACTGACAATGCGTGACGAAGCAACATATTGCCTCGTGGGACAAAACATCTAGTTGAGGGCACCACGTCACAATTAGGCCTTTCTCTAAGGTCTCTTTTCCAAAATCATTAGGAAGTTTGCATAGCTCTGATTCCCTAACCACCCAAAGGAAATTCTTGTTGCTCAATTTTAGAGCCCATGCCAATTCTTCCATCTGTTTATCTGATAGCTGTGCTAAGCTTCCAAAAGAAACATATACAACTGATTGAGGTTGTTGTTTGTCTAACCACTCCACGCAAGCTCCAACCACGGGTTTGAAGATATTAAGCCCGTATTCTTTATCATCTGGCAGCCGCTTGTCTAAGTATGCAGAGGGTATAGTTGGCCCGATTGCCTTCGCTTGTACCCCTAATTGTGATATGTAATCAATCACCTGCAAAATATATAGCGGCATAGTTAATTAATAAGCACTTGATATGCATTACAAAAATGATAAAATTTTAAAAACAAGTGATAACATTTTTGTTAAAAATGACTATCACTTTTCTTAAAAATATTATCACATTTAACAATAAACCAATAGTAAGTCTTGTGTGAAACCGTCTCATGACATGAGACTACTATAAAATATGTCACTTATTACTTAAAAATTATCACTTTTAAAAAATTATCAAAATTTAATAATAAATGATAATACTTTCGTTAAAAGTTATGAAATTTTAACAATAATTGAAAATATTTTTGTTAAAAGTGACAATAGTTATATATATACCTGTTGCTCCAAGTCGTAGAAGGTGTTATAAAACAGCCAATCGGCTTTGTCAAGACCCCTGTACTGATTAAGAATCTCCTCAAGATACGGCAGGTAGGGGAAGATTATGCAATGAGCTTTGTAGCCCTCCTCGACTACTTCCATTTCTTTTTTACTTGGGTTTTAATTTTTTTAGTTAGGCTACTAATGCACTCAATTTATAGATAGCTACTTTTTGGCATGGTGTTTACAAATTCAGATAAGCTCATTTTAAAAGAATGTTTATCTACAAATAATCTCACTTAATAAACACTCTCGATCAGTTGATCCCAAAAATTTATTTTCATTTGTTTGGGCACGAATTTTAAAGAAAATGAGATAAAGTAAAAATAATGTAGAATAATTGTGGGTCTACTAAAAAATAAAGTGATTATTTACGAGTGTGATAATTAAATAATATTTGAATGGAAATAAATTTGGGGGACAGACGAAAATAGAAAATGAGAATAAATTTGAAGGACGGAGGGAGTATTTAATAAAAGTATGTTTAGTTAAGAATTGACCTATTTGGATGAGGATGAATCATTCTCTATATATATCCTCATTCATACCTATTATACACATATATCTCTATTTTAACAAAATTTCAAAAATCATATCATCAAGTTTTCATCCTCCTACATAATTTATTTCCTATTTTATTTTTCTCACTTATTATCTCTCCTAATTTTATTTTACCTACTTATTTAATAATAAGATAATATCAGTTACTATCATAATCATTATCACACTAACTAACAAAAACAAAATAATATAACATAATATTGATATGACATAAATTAGTGTTTGGTTAGAGATGGGGATATGAGGTGGATTGAATTTTATGTCAAATCAAAATTGATGTTGTATTATTTTATTATTGTTAGTTAGTAAAGTAATGATTGAATGATTATATGATAGTAAATGTATAATATTTTATTATTATTAGTGAATGTGATAATGTACCATGTATAATATTTTATTATTATTAGTGAATGTGATAATGATTAAGTGTTAATAAATAATTTTATACTTTTATTTTTTATAAATCAATATAATCTAATATAACAATTATATATTTGTAATATTAATTATATATATATTGAAGAATTATATATACTCCCTCCGTCCCCCAAATTTATTCTTATTTGTATTGACACGAGTTTTAAGAAAAGTGAGATAAAGTAGATAAAGTGAGGATAAAGTGGAATAATTGTGGGGTCCACCAAAGAATAAAGTGATTGTTTATGAGTGTGATAATAAAATAATATTTTCAAAAAGTAGAATGAGAATAAATTTGGGGACGGACGAAAATAAAAAGCGGGAATAAATTTGGGGGATGGAGGGAGTACTCTTTTTTTTAACGGAAGAATTACATATACTAAACAAAAAGGTGGGAATTTTTTTTAATGAGATAAGTAGATAGTATTAAAAATTAAATTAATATTTGATAAAAAATTAAAGTAGTATTAAAGAGATCAGTGAACATTTAATATGAAAACTAAATATGAGTATTAAATAAAAATGATATATAATAAGTATGAGAGAATAAATTGAATGAGATAAAAAAAAACATATTAGTATATACTAAATTTTGTGAAAATAAATATGTAGTTGAGAGAGAGGGAGATGTGCACATCCAAAATAAAATGGGATGGGATGTGTTCATCCACATTCAGATGTGAACATCTCTAACAAAACAAGGTCTTACAGTTTAGAAGTTGTAAAAAGTAAGTTGAGATATCCCAACTTTATTTTTCTCACCGCCTCCACCCATTCGCCCACCTCGAATTTTGCCATCTCGCACCTCTAGTCAACTTAAAAAAAAATTAAAAAAATATTCGTTTTATGATTAATGAGAATAATAAATAAGTTTGACCACCCCTCTAAATCACATCCAATATCTTAATTTGATATTAGATTTTAGATTTTTTAAATGATAATAATAGTAAATATAAGGTAATTATAATTAATGAGATTAATTAGTAATTCATTATTATTATTATTATTATTATTATTATTATTATCCTTGACTGATTAATTTTCTCTTACTTCAATCATTGTTTAATGCCACACAATAATTTTTATCCATTTTTATTTCTAACATTAGAGCATATTATTTTCTATATAAACGTTATAGAGACAATTATCCATCCAACGTATCTAAAGGTGGCAAAGGAAAAATAAGATATACATTTAAAACATCTTATAAATTATGTAGGCCTTAGACAAACTCAAAGTCACAGACAAAATAAAATGTTAGGTAGCTTATAAAATTTTAAAATAAACTCCTTATAATTTATAAGTTGTAAAAAAAAAAAGTTAGTATATCCAATTTATTTGTCTCACCACCTCCACTTCCATCCATTCGTCCCACCCCTGATATTTTCATCCCTCTCATCTCTATCTCAATGTAAAAATATATTTATTTTACGTTAATGTCATTTTTTATGATGATGAGTTACTTGATAAGTGATGAAGAATTTAAACAATTGGCAAGCTTATGACAGTACTTGTGCTGAGAGTGATATTGAGTGATCATATTTGCCTATATACTTGAGAGATGAGTGATACACAACCGTAAAGATTGTGATGAGTGAATTTGATCTTGTGTTCATCGATTCTTGATTGAGGATTGGTAAGTTGATATATTTTGCATGAAAAGTTGAGCATTGATTTGGAATAATATTGTCTGATATTAAACAAAATGAGGATCACGTTTGATGCAATTACTTTTCTTTATTTTGTCGTTTTATTGCTCGGATGAATAATATTCTAATTTGGGGAGTAATTAGGGTCCTATTTGGATAAAATTCAAACTCATTTTTATATAATTTATAGATGTTTTGACTGTATTTAGGACTCTAATTGTTATATATTTGATAATTGATCTATTTTGCAAAGAATTATGTATTTGTAAGGAAAATGAGTAAAAGGGTGGAAAATGAGCAAGTTCGATAAATCGTAAATCTATTCGACCAATCCAAATGGTGAAAATCATGTATCATGTGAAAAATCTTGAAAAGAAGATTGCAATGAAAAAATAATCGAGTCAATCAGAGTTTTAGAGCTGAAGATATAAAGAAATAAAGGTAATAAGTTGAAGATCATGCAAAATGGAAAAAATATGCAGAAAAACGGTGTCATTCTGTGAAGCGCGTGCCATTTTTGAAGAAACTTTGCGACGTAGCAAACAACCCGTGCGAGCTGTGTTTTAAAAAGCGGATCGGACCGGCCGGTCGGACTGGTCCGATCGCTATTCGGACACCTCTCCGGACCGCTTTAGTACGTTGGACCGAGCATTTTCAAAAGCGCTCAAAAGCGGTAAAAACCGGGTTGGACCGGTTGCTCGTTGGACCGGCCGAAACTGCGCTTTGACAAATTTTTTAATTAAATGGTATTTTTTTACACAAAATTAACTAAATTAATTATATATAATACATATTAAATATAATTTAATAATATAATGTCTAATTTTAATTCATAACCCTAGATAATATATATAGTTTCACTTCCTGGAAATACAACTCTAAATCTCCACCCTCCTCCGGTATAATATCTAACTTTAATTTATTTTTTAATAAAATTTATTTATAAGATATATAATTTTATTAGAAAATATATATATATATATATATATAATTATATATTATGTATTTATGATGTCATACCGGTTCAACCGCTTTAAAAATGGTTGGACCAGGTTGAACCCGGTCCGAACAAAAATATTAAGGTGGCAGGGTGATGGAGACGAGATCGCAATCTTGTTTAATTATGAGCATATTTGGAGAATCGAGAATATTAGGAAGATTATATTTATTTATTTTATTTCCTTTGTTATTTGATTTAATTAGATTAGATTTATAATTATGTTTAGTAGGTTATTTTCTATTTAAGATCAGAATGTAATTCCTTATGAGGCAGTTTATGAATGAATTAAAAAAGAATTGGGTTTTTCCCATTTATCGTGTTATTTCGTTCTTAATCCGGCATTCAAGATAAATCAACGGAGTTAAAACGTTAATCACGTTTATATAATCTTCTGGGTATTCACAGAATCAACAGATTATTACGTTTGTTCGTGCTTCCGCCTGCATCAGTTGGTATCCAGAGTCACGGTCACGCTCCTGTCATGCCTCCCCGTCGTCACCATCCCGTTGAGACCGCCATGGAGATGACAGAGTTGAAACACCGAATTAACTCTCTTTATCAATCTGTTCGAGCGATGCATCTCAAGCAAACTGAGTGCTATAATAAGTTTGCTATTTCTCCCCCACACTACCACATCCACCATTGCCAGCCACAACTAATACAATCGGACTTACAGATATTTTATGGTTCAGTTAATCCGATTGTAGTTTATGATTGGATCTCCGCGTGTGAATTATTTTTTTACTCCAATTCTGTTCCCATGGACCGTCGAGTCTCGCTGGTAGCAAAACACCTCCACGGCCGCGCTGCCATATGGTGGAGTGGTCTTAAGAAATCCCGTTTACAATTGGGTAAGCCCAAAATTAGAGATTGACAGAAATTCACTAAATATTTAATCAGAAAATTCATACCAGGTGTGGCACCTCTCGTTGGCCTCCCCCAAGCATCACGCACACTGCCCATGTCCCACCAGTTTCGAGCCGTTGTAGCAGACCACTTCTCATCCTCTCGCCCATCTACAGACGCTGCACACACTGCCATGGCCACCGCGACTAAGGACCTGAGTGCTTTCGATCGCCGATGTGTGCAAGAGAGGCGTCCATCCAGTGCAGCGAATCACATTGATGTGCTTCTCTCTGGGGACGATGATATTGATAATTTAAATTGGTTTAATGACGGGTCTTTATTTTTTGAGGGATCTGCTGATATCGAAGTAGAGGCTGAACAGGTTTATCACGGGCCACCAATATTTGATGTTGATCATGATGATGAAGAACCATCCTTAATTGATCAAGTGCTTCCCATCTCTAACACTACGCTTAAAGATAAGACGTGCCAAAACTTTGACACTGCCTCGATAGTGGTATCACTTTGTCCTCACAGAATAACTATTATTTTTATTTTATTAATCATGATAGTTATTTTGTTAATGAGTTTTTGAACTTTCCTTCGACCTACCGTCTCAAGATTTTGGGCCAAGTGCGTACTGCGGATATTTTTCGAGGTCAAATATTTAGAGGTCTTAACTAACTCCAAAGATCAGTTTCGATTCGAGGACGAATCGTTTCAAAAAGGGTGAGAATAATGGGGACGAGATCACAATCTTGTTTAATTATGAGCATATTTGGGGAATCGAGAATATTAGGAAGATTATATTTATTTATTTTATTTCCTTTGTTATTTGATTTAATTAGATTAGATTTATAATTATGTTTAGTAGGTTATTTTCTATTTAAGATCAGAATGTAATTCCTTATGAGGCAGTTTATGAATGAATTAAAAAATAATTGGGTTTTTCCCATTTATCGTGTTATTTCGTTCTTAATCCGGCATTCAAGATAAATCAACGGAGTTAAAACGTTAATCACGTTTATATAATCTTCTGGGTATTTACAGAATCAACAGATTATTACGTTTGTTCGTGCTTCCGCATGATGCAGGTCAACTTCCGCTTTTAAAACATAGAGTGCGAGAGTTGACGAAGAAATTCGCATAGCCCGTGTTGTTTGCAGAGGGTAGACAAAGAAATTCACACGGATTGCTCAAAATTGCACAACCCATGCGACTTCCAAAATAACATGTGCAAAGTGTAAAAATTGGCAAAAATGTAATATTTTTTTAAATATTTTAGTGGGCCTAATTGTAATATCCATCCTATGTGTACCTATTAATACCTCTTCTAGTCAAATTTTAGTCATTAGTTAGATTATTTTAGCTTATATTAGATTAGAATTAGCTTAGATTAAATTAGGTGGGTTAGCTCACCTGACCACCGGGCTCTTCATTTGAATGAGTGATCCGGTTCGATTTCCTCGGGAACGAATTAGGAGGGAGATATAAGGTTGACGACTTTTCTCTCAATTGGTTACAGAATATTTTTTTTAATTCAGTTAAATATATTCAAATCAATTCTAAATTTAAAAATACATGCGTAATTATTTTCTTAGAACTATTAAATCTTGGCTTCAACTAGAGATTCATTAGTCCCTCTCCTCTCTCAAGGTCAAGGGATCCAAACTCTTCATACTCCAAAAAATTATGTCCGTACTTCTTCTTTGAAAGTATTAGTAATTATTGGAACGAAGGTTGGATATAAATTCTTCCATGTTCAAATCAGAATTTCCACCTTCGACCATAGATTGTGTTGCCAGTTTCTTCCATTTGGTGATATTTTTCCTGATCTCCTCTGCTCTCTTCCCTTCCCCAATTTCCCTTATGCAACTTGCAATCGTCTCCCGATTAACAAGCCTATCATCGTCCACTCTTGCTCTAACGCCTGTCTTCCAAATATCCATAACAAACTTAGCATTTGTGGGTTGATCGGTCCACTGAGGCATTGCCACCATTGGAACTCCCAAACATAAAGCCTCCAACGTTGAATTCCACCCGCTATGCGTGACAAAACAACATATTGCCTCATGTGACAGTACGTCTAGTTGTGGGCACCATGACACAATTAAACCTTTTTCGGAGGTCTCTTTTGCAAAATCAATAGGAAGTTTGGATTGCTCTGTTTTCCTAACCACCCAAAGGAAATTCTTGTTGCTCAACTTTAGAGCCCATGCCAGTTCTTCCATCTGCTTATCTCCCAGCTCAGCTAAGCTTCCAAAAGAAACATATACAACTGATTCGGACCGTTGTTTGTCCAACCACTCCATGCAACCTCTGACTTCGGGCACGTAGATGCTAAGCCCATATTCTTTATCATCCAATAGACGTTTGTCTAAGTACATAGATGGTATAGTTGGCCCAATTGCCTTCACTCGTGTGCCAGAATTCGTCATGTGATCAATCACCTGCAAAATTACAGCCGCGTGAATACTTATACTTACACGAGAATTATAACACGCGCGTGTGATGAATAATTGGCAAAGCTGTGCAATATTCTACATGTAGTAAAATCTAGACTATGGAGGAACACAATTTGAGAGAGAGAGAGAGACCTGTTGCTCCAAGTCGTAGAAGGTGTTAAAAAACAGCCAATCGGCATTCTCAAGACCCTTGAACTGATTAACAACCATCTCAAAAACGGCCGGGTAGGATCCCGGAGCAGAGATGAACGAAGGCAGATCTTCGGGCCGCAACGGCGGGAGCCCGGGAATCAAAATCTCATCCTCTTCACCCGACAACGGAACCTTCAAATCCCCTTCGTACACGTGGTGGTAAATGTGATCCACAGCGCACGACTGTGTAAAGAACGCCGCCGCAAGCACGCCCAACTCCTTCGCCACCGGCAACGCCCACAGTATACTCGGGTCGTACACCATGCAGTCCACGGGCCTGCCCGAATCCGCCAGTCTCTTCATCACCTCCTTCAATGTCCTCGACCCGGCTTCTTGAAATTTGGCCAGGCGGGTCTCCAGGCTTGTATCGGGCGGTGCCCCGTCGTCGAATCCGTCGGAGATGGTCTCCAGTGAGATGGTGTCCGACGAGAAGAGCGTGGTTTTGGCAACGGATTTGATTACGACTAAAGTTATTCGGATATTTTTATGGAGCAAGCGTTTGGAAAATTGGAGCATCGGATTTATGTGGCCTTGTATTGGAAGAGGGAAGATGATGCAATGCGCTTTGAATTTCTCCTCATTTCCAATTCCTTTCTCCATTTTTAAATTCATTCATGTATTTGGGAATGTACCACATTCTCTCTCTATATATAGCTACTTGGCACATATATCGACCTACGTTAATTAGATCGGATTGCCTATTTCAATTCATGTTGCATCTGATATTCCACTCAACGGATGATTGCCATGTGTTAAATATTAAAATTACTATTTAATTCTTCTTAATATATACCATGTAATATATTTAACACATGGCAATCATCCGGTGTGTGGAATATCAGATGCAACATGAATTGGAATAGGCAATCTCATCCGTACATTAATATGCTAATCCTTTCTATTCTTAATTAATTTATTACACATCTCATTTCAAAATAAAAAATAAAAAAATTTAACACATCCCTACATTAATATTCTTATATTTTCTATCCTTATTTACTTATATCTATCGCAAAAAGATTATACTGAAATTAATCTAACCATTTAGACCTCATTCGGTTGGTTAGATAAATTAAGATAAATTAAATTATCTTATCTAATTTGATATTTAGTTTAATGAACAAAAGTCCAAAACTAAAATTCAATTATTTTATGAATGGAAGATAATATTATTTTGGGGGAGAGGTACGATAATAATTCATTGTTTTTATCTTTACTAAAATACTGATTCCCTTATATTGAAAAGGAGAACCATAATTCACTTTATTTTTGTTTATGATATAAAGGACAAAATTGTCAATTGCATATGTTTCTATTATTAATCTTACAATCCAAACATTCAAAATGAAATTATCTTACACTACTAATTATCTTAATCCATCAATCCAAATATAGTATTTAACTCCTAGATAATAATCTCTAGATTATAATCTTGTATAATCTATCTTGTGTTATTTATCTTATCTATTGAACCAAATAAACCCTTAATTTATTCACATCGAAGTTTAAATTATCAATTTATATTAATAAATAATCATATTGGAAGAAATGGAATCCTGCAATCCCCTTTATACTTTATGCATTATTTAAAATTTGTATCCAACCTATTTAGCACAGCTTTTTGGGACAAAATGAGTAATATTGGTTTCCTAAGACTCTTTCATTTCACAAGAACAATCATATTTAAGATTTTACACGGTACAATATAAATTATAGAGAATAATCGAATGATATGACTATAATTTAGGACAAATCAAAAATAAAATATTGAATATGGTTGTGGGATTAATTAAGGGAATTTTTTTTTTGACAGTGATTAAGGGAATATTAGAATAAGGGATTTAATAATAAATAATCTCCATTTATGTCTCCATTAATTAATATTACTTACCTCTATTGCTTTGTAATAACTGAGACATAGGAGTCAATTCACATATTACTCATATTTGCCAGATTGATTAAATTAACATAAAAATAAATTGGGTTAGGGGGTAGGTATGTGTGTGTTTGTCAAATAAAATCAATGAATAAGAAAATAGGAATTAAATTTCAATATAGTCAATAATTCCGCCTATTTGATTTATGTGTCCGTGGAATTTTTTTTGTATACAAGCAGTAGTAATAACTTTTCAGTGCCACGTTATTTAAGAAAAACGGTTGTTTTATTACAACAATCAATATTTCAGTAACCCAGGTTATTGATACTAAGCCATTTTGGAGAATACACTAGCCTTAGAATATTTGGCATTTTTTTTTTTTTTTGAAATTTTTATAAATTTTTGATAAAAATTTTCGAACATTTTCTCATTTTTGTACTGTGTTAAAAATAATATAAAAAAATTAAAAAAATTTGAAAAAAACTAACGAACAAAAAGATAGTATATTTTCCAGAAAGATAGCGTATTCATCCCGATAATGTATTTCCCAAAAAAGATAGTGCAAATAACCTTAGCCTATTCAGCATTCTTAAAATTGGAAAATTATGGAGAGTTGAAAGCCCATGTTTTCCATTTTTTTTATTAGTCAAATAACATGGGCCCTCCTCAAAGCCACAAATGAATCAAGATTTACAGTTGTAGCATATAACATGAGAGTTCTATTTTAAATTCAAGTAGCAAATGGGTCTTTAGTTGCGTTTCTAATTTATTAAATGAGTAACATAATTTTAATTGAATCCAAATAATAATTCATCACTTTAATTAATGAGTTTAATTTAATTTTCTGATAAATTATAAATATAAATATTATTTTTATAATTAAATTCATTCAGTCAATTTAGTATTAGTAATTGCAAAACATTTTATAAAATTTGATAATTAAATATAATAATTTTGAATAATTTTCACACAAACTACCTGGGTGTGCCTATATACAAACTACACTGATTACATCAGCTGCATAAGTAAGTTTCCAATATATTTATTTCAATTCCTAAATTTTTTAAATTATTTTGTATATGCTATAGTACTCTCTTCCTTCTACATCCTTGAAGTTTCAAAAAAAAAAATGTTAGTTATGGCACTAAAATGTTAGAAAAAACTAAAATTAATATTAGTTGGCTTTCATGATTATTGAG
>JAPKLY010000265.1:102501-139321 GCA_026898435.1 Prunella vulgaris
ATCCATGAATTGGGAATCCTGCAGATTGTATGATTCCATTTATTCTGCTAATTATTTCATGCCCAAATATGTTCCAATCATGACTATTTGGATATTTTGATGCATAAATCCATGCTTCTGATTCTGCAATATATGCACTGATATACCTTGTAAGGTTTTATTCTGTGTTGAATTTGTTATCAGCATAACAAAACCTGAGGTTCTGTTCCCAGAATCCAAATTTGCGAAACCAATTTGTTTATATGTATTAGACCGTGTTTCTCCTTTATACATGATTTCATAATAAAACCCCCAAATCCGAATTGAAACTCCATGTTTCCAGATCATCGAAAACCCTAGAAACATTTTTCGATTTCAGAAAACATTTTCGATTTTTCATTTCCAGAAAATAATTACGAAACAATTTTCGAAACAATACCTGTACCCGCGACGCCGTCGGCCCTGAAGAGGCCTTGACGGCGAACGACGCTACAACGCCGAGTCGCGACCGCGTTTCTGGCGCGATGGTAACGACAAACGCCGACGGCGCCTACATGGCGCGACGGCATGAAGGCCCCCTGAAGCGGGCCGCTTGCCGCGACGAACGTCGACGGCGCCTGTACACTGTCCGACAACGCGACTCCACGAAACGCGACAGTAGAACGGCGCTCCGCCCTACGCGACTCCGCGAAGACGACAGCGCTGTGACGCTGCGATGGCGGTTGTGCGACCGCCGCGACGGCGACGACGCCAGAAGCGTCAGCCAAGGTAACGACGGCCACCGCGCGACGGCACCTGACCTGCGCGTCTACGACACACGCCGAACGGTCGAATGACGGCGGCGGGCCCCTATTCCGCGACAGCAGCGTCCTCCGTTCCACGCGACGGAGACGAACGTCGCGATTCCTGAACGGCAATGCGAGCGGCGGCTGTGCGATTCCCGGTGTCTCCGGTGCGACGCCGCCTGTACGATGATGTCCCAGGCGCGCGACAGGTGCGACGACTGTATTTTTCAGCGGCATCTTCTGATTCCGCACGATGGCACACTCAGGCGACGTGGACCAAACCCTCCGCGTTTTTTCTGCCATTTTTTGTCTCTGGAAATAGAAACCTTGGACCAAGTCGTGTATCTTCCAGAAACCCATGACTAATTTTGGGCCTGATCATTTTTAGTTTGGGTTGTTTGTGGTCCAGCCTCCCTTCTATGAATTGGGCCCGTTTATTAAAAAAAAAAGGGCCTCCTTATTTAATTATTTGGGCCCTTCTTATAATTTAAAAAAATATAATAATAATAATATTTACATGGGCCAATTTTTTTTAATTTAATTGATTAGGCATTTTATTTAGTTGATCCTAATTAATTTGGATCCTAACAATTATTTTTGGGTCCGATGTCCCATTAATAAAATTCATAATGGTATTATAAAGCCCAAATCATTAAATTTTTTTAGGCCTTATCCAATAATTATTTTTTGGCCCGAAGTCCCATTAATAAATGTCTTATAAAAGTCATACACCCAAAAATATTAATACCCCTACAATTAATTAATTTTTGTCTCAACAATTTTTTATTGATTGAGCCTTAATTATTAAATGCTACAAACAAATAATTTTTAATAAATTTTCATTTATTAATTTTTGTAGCAAAAACATGTCAAACATTACTAAACGTGAATTCGATCAATTGGCACTTGATTGCCATAACTATTTAACATAGGGCTCTCAACGTTGAAATCCACTTTGTCTCTAAAGACTTTACTGACACAACTAGATAACCATCTAAATCCACAACTGCCCAAATGGCACAAGCTCTAATCTTCTTAAGACATCATCTTTACAAAGATCTTAAGAACGAATACCTCACTGAAAAAGATCCATCGACGTTGTGGAAATCCCTCCAGGATCGATTCCAACAACAACACGATGTGATCCTCCCCGAAGCCAGACATGCTTGGATAACACTTCGTTTCCAAGATTTTAAGTCTGTAACGGAGTACAACTCCGCCCTACATCGCATAGTTTCTCAGCTCAAGCTGTGTAATGAACCGATAACTGATGATCAATTAATCGAAAAAACTCTTTCCACTTTCCACGCTAGTAATCTTGTACTCCAGCAGCAGTACAGGGCCAAAGAGTATCAATCACACTCCGACCTCATTTCTGTACTTCTAGTTGCAGAAAAGCACAACCAATTGTTGATGAAAAATCACAATACTAGACCGGTTGGCTCACAAGTTGTGTCTGAAGCACATGCTACTCGGAGGAACTCTAGAGGCCGCAAACGTTGAAAAGGAAATGAGGCGAGTGGGGGACGCGGATCGATCCAAGGTCGAGGCCGTGGTAGGGGACGAGGTCGAGGTCGCAACAATGCACAACCTAGTGCAACTGAAATGAATGCACCTCAAGATCAACCATCGAGCTCACGTGCACAGAACGAACAAGTCTGTCACAAGTGTGGATGCGACGACCATTGGTCTCGCTCGTGTGGTACACCAAAAAATTTGGTAGAGGCATATCAACGTATGCTAAAAGACAAAAAGGGGAAGGCTCCTAAAGGTGAATCACACCACACCAACCTTCCCGAGGCAGGCTTTGTCATAGACAAGAATGACCTCTTGGGTGAACATATGACTATTGTTTACAAAAATAATTTAATACGTTTTTGATAAAGTAGGACCTAAGTGATCCCTTGTGTGGCTGATCAATCAGCGTCTGTAAAAATTGGCTCTCCTTAGCATTCCTCATATCTAAACGTATCTAAACATACACTTGTGTGTTTATGGAGATTAATGTTTTGTGCTTAGTAGATAGTGCTACTACACATACTATCTTAAAAGATAGACAGTTTTTCCAAACATTAACTGAAAAAGAAAGGAAGTGTCACTACTATTTCCGATGACGACATACAAATCGTTAGCTCCGGAAGAGCCTCGATCATTCTACCTATGGGTACCGAATTAATAATCGAAAATGCTTTATTGTTTCCACAATCAAATCGTACCCTCCTCAGTTTCAAAGACATTCGACAGAATGGCTATCACATTGAAACAAATACTGAGGACAATAGTGAATATCTGTTAATGACTCACTATTTAAATTATCGTAAATACATCATCGAAAAACTTCCATCTTTCTCGTCTGGCTTGTATTACACATACATCAGACCCTCAAATCTCCATATAACACTCAATCTAAAATTTAATGATCCAAATTCTTTCAAATTATGGCATGAGCGGTTAGGACATCCAGGACAAACTATGATGTGTCGGATTCTATGTAATTCAATTGGCCATAACATAACACACAACAGAATCCCTTCTGTTAACAAATACATATGTGATGCTTGCACAATGGGCAAACTTATAATTCGACATTCTAGTAGTACAGTAAGAACAGAATCTCCTAAATTTCTTGAACGAATTCAAGGAGATATTTGTGGACCGATACATCCTGCATCCGGACCATTTCAGTACTTTATGGTCCTAATAGATGCCTCCACTCGGTGGACTGATGTTACCATGCTATCCACCAGCAATACTGCTTTTGCAAAGCTTATTGCCCAGATTATCCTGTTGATATCACAATTCCCAAATCATCCAATCAAATCCATGCGCATGGACAATGCCTGTGAATTCACCTCTAAGGCATTTGATGATTATTGCTTGGCATTGGGAATTAAAGTAATGGTCTAGCCGAATCATTAATTAAACGTCTCAAATTAATCGCTAGACCGCTACTACAAAAATCGAACTTACCCGTTACATGTTGGGGGCATGCTATTCTAAATACATCATCACCAATCCAAATCCGACTAACTGCATATCATGAATATTCCCCTATTCAACTCGTGCGTGGAAATGAACCTAACATTTCCCAAGTGCGTACATTCGGTTGTGCAGTGTATGTTCCAATACCACCACCTAAGCGAACATCTATGGGCCCACAAAGGAAACTCGGTATTTACATCGGTTTTGTATCTCCCACAATACTTAAATACCTCGAGCCTTTAACTGGGAATCAGTTTACAACCCGTTTCGCTGACTGCACATTCGATGAAGATCTATTTCCGGCCTTAGGGGGAGAGAAAAATACCACATTTAATAAATGCCGTGAAATTACTTAGAACACAAAAGATCTTCAGTTCCTAGACCCACGCACAAATCAATCTGAACTTGAAGTTCAAAAGATAATAAATTTGCAATACTTAGCAAATAATCTGCCAGATGCATTATCAAATGCATTACTGATTATAAATGTAGTGACTATGAATAGTTGAGGTTCCAATGAAATCAAATAATATTGATGCCCCTATACTCCAGAAGCGTAATGAACCTCCTTACACAAAACCAAGGTATATTAATGCTAATAATATATTCAGTCACTCATGAAATCTCCTGAAGGGATTCGTCCTTAAGACGAGAAATCCTAGTAAAAAGCACGTGCACATAGCAATCAAAATACTAGGATTGCGGAACACCCAGATCAATACATACTTTTGGGAAATGATAAAGATCGAGTTTACATGAATCTTAAAATAAATAAACACATGAGACAAACATATCACTGTTGTCGACAACATATTCGTACCCATAGTTGCTCTTTCTAAAATCTAGCCAGTATCTAAATTCGGTGCCCGAAACACTTTGATTAGATGCAATAGAAAGAAGCAAGTATGGAAGAGCTTGACTCGCAAAATAAATAAACTATTTTGTTCTATCGTTCATACCCCCAAATATTTTATCCCTGAAGGATATAAATGGGTATTAATACGAAACAAAATAAAGTTGAGAGATACAAAGCGAGATTAACAGCTTAAGGGTTTTTCGCAGTGACCCATTATTGAGTTTGATGTGATCAAACAAATTCTCCTGTTGTTAATATTATAAAATTCCGCCATATATCACTGGCAGTTAAATGCAGTTAATGGACATAGTTACCGCATACTTATACGGATCATTAGATTCTGACATCTATATGAAAATCTCTGATGGATTAAATATTTCCCAAATGAGGAATAACGAACGTCGTAGTATGTTCAGCATTAAATTGCAACGCTCGTTATATGGCTTAAAACAGTCAGGTCGTATGTGGTATAATCGACTAAGCGAATTCCTCCTGAAAAAGGAATACGTAAATAACGAAGCTTTTCCTTGTGTCTTTATTAAGAAATCCCTTAATGGTTTTTGCATCATCTCGGTGTATGTGGATGATCTAAACATTATCGGAACAAGGAAAGATATTGAAGAAACAAGTTCAATCTTAAAAACTGAATTTGAAATGAAAACATTGGGTAAAACCAAGTTCTGTCTTGGCCTGCAGATCGAGCATTTCCCTGAAGGAATACTGATACACCAATCAGTTTACCTAAAGAAAGTGTTGCAGAGATTCCATATGGATAAATCTCATCCTTTAAGCACTCCAATGGCTGTCCATTCCCTCGATTTGGAAAAGGACTCATTTAAACGTAAAGAAGATACCGAAGAGCTATTGAGACCTTAAGTTCCCTATCTAAGTGCGATTGGCGCACTGCTCTATCTTGCAAACTGCACTAGGCCAGATTTTTCCTTTGCAGTGAATCTACTTGCAAGATTCAGTGCCTTCCCTACGAGGAGACATTGGAATGGTCTGAAACATATCTTACGATATCTTCAAGGTTCTCAAGATCTTGGTCTTTTCTATCAAAGAAACCAAGACAAAACACTTATATGTTATGCTGATGCTGGTTATCCATCTGATCCCCATAATGCGAAATCGCAAACGGGTTATGTTTTCCTCTGTGGTGGTACAGGCATTTCATGGAGATCTGTCAAACAAATTTTGGTGACCACATCGTTAAACCACTCAGAGATCATAGCTCTATACGAAACTGCACGAGAATGTGTTTGGTTAAAGTCCCTTGTAAAACACATTCACGATTCGTGTGATATCCCTTCTGTTGACTTAAGCCCCTCAATTATCTATGAAGATAATGCTGCATGTATTGCACAAATGAGCAATGACTATGTCAAAGAGAACTTGACGAAACATATATCCCCAAAATTCTTTTATCCTCACGAACTCCAAAAGAGTGGTGAGATCACGATAAAACAAGTACGCTCAAGTGACAATCTAGCTGATTTGTTCACTAAATCCCTTCCCACTTCGACTTTTGAAAAGTACGTACATGGAATCGGGATGCGTAGACTTGGAAGGTTGTTATCTTCAGGGGGAGTATCGAATACTAAACAATCATAATAATTGGATCCTTAAGATTGTTTATAATACTCCACTGGATGACTCTTGTATTCTTCCTTGTCATTATTATGTCCAAGGGGGAGTGTTATAATATATTCATAATATATTATATTATTGTATGGACATAATATTACTAGATTATAGTCCAGTGGGCTTTAGGCCCACAAGACTTAGATGCTAGGGTTAGGTACTCTTATATATATTGTATCGTTCCATTGTATTCTATACCTCTCAATATTGTAAACACTTTTACGGCAGATAGTTTATACTCTCCTGACTTGGGCGCCCCCAGACGTAGTCACTCTGTGGCGAATTGGGTTACCAAACTCCGTGTTATTTACTTTACGCTTTACGCTTTTCTCTCGATTACAACACTCCCCACGTCTTTGCCTCAATTAAAGCTAACCAACAAATGTTCAAATTGGTCAAACATGTCTGCTGCCAGATTTCTTAAGCAATTGGGCTCAAATATTGGGCCATCAAATTAATCAAATGACCTTGCAATATTTAATAACCATGACAAAATAATTGAGCCACAAATAAATTATTTAAGTAATTATTCCATATGACCATCTCAAGTTATTTTCTTCATTTCATCCAATTAATATTTGCATCTATTTTGTTCAATTAAAACTCATTTTTCTATAAAATATCAAAATAGATGTCTATCTCACAATTAAACTCAAATAATCTAATTAATGTGAATTAATGCAAGAAATCAATTAAAATAGATCAATTAAGCACACAAATTTTAAGCAAAAGCCACACTAATCAGTATGCCACCCCTAAATATAACCAACATATTTATTAAATATATCCATTAATATCTAAGCAAATCGTTATAGCCTTTTACAAATTATGTATATACTCTCCCCCTGTATTAGCTATTGTGAGAAATAATAGGCATCCACGAAAAAAATCCTACCACATACATTTCTCCTCATCATTCTTCTCGCAGACCGGTGCTCACCTCCGTTACAACTCTGTCCCTCCATTGTCATTGTTCCTCCGATGTTGCATCTCCGCCAGTTTCTTCCCCACCGAAACTCCGCTGGTTTATGTTACTAATTTGTTTGACATTTAGGAATCAGAGAGCCTGGGAAGTTGGTGTTGAAATTCATTAATTAAACTATTGACATTGGTATTCATTTCATTAAACAAATTGGTATTGTTGATTTGATCAAACAAAAAATTTCTACTATTTGATGAGTTGAGGAATTGGAAACTACAAAAGGGGATAAATATTCATTTTAGAAATATTCAATAAAATATTAATATTGGTGATTTTATCCCACTTTATCCTATCTACCCATATCAAGCATCCATATTAAAATTTTATCCCTCTTTATCCAACCTACCCCATATTAAATTTACCCCATACTAAATTTACCCATAGTATGAATATAGATATAGATAGTGATTACACGTCACTACTTAGACAAACACTTATATAAAAATTTCTACGGATCTAAGATCCGTAGAAATATCCATACCCATGCCCATTAACCCACAAACCCATAACACATGACCCGGATCCAATACCCATGAAATTAATTGAACTATATTGATTTCAAAATTTCATTTCACACTACGTCATTCTCTCTCCTCCTTCTCTCTGCTCGTTCTCTCTCCCACTCCTCGGTTCCCACAAATTTCTTTGGCCGTTTTCTTCAGTTTTTCCGGCGATTGCAAGCATTTTCCACTCGTTGAAACTGTGCGACTCTCATTTCATCCTTTCTTCTCGCTCGCTTGTTGATATTTCTGCGTTTTCTCCTTCGCGAAGAGGTAAGTGAAAATCTAGGTTTTCTGGTTTTTTTTATTCTTTTATGTTGATTATTGTAGTCGCGTTTGTGATTTTTGGTTGTTTTGAACTTGTTTTTCAGTTTTGTTCATCGTAGGGTTTAGTTTTTGTTGATTTTTTGTTTTTCAGTTTCGCATTATTGTTGCTGATCTCCAGATTTTGTTTCATGTTAATGTTCTGGTTTATTTTTGTTTTTGTTAAGCTTGATGATCCTTTGGTTGTGCTGTTTTTGTGTTGTTCATGTTTGTAACATGAAAGTTTCTGGTAGTGACATATATTGTTACTATATTGTAACATATAAGTACGTATTTTACAACACAGATTCTGTGCATGTTATATTTATTTTATTATGAAGTTTTGGTGATTCTGTACCACAATGTTCATATTTTTGTAAAAGTTTCATATAGTAACATATATTGTAACATATATGTACGTATATTGTAACACAGATTCTGTGCATGTTATATTTATTTTATTATGAAGTTTTGTTAATTCTGTAACACAATGTTCATATTTTTGTAACATATTTTCTATTTTTGGTCTTATTAGTTGTTATTTACATATTTTTTATTCTGTTTTATTTTAATTTTTCTTATCATGTTTATATTATATAGTAATGTGCATATATTATTGCTTTTTAATATCTATTGATTAGTAACACAGTTTGGATGGATAGTAACATGAATTATATGATTTAGTAACAACTATTTTGTTTAATTGTAACACAACTTGTTATGATGCCAGAAGTGTTATTCTTTTCATTTACTAATAAACATTTTTTATCATTATTTGTAGTAACACATTTTTTCTGTTTTAGTAGCATGTTTAAGATTATTTAGTAACACACATGTTATTTAATTGTAACATAAATAAATTGTTTATAATGCTTATTTTCCCTTTTTTACCAGAATAAACAATGGCTTCAGATGATTCTCCCATTTTACTTTTAGAAGGTCATGTTGCAACATCGCGGAGGCAGGGTAGGCCTGCTAAGGGTAAAAGTACCTCCATCGTGATTGTTTCTTCTCAGCAGTCGAGGTATTTTTATTTGTTTTTGTGTTTGTTGCATTTTATGTTACATATATGTATTTTTATATATTAATGTTCTTTTATTTTCTATTTTTAAGGGATTTTACTCCTCACTCGAGACCAACTGCCTTATTTGAGCTTCTTCGAATTTTAAATGATGAGCAGAAAGAAGCTATAAGGAGTATTGGTTTTGGTGGGCTTTTAAATTTAAATCTTCCTAGGCTGTTTGGGTATCCAATGTTGAGGTGGTTAGTTGATAATTTTAATCCTCATAGCTGGCAACTATCAGTTGGCCGTTCTAGGAGTTTTGTCATCACACCGGATGATGTGCATGACATATTTATGATTCCAAGAAATGCTGGCCATGAGGTTGAGGTTTTTAACAGGGGAGAAATAAATGTTCTGCTTGAGAAGTATTCCGAATTGTATGATATCAGGCCGTCTTCGAGGTTGTCTTCACTCGCTGATCTTTTCAGAACGAGGTTGAAGAATGGGTGTGATGATTTTAAGAGGCTCTTTGTGTTTTTCTGTCTTTCTTCATTGTTTACTCCAACTGCAAATCATTCAGTTTGCAGTCCTGTCATATTTGAGTCAATTGTTGATGTTAGTCGAATTGGGAAGCTTGATTGGTGTTCGTATGTGTTTACAAAGTTATGTGAGAGTGTTGAGTCTGTCCGTAATGGAGCCCATAATGTTATCGGTTGTCTGTTGATTCTTCAGATTGCATATCTGCATAGGATTAGATGGCGTGGTGTTGATCTGCCTTGCTCAATCCCATTGATACAACATTGGGATGAGGAGAATATGCAACTTCGTTGCAAGCAAGAGTCAGATGCCGATTTGTATGGTGATGGTGATTTGATTTTGGATAATTATCCTGTTACAAGAAATAGAGCTTTGAGGGTTTCAGCTGAGGTGAATTTGAGGACCTCTGTTTCTGGTAAAGTTGAGGTAATACACACTAACTCTTATATTATTAAATTTTATCATATTTTATAGGTTTTAGTAATAATCATATTACTGAATATTAATTTGTTTTACCCAGTAATATTTATATTACTTAATCGTAACATTAATATTACTTAATAGTAACATAGTGTTTTGAATCCTGTAACATGTTCTTTTAAATATAGTAACATTGATTTTATTGAATAGTAACATAGTTTTAAACAAAGTAACATTAATATTATGGATTAGTAACATAGTGTTTTGAATACTGTAATATAGTTTTTTAAATGTAGCAACATTAAATATCTATACAAATATAATAACAAAATCTTGGCCAAAATTGGGCCCAAAATTTTTTTACTTTTTTTTTAAATTTTAAAATTATTTTTATATTATTCTATATTATATAGCAAATGTGGTTTAAATTTTATTTTTTTACTATAACATACCATGTTCAATCCCTTACACTTACATTATATTTTTAAATTTTTTAATATTATATAAATTATATTATTATTTATTAAGATATATATATATATATATATATATGTTTATATATATATAATTATATACTCATCTAATAAAAAATCTTTTGTCCAAAGTCTTAATTAATTTTATTATCAATTTTTTTCTTTTAAATCGATAAGAAAAATATTGAAAATTTTTATTGTTTGATGTAATGATAATTTATTGGCATTATTATGTAAACATATAAAAAGTCTTTAAATGTAAAATCTTTAAAAAAATAAAAAATATTGAAGCATAGTCTCCAATTTTTTATTTCTTGTGTTGAATATAAAAGTTCTCAATCCTATTTTCATTCGACTCATATATAATTCCTGCAGTTATAAAGTAATTTAAATAATAGCTGATAATTTTTTTTTATGTCTCATTCTAAACCTTTTTTTTATTTCAATGTGCATATGCATATTCAATATTTCTTCAAGTAGACGAATTAAGATAATTTTTTAATTTTTTTTAAAAAGATGGGTATGTATCACTATTTGGACATGACAACAAACAACTCATAAGAAATTGGTTAGTGATTCGAACAATAAGAATGAGTTTTCAATGATCCAAAAGATTAAGTAAGTTAAACTCACTATTGGTCTATAATAAAGGATAAATATATTTTTATAATTTTATCTTATACATGAATATACATTATATTAGATAATATTATAAATAACACATAGACTTAATGTAATATTTAAAAAATATACAATTTAAATAGTAAACTGGAGTTTTGTCCCAAGTATGAAATCAACTCACAAATCACCCTATTTTAAAATGAAGTGAATTCATGCGTATTACACAAAATATTAAGAATTAAAATTCATGGTATATAATATGTTCATAATATCATAAAAAGTAAGAATTTTAAAAGATATATTAATAAAGTTTTGTATGACATTAATAATTCTAAAGTTATGTTGTATAAAAAATTATTTTAAAATTATTTTTATTATAAATATTGTAATATTTAATATAAGATACTTTTTATTTGACTGATCAAACTATTTTTTTGAAAAAATAGGTAGTCCCAAGAATTTTTTTTAAAATCTGTTGATTAACTAAATTAATATTCTTTACAAATTAAAATGTAGGTACATATATATAGTTATATACACATATATATTTAAGAAAAAATTAATATAAAAAAAGTAGTTAATTTACACGTAAAAAAAACAATGATACACCATCAAATTTAATCACATCATGACATATGCAAAAATTTAATTCCGCACTCTCTCTGTCCTAAAAGATATTGTATAGTTAAATTTTGGGACAATTACAAAATAATTTATTTTAAGCACTATTTTTAAATTGGTACAATTGTTAAAAAATTAAATCTATTATTCAACTCATATTTACTCTATAATATAAAATTTTTGTACCAATTCAAAAATAGTGCTTTAAAATATACCAATATGAAATTATTTTAAATTTTTTAAAAATTTTGTACATGAGTTAACTTATAGTATTATATGGATAAAATAGTTTTTAATGAGGGTAAATTGTTCAATTTAAGTGAAGAAATAAAAGAAAGATGTATTTTTGTGTAATTATTAGTTGAATGTGATGTATATCATGTATTATATGTTTTTTGTGAATAATGAGTAGTGAATTGTGCAATATCTTTTAAATATAAAGAGTAATATATAGGAGAATTAATATTTGACATTATAAATTTAAATTCATGCATATTATAAAATAATTAATTATTTTAATAAAATCAAATTTTTGTTTTATAAATATTATAGATCGTGCATCGCACGGGTGAAAATACTAGTCTTATATTAGTAACAAAACCATTTTAATATAGTAAGTTAGTAACATATATTCTTGGTATATAGTAACACATTCTCTAGTTTATGTAGTATTATATTTTGGTGTAGACTGTGCAGTTCCAGCTGGAGAATTTGTTGAAAGAAATAAACCAGTCATCATCTAGTTTTATAACTAAATTGTCTGAAATTAAAAGCAACTTGCCTGAATCTAATCCGGATTCTGATTCTCAGTTTTGGGGAGATGAATCCTTTCTTAGTATAGTTGATGATCTTGTTGAGAATTTCAATCGGGCAAAAGATTTATCGGATGCACCTAATTTTGAATTATTTCCTGATAGTCCTTTGTTTAAAAATCGTTCTGATAATCCAACTCTTAAGGGTGAGCAGGTTTTGGCAGAGAATGTTGAAATTGGTGTAACTGGGAAGGATTCCGGTGTGAAAAAAGGTCTGTCTAAGGATGCTGTTGATGAAGGTGCCAGAAGAAGAAGTAAAGGAAAGGAAAAAACAGTCGTGGAAAGCGAGGAGGAGGAGGAGTATGTTGATGTTGATTTTGAGAGTGAGGAAGAGGAACTTTCTGAAGAGGGTGGAAGTGAAGAGTTGGAGGAAGAAGAGGCAGATGAATGAGAGGGAGATAAAGGAGATGGTGGTAAAGGAAAGGGTAATCACGAGAAAGAAATTGTTGGAGAGGAAGAAGAGGATTCAGAAGAAGAGGAGTCAGAAGAAGAAGAGGAGGCAGAAGAAGAAAATGAGGCAGAAAAAGAAGAAGAAGTTTTGGAAGAAAATGTGGGTAAAAATGAAGAAGGTATTGGAAATTCAGTGGAGGGAAAAACTGATGAAGGTTTGAGCAAGGGTGGGGTTGATATGCAGACTGATGAGGGAGTTGATAGCAGCTCATCTGGGAGTGAGAGTGGAGATAATGAAGCTGATTTAGAGACTGAAAAGGCAAAAGCAATGGAGGATGAAGAGGCTGCTCTTTTTAACCAGATTGTGTGAAGTTTTGGTCCTCCGAATGGGTTTTTGAGCCCTCTGTTTATGATTGAGAAGAAAAATTTGGTTGGGTTGGAGCGGTATGAGAGTGAACTGGTTGATTACATCTTTCACTACAAGGATAATCTGCTGTAAGTTATTTTCTCTTTTGAGTAATATTGTTTTTTATATATAGTAACATATTAAAGTTAAGTATGTAACATAATTTTTTGAAGAAAAAAAGTAACACATATATCTATTAAATAGTAACATATAGTAATGAAACAAGTAACATGTTATTTATAAAATAAAATCAGTTATTTTTTATTCTTTTTATCTGTGTAACATGTATATTAATCATTTTTTTATTTTTATTTTTTATCAGTGAGGAGTTTTTTCTGTCTAAAGATGACATGTATCTTGTTTCACGGGAGGATATGCTAACTATGCTTCCTCAGACTGATATTGCTCATAATATTCTCAATGCCATTTGTTATATTTCTTCCTGTGGAAGCAATGTATCGTCATCCAGTTCAAGTTTGTCTCGTTTTGTGTTTGGGTTGGATTACAGCTTAAGTTTTCAAATTTTTCTTTTTTTTTTCTTTTTGTAATGTCATTTGTTAAATTTATTTATTCTCTTTTATTTTTTTCTGTAGACACATTTAAATGACATATTAAGGAAGCAAGGGTCACTGGTGGAAAATGAAAGTCAGGATTTTGGTGGTTGGAGAACCTGGCTTGAGTCAACATCAGTTGAGAGGTTCTTGTCTGCTGATTTGGTAATTATTTTATGATAGAGTAACCCTTCATATTTTATATAGTAACATATATTTTGAGGAAGAGTAACATATATATTTTATTGCATACTTTTTTTCTTTTTCAGATTTTTCTTCCTTTTTGTATCTATGAACACTATGATGTTGCTGTTTTTAATTTCAACAAGGACAAGATTCAGTATTTGGATAATAGGGTTCATGTTGTTCAGAAGACATATGATGACTGTCTGTTGCTTCTGGTTAGTTTTTTTTTAAAAATTATTTGGTTTTATTTATTTTTAATCCTGTATCTGAGAATTTGTAATGAAGTGTTTTTATATAATTTGTAGAGGAGATATATGGCAAAGTTTCTTCATGATATGAAGCATCCAAAGGCTGATCTTGTGAAAAAATACAAGATTCAGACTATGAGGTTTCAATGGAGGTCTAGTGAAGACAACAAGGACTATGGTGTTTTTCTGATTAACCATATTTTGAATTTCCAAGGGGATTTGTATGATATGCCACAGTTGATGCAGGTAACACGTTTTTTATTATTTTGTAACATATATTATATAGTTTAGTAACATATTGTTTTTTTATATATTCTATTTTTATATATTCTAACATCTTTTTTTTTATATATAGGCTAATTCCAGGATCTTTTTAAGGGCAAGTTACTGTTCGAAGTTTATTACATCAAACATGAACAAGTACAGAAACAATGTTTTGAAGAAGGTGCATGATTTTTACGTCAACAAACCTGCTCTGTTGGCTGCTTCGAAAGAACAGGGTTCACTGGATAAGAAGAGGAAACGTGTACCTGTTATCTATTCAAAGAGAAATTTGAGATCAAGGAGGAAGGATTGAGTTTTTATGTGGATTTGATTTTGTGAATTTGAAGTGTTTGTGGTTCTGGCTGTGAATTTGTGTTTATACTTTGAATTTGGGTTTGCATGTGGGGATAATTTTTTGCTGAATATTGGGGTACAGATCTTTGATACATTGGATCTTTTTAGGTTGAATATGGGGGGTATAGATATTTGGTGGGTGAAGTTTTTTGGGGGGCACAGATATATTGCATCTTTTGAGGTTGTATATGGGTGTAGTAGATGCAGCTTTTGCATATTGTGGTAGTTTGAATGGTTGTTTGAATATTGTGGTAGTTTCTGCATTTTTTGCAGACTATATTATTTTGGAATATTGTACAGTTTATTATCATGTTTTATATGCTTATTTCTGATGTTTGTTATATTTTTTGTTCACAAGATTTTTTTGATAATACTTATGTTTGAAATTCATCCATCATAAGGTATATATTATATTTAAAAAAATCCTATAGGAACATATTTTGTTACATATTGTAACATTATTTTTTTGTTTATAAAAATCAGTTTTTTATCAAATGAGGAAGTACAAAGGAAGATTATGAAGGTAAATTTTTCATTTTATTTTACACAATATTATTTACATAATTTAATAGTAACATAAACTTAATTGAATAGTAATATTGATTCAAGTCAATAGTAACATACAAATTTTTTTTGTTGTGAAATATTTTCCAAGACATAAAACTTATTATTTTATAGATAATATAATCACTTTTCAGCGTTTTAAAAGTTATATATTGATATTCTTTTAAATTTTTTGGAATGTAACACTAATATATATTATATAGTAACATTCACAAAAGTCACTTGTAACATATTTTTTTAATCAAATTTAACCCAAATAATTAGTCAAATAAGTTTGAAAATGCTCTTTGAACTCTTTTTTATACCAAGAATAACATATATTTAAATATATAGTAACATATGTTCAATTAAGTATTTGCAAATTGTTAATAAATTACATTTTATTATTAGTTGTTCAGCGCACAAGTCAACAAGATTATAATTTGATAGTAACACAAAGTATCAAAATTTGTAACATTGACATAAGGTATATGTAACATATTTCATAGTAACACAGATTATCAAATTTTGTAACACCTACATCAGCCAACTGTAACATATCCCTATAGTAACACAATTTAATCCTTTTTATAACACTAATAAAAGTCACTTGTAACATATTTATATAGTAACACAGTCTAATCATTTTTTTAATACCAGTTCAAGGCAACAGTAACATATCCAAATAGTAACACAAATATACCTATTTTGTAACACTGAAATAAGGCATCAGTAACATAATCTTTAACACTAAAAATTATAAATGTAGTATAGAGAATGAGTTTTATATCAAATGAGCATTTGGTGTTTGTGTGCCATATTCCATTGGTAGTTTTTTTTTCTTCTTTTGAGTTCCTTTGAAGTGACCTTTTATTCTACCTTTCCTTCCCTTTGTTGTTGAGCGTCTAGGATCACGTATTTCAATTCCTTCCACAGTTTCTGCTGATTTTTCAGGCTGTTGGTTCGATTTAAATACCTTTGCCTTCATTGAGTCTCTTTCCATGTGCACAGTACAATTTTTAGATTTCATCAATGGTGTTTCTTTTCATCTCAAGCAATGAGTCACTGAATTCGTTACTATCAAAGTTCTCTCCTTCATTTTCTTGATCAGGTGCATTATCTGACTCCTCTGTGTGCCCATCAATAGATTGTAGATCAGTGTCTTCTTCATTATGTATTCCTGCAATATAATATTTATAGTATAAAACATTAATTATGTCTAGTGTAACACTATCTATTCTGTTTAGTAACACATAAATTTGAACAATGTAACATGTTTTTAATGAATAAAAGTAACAATGTTTATTTTATTATGGAACATATAATATTCAATCAGGTTTCATATTTTCTCAGATTTTTAAACACTCAGAATATGTATTTTTACATAGTAACACATAATTATATTAGTTAGTAATATATAGGAAAGAAAACAGTAACATATTTTTAAGTAATTATTTTTTTGAAGAGAGTAACATATGGAATTGAAGACAGGAAAATATAATTCAATCCAGTAATTTGTAACAATATGTAGGTCATAAAGTAACATCAATATGTTCATTGAGTAACATATGGAATTGATGACAGTAACATATAACTCATTCCAGTAATTAGTAACACTGTGTAGGGCATAATGTAACATGAATATGTTCATTGAGTAACATATGGAATTGAAAACAGTAACAATTAACTCAATCCAGTAATTAGTAACACTGTGTAGGGCATAAAGTAACATGAATATGTTCATTGAGTAACATATTTTTCCTATCTAGAGAATTGTAACACTAGTAATTTTATTTTGTAACACACATATCATGAATATGTAACATATTTTTAAAATTCATTCCACATGCATAAGTTACTATTTGATATGTTTTTTTTATGTTACCTATTGTTGTAGAACCTATAGAATTTGGTCTTTCTATTATTTGGCAGTCTGGAAAGTAATCATCCATGTTTCTGCTGTATTTTTGGACTCTGATTACTTCAAAATCTTCTTCTGAATGTCATTTTTGAGATTCCGATTAGTTTCCTCCTTCTTTCGATCGGAATCGTTTCCTTGTTGCTCGTGAATTCGTCGTTTTTCTGATGCGCTGCTGTGGGCTTTGGTTTTGAAACTTTGTTTTAAAGATGGAATTCGCGAAATTGGTGCGAATTTGTTAAGATTCTGATTTTTTTTGGGTCAGATCCGCTTATATTTGGTAAGATCCGGTTTTTTGGCCGACCTGGGCCTGACCCGGCGATGACCCGCGAATTTTTAATGGGTATGGGTTTTGCGCTTGTTTTTGGAAATTTCTACCGTAGAAATTTCTACGCAAGTGTGCCTCCACTACTTATACTTATTTCATGATATTTTTCTCTTTTCACCGTACACATTCAAAGCTTTCCATTTCTCATTTCTTTCCCTCAGTGCACATCCATAATACTTCCTCAATCCTGTAAGAATTTGTATGACACATTTTTTTTAAAAAAGAAATGTATTTTATATATAAAGTAGCGGTATATAGGTAAATATATGTATATGTTTGTGAGTGTGCATGAAAATTAATGTTTCTTTTTTTTAATAGTGTGCAAATTTATGTGGAATGTCAAAATAAGAAAAGTGTGCAAATTACTGTGAGATTGATGGAGTAATTTATAATACCCACATTTTCAATTACACATTGCTTTATCCCTCGACTTCAAAATATTTAATAAACACATAGTATTTTATTATAATCTAAATATGTGCATTTTACAAACTAAAAAAGACTTACAATTAATAAAGATCAAATAGTAAGTGCACATAAATATGTTTTCATGATTTACTCAAGATAATCTTTTACTTTCTATGTTTGGTAAGATGTGTAGAAAAAATAAAATGTTGTTTGATAGATTTTAAAATAAGATAAGAAATTGTAAAATCAACGAACACAGTAATGCCCACATTAATGTCAACAAACAACAAACAATTCAACAATTCTAGAATACAAACAATTTAAAAATATGACATTGATGCTAGAGATTAGAAGCAGCCCATTGAAAAAATTAAACTAAAATTGAAGAAATCAACACTGAAACATATTTGCACACAAAATTGAAAATTAAAAATAAAAATCTCTAAATTAACATTGAAAACGAAAATTGAAGAAATTAAAATCCCCAAAACTATGAAATTTCAAAGCAATCTTTCATTGATGAAATCCTAACCTTTATAATGGAATTAAAAAATAATGGAATAAGGGTCACCCGAATCAATTCCATTACACCGTTCATTCCACCGGAATCACCATCACACAAAAGAATCTGTAACCACTACAGCAACTCACCGTCGTTCTTAACATCCACCGCAGATCGAAGCCGCCTCACACACAAAGATGCCGTCCCCTGCTACCCCATCCGCGAAAGCCATTCCATCAACAAACAGCCCAAGCTCGTCCCCAGAATTTGTGAAGGCATCGTGAATCAAATGCTCCAGCCTTAGCCGGAAATCTTCCAGCACATCCCTGGAAAGCCCAGTACTCTGCACCGAAAAACATCTGCAATCCCGACATCCACCTTATCATTCAATCTCGCCTCACCGCTGAAAACTGGAAAGCCATGCACAGCTCAGGGTCCGATGAGTTTTGAGTTTTTGTTGGAAGAGCCCTAGCAATGCTTTTGAGTTTGTTGAAATTGTCAAGAAAATACATCGAGAGTTTAAGGTCTGATGTAATTTCTAAAGAAGAACAATAATTTTCATGAAAATATATAATGGGTCAAGTTTTTAACGGGCCTTTTTAAAAATTTTATAGTACACCAGATACATGAAACTATTTTTTTCATGCCTTTTTTCTTTTTCCACGCTAAGCAAACATGACCTTACAATAACAGACACGAAAATTCGTTGCCTTGATGGGAATGAGAAATTTAAATAATAAACGAAAGGGTACGACTATACATACCCCATTTAAAATAAAATATTAATTTAAAATACTAAACATACCCATATTTTACTGTAATACCTTTTTTCATTTTGACTAAATCTTCATCTAATATATATATATATAAACACGTTCTTTCTCTCCTCTTTCTCAATAACCACTCTCTTATCTTTTCATCCTTCATGTTCACGTATATGTTCTCTCTGCTAGGTAATAATCTATTTTGTTTTTTGCTAAATGAATCTAGATTAGCTACCCATATCAAATGCTTCTTTAGATTCAGAAATTTAATTAAACAAAATGGAAATCAGGAGATGAGATGAATAAGTAAAAACATGAAAAGAAAAAAATTGTGAATAAGACGTGACAGTTGAGAGCGGCTTGAGAACGGAGCTTTCTTCATAAATATTGACGATGGAAATGCGGTTACATGGCCAAAACTTCGAACGGCCATGATGCCGATCTAAAATGACGAGATTTTTGACTCAATCAAAATTGATTTTGAATTTTTGGTGCATCCGGTGCACCAAAAACACACTATTTTTTTAATAGTTTTGAATATTTAATCTCCAGTACATAATATTACAGTAAGTAAATTATAAGGTATGTTTAGTATTTTAAATTAATTTTCTATTTTAAATGGGATATATTTAATGATTGGGGGTATGCTTAGAGGATTTTTGGGTGTATATAGTCCAGCCCTAAATGAAAATTGAAACCTAGTTCTTCTAATTACTTTGACACACAACACAACTGTTATCGTCGTCTTCGTGGAGGATCGGAGATCTGCCGTCACTCGTTACTCTGTTTCGTCTCTCTCAGGCTTCCTCTTTCATCAACTTCATTGCGTCCATCAATGGAGGATCTGCCTAATTGAATTGGGCATCTGCAAAGTCATCAATCGAGGGCACCGAAAGGATCCGTCTATGAACTGAGTGGAAAATTGAAGAAACCGCCGGTACGTATTCCCTTTACGGATCGGTGTCGCACCATACATTTCAGCTTACACATACTCTGCTAAACATTTGAGCTTCTTCTAAGCAGTAAATAACCATTTATTCTTGCCTTGGATTTCACATCAATAATCCCTAGTTACCCTAACTCACTGAGTTGCAACTTCCAAGTAAAAAATGTGACCTATATCTTGGGGAATTCGTGCCTTGGTCTTGCTATAGTCATTTTCCTCACACAACTATCGAATGCGACTCTTTAACCGTCGCTAATGTATAGTTTGTACATCACCACACATAGGAAGAATCTCCCTAATGGCTCACTTATCCTTAATTCCATGGATTATACCCCTTATTTGCACCGATAAATTAATCAACTTCAAGAAGTGTAAACCTCTAAGTCTTTGACATACATGTCTTTCCAGTGTTAATCTAGTTTTAAAGGGAACAATACTGAAACGTGTAGTATTTCCAGTCTCTAGCTTTAATAATTGTTGTTGCAGTACTTCTAATTTGACCACTAAGAGGACTTGCGCCATCGCACGTGAGGTATAGCTGTGTTTCTCTTAAGACCCCCACATTTGGAATAGTAGTTACCTTAGAATTTCTATGCATACGGCCTTGGATGTTTATAATCTCGGCCTTATTTAAATTCCTGTTCCTCCTATCTGGTACACCAATACAATGTTCTCCTGGTGCATCTTTTATTCAATTCTTCAATGTTAGCACCCTTAAAATTGGGATAGCTGCTTTTTTTGCCAAATACGCTCAACAGTTTGGAAATTTTTAGTTTACAAGCCCTCTTCCAACGATGTAGTAAAGACCAATATGATAATATAGCTAACACCTTGAGTGTTTAGGTGCTGTAGAATTTATTAAAATTGCATTTACACTTCCATCAAACTTGTAGTCTTCCTTTGAAGTACACACTCTTATTTGGTGAATACAATGCTTTGGACTCATCAAGCCATTATATCCACACGGTTTAGCCCACTCATTAAAAGTATTTTCCTTCTCATCAGATTACTTAATATTATTCATCCTATTGATGACATCATGTACTTTGGCGAACTTAGCTTTGATGGTCTCTGACACTATGTTATTTTACCTATAAAATTCATCTTTAAAAACTGATTATAAATGATAATATATTTTAATTGCCAATTTGCCATACAATTATGGATAACTTCTGACAAGTTTCAAGATACTTGAAATAATGGATATTAGATTATGGGCATCTTTTTTTACTTTATATGTGGACATATTTCACGTTTGGTCAGTTGTGACCATATTTATTTGCTCCAGAAAATAAAAAATAATGTGGACATTCTTGCATGCAGGCAGGCCATGCTCGCAGCCTCGCATAGAAGTACCGTGATCAAAATTGCAATTTCGTTAATTTTATATTGTGTAATTCTTTTGAAACAATTCTCTCTATACGGACCAAGCATTATTTACTTCTTCTTAAATATTAATATGTGATATATCAAGAACCACAAAAATGGGGCATTCAATAGAGAAGAGTTAATGGCAAGTTGCTGATTAGTTGAAGCACTTTTAATTCTTAATAATATTTCAAAGAACACAGGTTGGGGGTAGGGAGAATTATTTTCAGGCAGTGAGGTTAAACCATCATTAAAGACTTGAGAGTTGTAACTAAATAGGTAATTGGTTTATCTTGTAGTTTCATAAGTTGGACATAAAAAAACACGTAGAACAAAGTGGATGAAGAAATAGGATAAGAAACCTGCTGTTACTGATCCTAATAACTTAAATTCGTAGTATTTGTATTAAATTAAATTACTTCTTAATTTGTAATAAATCTCTACTCATGGGGCTTTTATAATTTAAACTTAGAGATATAGTTGATAAAAATAATTATTTTAATTTGTCTTTATTTGCCCTAATACCAGAGAAGATCTATTGCCCTAATATGCGGTAAATTCTTATTTTGTTCTATCAAACACACCCTATAGATAAGAAAAATAACGGTAAAAGTGTCATTTTATTTGTGTTATATGGTTATTTCTACACCCTATCAAACACCTATATAAAATTATATGATCTTAATTTACTATCTATCAAATACCCATATTATTACTTTATCCCACTTTATCCTCTCTACCCGATACTATTTCTACCCCCTATAAGTAGATCCATATAAAATTTTAAAGTCTATCAAACACACCCATACCCCATACTAATTTATAAGGCCTATCAAATAGAGCCCTAGTATATAGCACCCAATTCGAAATTCCGGAGAAACCATCGCAATAAGTAGCTAGCGTAGCCCCAGCCCAACCCACTGTCCTGACGAAGGGGATCACAAGTAAAAAACCCTATTTCTTTCTGCTGTAATTTGTTCTCGACTATGAAGTACCAACATACTTTATTTTATTTTTTCTTTGAAGCTGCAAAGATCGTGCGCCAATCTGTATACCGTGTTAGACTTTTTGTTTGAACAATTAAAAGATGTCGGTAGAAGAGGAGGAAAACGCCGCGGAGCTCAAAATCCCCGATGGTAATATGTTAATCTCGACCTCTATTTTTGTTATTTCTGAATAATTCAATTCTATATTCATTATGAGATAATTACTTGATATTTGATGTTTCTCGTCTCATAGAAAACCCTTTTCGCTCTACTTAGCGGGAATGTAGTGATGCTCTTTTAGTGGCATCAATTTTTCTTTTTCTGCTAATTGAGTATTATTTTATTGAATTGGCCTTCTTCAAATTTAATGTTAATGCTTGTTATTTCCCCTGCCCTAAATATGTGGAGATTGTTAAGTTAAGCTGAATGTCTCTTTTGGTAATTTTCCTTTGATGCTTCCTTGTGGTTATCATGTTTATAGTATAGCTCTCTCCCACTTTAGAATCTCTCGTTAAGGTCCTGAGATCATCTAAGCATTTACCTGGTACGATGAAGCAAATTTGATCATTTATTGGTCAATTGGTGATTATATAGGGGTCATGCTTTTCCCTGTGAATTCAATGATTGCATTATAGAAGACAATTATGTTTCTGCAATTCAATATATATCTGTTCATGGCCATGTACTACTTTTACTTGGAATTTTTAACTTATATGTGGTCTGTTTCTGCTTGCTTTCTTTACATTTGGTTCTTCTCTTGAGATGAAAACTTACTCGATATTTACAATTGTTTTTTCAGAATTTTTGAAGGCCAAATGTCTTATGAATTGTGAAGTTGCCCTAATTCTTGAACATAAGTATGAGCAACTTCAGCAGATGGCCGATGACCCAATGAATCAAATGTCTCAGTATGTATAATTCTACTCTTCCAATTTTATTGTTTATTATTTAGCTTACCTAGAGGGTTTTCAGAGTGCTACAATTGTGTTTAAGACAGTCAAGCATATGGTTCTCAATGAAATTTGTAACTTATAGGAGCTATGTATTTGTTTCTTTACCTGCATGTGTTAATGTTTTGCTGTAAACTTTAGCTCTGTGATCATTTAAATTAACACATATACATTTCTAAATCTATCATATACAATGAATGTCTGGCTATGAACTATGACGTGTTCCAAGATCATGATTGCTCTCATTTCCAGGGTGTTTGAGAAATCACTCCAATATGTGAAGCGCTTCAGCAGGTATAAGAATCCGGATGCTGTCAGACAAGTTCGAGAGTATCCTTCTGTCTTTTATGTATAATACTATGCTGTAAATTCCAACTCTGTTTAGTGTTTAATGTGATGGAAACACTTTGGTATTTAGTTTTTTAAGAACTGTATTTAGTATCCCAAAAAAATTCGAGCACATAATGCCACTTAAAATAAGACATTACTCTAATTTAAGATGGTTCATATCATTCACATACTCTCAGATGCTCCAGACATTGTTTGACAAATTTGCCATGATATATATGCCTACGGCTCTTTACTCACTCCTTGCTTGCATCTTTATAAACATATGTGAGCATGAAGTTCTTGGGTTGGCTGGTTTGGAACTTCTAATAAACTGATGCTTTTTTCTTATTCTTTTTGGTTTCATATGATAGATTAGGATATGTTAGTTTTCTCATGTTGGATTTGGGTAAAAGCAAGGCCATTAGCATTTCTGATTGTTTGAGAAGATTCAAGCGTCAATGCTACTTACAGATCTCTACTGTCATACTTTATTCTGTTCATAGCATGAAAGCTTTCATGGTGTTAAACTTAACTCAAGTTTCAGAATTCTTAGTAGATACCAGCTAGCTGAATTCGAGGTAATTCCCATATATCTTCCAAACAAATCTGATTTTATATGGGGTAAAGTGATTTGATCTTGGAAACCCCTCGTATGTGCATATTGCAGCTCTGTGTGCTTGGGAACCTTTGTCCTGAAACACTCGAAGAGGGTATAGCCATGGTTCCGTCCATCAAGGTACCTTTTTCTTAACACATAGTAATAACCTACCTTTAGGAAACTTGAACCAGAGAATTATCGATAATCCTGATACTTAAAATTCAGTTTGCAATTTGAGATTCCAAATTTAACCTAATTAGTATCTCTAGCTAGAAGCAGCAGCTGTGTTGTAAAATCAGTCAGCATCAGTTTTATTAGCAGTGATGGAATTTTTGTAGAACTATATATACACTCAGTATGACTTGTATAACAATATATGGTAAAACTGAATATGCTCTCGGTAGGTCTCTCTTTTTAGCATCTTGATTTCACAATAGCTTATAGCAAGTGACTTGATAAAAATCAGAAGTTGTTAATGGGGCGTTATTTAATTTGCAGACCAAGGGACGAGCACATGATGATGAAGCAATCGACAAAATGTTACTTGATCTCTCCTTGATCAAAAAGTTTGATTAGTCTCATGTGTGAAATTAGATATATGGCCATAGCATAAAAATCACTTGCTCGACATCTCTGGCCGGGCATTGTTTGGAATCAGCCTAAAACAGACACTGTAGTACTAATGGAACACTGTTCCAGGTTACATGCATGCATGTTGAAAATTGAAATGTTAAAATCATGTGATACAGACCAAAGGAAGAAGAAGAGATCGCCGACCGGCGTTGGTATCTGAATTTACGTGTCTAATTGATGTTCTTTAGTAATTTGTTTTAGTTAATCTATCCCGTTTCAGTATTGGGCTTTTTCCTTCCGTATTTAGAATTCTGGTTCTTCATGGCCTGTGTTAAAATAACTATATATTGTGGGTGATTTACCGTAATGAGATTATGAAGATTATGTTGTGGCATATTTATTCTGTGGAATCCTCTTCGCGAGGGTTATTCTCCTTGTTAATTCAATTGCATGAATTTAAACCCTATTCCCATGAATTCAAACCTTTACAAACTTTTATATATTTTTGTTCCAACAGTTTTAGATTAAATTAAAGATTAGCATTCCCAAATTATTAACTTATATTGCGAATTAACCTAATAATTTTGGTTTACTTGGTCTCTTATTCTGAAATATTAATCAATTTATTTAATATTATATAATTTGTAAGACGTAATTATTTTTTAAGCTTTTCTTTTAAATTGGTTAGACAACTCACAGATATAAGCTTTGTTTTTTAATTGGTAAGACTAATTTTTTTTTTTAGAAAAATGGCTTCTCACTATTTAATTAATAGTGATGATAAACATGCTCCCTTGGTCAAAGATCTATTCTGCAAAACAAAAGCACCACCTCTTTTAATTATTAAGATTGAGTCAATTTAAATGGACCTTCAATATTAAGTTCAAATCAATAAATAAGTGGGCAGAATTTAAAAAAAATAAAAGTATGGGCTAATTCAACAATTTTATTCTTTAGCCCAATTCAAATTTTCATATAAAATTATAAGACATTTGATTTTTTTATGGCCGAGCACAATTAATACAATTTAATGTGAATAACGAATGTAATCCAATCAAAATAAGCAAATAAAACATATAAGTTTTGAAAAAAATTCACACTAAGCATTCCCCCGAAATTGAAGTGTTGCTCGTTCCCGAGCAACGAAAAAAAATAAAAACACTGGGAGAGTTGCGATGAAATTATTATCAAAGATGCATACTCAACAAATGATTAGAAACTCAACAATTACCATTCTCATCAATAGTAAAAGATACAAGAGGTCCTAACAAGTTAAAGTGAATTGTGCAATATCAAAGTGTTCATGCCATCTACTCTCATGGAGTGTTTTTCTCAACAGTTAAAGAAAAAAAAGTGTATGCACTCAACAATCAAATCATGTTATATGATTGCCATAAACTTGCAAAAAAATCTACTCCCTCCACCACCTTAATGTGTTTAAAAATGGAATCAATAGGTCTTTATATTTGGTTGTAATGTAGGCTCTTTGGTTTATATAGAAAAAATTTAGATAAAGTAACTCGTAAACTAGTAGAGCGAATGATCAAACACCTAGCTAGAATATCTTTACTCTCAAAAAGAAAAATTGCTAGTATCAAGTTGCAACTAAAAATCTCTAACTCCAATTATTTACTTGTTCTTTATTTTTAAAGCACAATTTTTTTTAACACCATCAAACACTTTTGACTTTTCAAGCTCCACAAAATTCTTGTACACAAGAAAGTTTTTTTTTTCTTTTTTTTTCCGTTTTTTAAGTTTTACACATCATAACTCATCTTTTTCTCTATTTTTCACCCTCTTTCTTTTTCACCACAATTCATCCAACAAATCCACACTTAAACACAATTCAATCTCATTACCAAAATTTAAGATCTACTAGTTCATAGGAAAAATTAAGCTCAACAAAAAGGATAATTTGGCTAAATTCGTAGGTTGATTAGTCAATAGGCTCAAAGTGGTTAATTACGAAAAAAATTCATTTGGTATGGACAAATTTGGTTTATTTGACCATTCAATCGAAAGATGACCTAAATCATATCTCATTATTTCATGCAAATATGGTCTCAAGCAAGATCTCATGCAAGTTCTAGAATTATTGACAATGATATATCCACTCACAATTGATAAATCGTGTTAAAATTTGGTTCGAGTCTCAAGTCTTACCGGTTTTCAATGCAACTCAAAACACGTATAAAAGACTCTTCACCACAACAAGTCATAAACTCAAGATATCAAAGACCAATGATTCGAACAACAACCATCAAGCAAGAATAATGCACTCAATCAAGCAACACTCTAGGAATGAAATTATCCCAACAAAACCCATCACACTACACAACCAACAAGCATAAGAAATGTGAGTGTGACAATGCAAATACACAAGAAATTAAACCATACAAAAAATTACAACCTACCCCGAACTTAGAGCTTGCTATGCAACTCTAAGTTTGAGTCCAAAGTGTTCAACTAAAGTTCATGTCTAAACAACACTACCTAACACATATTTCAAGTAAAACTTTCCACAAAAAATATCAATTCACCACAAACTCTCTCGCAATAATCTCAATACACAAATTATCACAAGAAAGCAAACTTAAACTAAAAATAAAGAAAAAGAAAACAATAAATATGGGTTGCCTCCCATTTAACGCTAAGTTTAACGTCTTCAAGCCGGACATTATTACTTAAATTAAAACTTCTATCATCAGAGTGACCAAGAATAATGATCCTCCTTGCCATTATACTTCAATCTTTGTGCTTCACGATCATGGAGGCTCTCATCATTAGTATACAAATCACCCATCTTCCTCTTCCATATTTTCTTAAATGAGCGTCCCTCTTCCTCTTTCACCATCATCTCTCTCCATTCATCTTCTTTTCGTCCAAGGATACTCAAGCTTCTCTTCAATTCCACTTTTTGAACAAATCCATAAAGATCAAAATAAGATCAGTAGAAACATTATTATCATGTAAAGTACAAATCGAAGAAGTTAAAAGTTTAGAAATGCTCATTTCACTCTTCAATTCTTCTTCTATTTCTTCTTGATTTTTTCCCTCAATTTTGTTCATGTTCATCAAAGGACATTCCTCTACATCTTCTTTGACAATATAAATGATATCTTTGCTCTTTTTTTCACTTGGATCCTCTTTATCCTCTTTTCTTTCTCTTTCTCCTTCATCATAATTCATATCAATGCATACACTAGAGGTATTTCATCAATATCATCATTAAGAGATTTAGTATGAATAGTGAAAGAAGAGGGATTAAAGAAATCATTATGGTATTTTGAATATTTTATTTCTTTTCTTCTTGAATCCTGGGACACATATCTTGACTCATACATTCGTCTTTTACATCAGGATTGTCCACTGACTTGCAAGTGTCCATCATGAATTGTTCTTGGAATTTTTTGATGTAAGTCTCTTGAGACAAACTCAATAATTTCTTCGAAAGATCCCTATGGATCTTAACACCAACTATGTACTCTGCCTCACACATATTTTTCATTTCAAAATTTAAAGGCAACCATCTTTTGATGGTTTAAAGATACTATTTGTTGCTTCATCCAATCTTGTCCAATATGACCTAATATAGCATGTCAAATTTTATCATTTACACAAGCATTACTAAATGAGCAAGCATTTAGTAAATACAAACTATCATCATAACAACCATGTTTTAGAAAATAATACATCATATACTAAATTAAGTAGAGAAACAGAAACAAGATTAAGCGTGATCTTAGGAGAAAATAAAACATCATGTAGAATTCAAAATGTGGTGAGAATTTGATTTCAACTTTTAAACTTGGTCAACTGTGGGTCCCATCTACTTCACCTTCAATCTCGCCGTGCGTTAGATTAGTAAATGAAAAAAAAAATTACGTATTCGATAACCGATTGGATAACCTGCTGTAATAGGTACGTGGGCTCTAATAGAAAATTTAAAAAAAGTAAAGAACTATATTTAAATATCAATAGTCAAGAGGATTAAACCCGTAATTGGTAAAAGTTGAAGGATGAAAAAAAAAAATTCCCACAAATTTATTTGGATATAATAGAGGTATCGAGCCCAAGCCCTATCCAACCTATTTTTCTCGACATATTAATTGCTAGATTTTATCTTTGTCTATGGGTCACAAACTGTGTCTTTAGGATTGAATATATCTTATGTCCGATTTAGAGGGGTTCTTGGCCAGCTTAAAATCATGCGCGCACATTTCAATCTCCATTTGAATCGGATCATGCTCCCTCCAAATTGGGTCAATGTAGACAAAAATTGTGAGGTGGGTCATCATGAATAATTAATACTCCTCTCGTTTCATAAGAACTTGCATACTTTTATTTTCAAACAAGAACTTGCAGATCTAAAAAAAAAAAAATTATAAACTTCGCCCTCATAATATCTATATATTTACACAAAATGTTATTACTTTTTTCACTTTTTGGACCAACATTACACTAATCCATCTAATTTCTTTACTTTTTTACATAAAATTTTACCAAATTACCCCTCAAAACACTTTTTTTTTTTTTTTACTTTATTCTACTATTTTCTTAATTTGTGTATCCCTCCCCACTTGCAAGTTGCTATGGGACGGAGGGAGTAATTATTAAAATGTAAGTAGAATTTTATTTATTTGGTGGGTGTAGCGGAAGGGCAAGATTATATATGGGAATTTACGAAACAATTTAATTAGAGGATAAATAACATAATTTTTTTTGGAACCTTGGGCTGAAAAAACAAAACTTATGGGATCAAAATGACTTTGTGTATACACATGAAAGGATTCCTTTAAATTAAATGAGTTTGTCACACAATACATGTTATAGTCCCTTACCAAATATATATTCTATTACACAATATATGTTGTGGTAACATATTTTTTATTAATAGGAAACAAAGTACGCGCGAACCAGCATTAATCACTTGGGACGATTTGTCATAAGGATAGTAGATACAAATTCTTGAATGTTTCTATCCGAACTGCCCCCCTCACTGAAAGCTTCTCGACTCAATTCTTTCCATTTTCTGGCATTATTTCTTATATATTTCCCCCTCTCTCCTTCCATAACAAGTTTTATGCAACCAATTATCTCCTTGTGCCTCACAACGTTTTTGTCGTCCGGACGAGCTCTAATACCCGTTTTCCAAACATCCATAACAAACTTTGCGTTCGTACTTTGGTCGCTCCACCATGGGACTCCCACCAACGGGACTCCCAAATTGAGCGCCTCAAGAGTCGAGTTCCATCCACAGTGCGTGACAAAGCAACCTATGGCATCGTGGGCCAAAACCTCTAGTTGTGGGGACCACGACACAATTAGTCCTTTATCGGATGTGTCTTGTGCAAATTTTTGAGGAAGCTTGGATTGCTCCGATGATCTCACCACCCATAAGAAGTAGTTAGTAGTCATTTTTAGGCTTAGTGCCAATTCCTCCATTTGTTCTTCGTCTAAATTTGCCATGCTACCAAATGAGACATAAATGACGGATCTAGTTGAACGTTGATTTAGCCATTCAATGCATGAATTAACAGGTTTAAAGATACTGAAATTATAGTGTTTGTCTTCCCGAAATCTCTTGTCCATGCACATTAATGGTATTGATGGTCCGATCGTCTTAAGTGGCATGTGTCTTGTCAGCCAATCAGTCGCCTGAAGATTTGCAATTTTTTTTTTTAAATAACAAATGGCATACATAAAAAACAAAAGAATAAGAAGCACAATTAAGACAAAATTAGTAAGTCTATTGTTCATTAGGTGAATTGTATACTAAGTGCATTTTAAAAAGTTGTCTATGTTATTATTAAAAAATGAAAAAAAAAATGTTGATCCCATAACTTGTCTTGTGTCCACTTTTAGTCACGAAAATTTAACTTTTTAATTTTGGTCTTATACATATTAGATTGTCCACTTTTGATCCCAAAAGATTTAACTTTTGAATTTTGGTCCAATAACTTATTAAATTGTTCAATTTTAATCTCATTTTTAACAAGCTTATAAAATCTCGTCTCAGTGTCTGATACGAGATCCACCAATTTATTTTTTAATTGATTAATTCTATATCTTTCAACATTGATTTCCCATTCACTTTTTTTAATAGATTTTTTTGTCAAAATTCTCTTTTCGATCATCGCCTTTTCCTGGCCACTCATTACTCTTCCTTTATGTGCTTCTATTCAGCTTCTCTTTCTCTTCATTCGTCCAATCTTTTATTGTTGGCATCTCTTACCATAAATTGCAAAATTGGTTTAAACAAGACCAATTCTATGATATATCATTACATTTCAAATGTATCAAAGAAACAAGGAAAAATTACAAAATGGTTCACAAAATTGACTCTAATTACGAATTGATTTTGTGCAGAAAAAAAATATATTTCCGTGCAGAAAAAAAATACATTTGTGCAAATATTGTGAACTAATTTATAAATATAGTCACTTTTTTTAACCAATATGCAAATGTCCCAAGAAACAAAAGATAATTTTTATAATAATTTTTTTTCCATTCTTTATTTGAACTTGAAAACATTTCATTTTCTAAAATTGAATTTCTTTTATTTAAAATTAATAATAAAATATGTGTTTATTTTAAGATTTTGGTAAGGTGAACTTTTGCTTTATCTTAAATTAATGTTTAATAATGATTGATGTTGTATTATTTGAATATATTATGTAAAAAACAAAAAAATATAATGAAAATGAGCGAGAAAAAGGTAATGAGTGGGAGTGACAAAAGTGAATTATATTTGAAAAAATAATAATAAATATATATGTATTTTTTGTGTGGATTGAATATAAGATGTAAAAAGTGAATTTTAATTCTCCAACTCAAATAAGATACATGGAGTTTGGTAAGTGGATCCTTATCATCTCAAATCAATTCAGCCTAAAGTTTTGACCGGCTACAAGGGGTGAAAAATCGATTCTGAGCTGATGTGATTGTTTTTTCAAATTTTAATTTTGTATAGTTAACTTTTGAAATCGGTAATGGTTAGTCGGTCAAATGACTTAAAAAAAAGTATGTATACTATAATCCTGCCTTCCAATGTGTATAGCGAAGAAAAATAGTATATTATTTTTTAGGATATTATTTTATGGATGTTTGTAATATTAGGTTATTATCATTTAAATTTTATAAATTTAAGAAACTATCGTTATAAATTTGTATAATTAGAATACTATTTTTATAAAGTTATAAAATTAAGACATTATATTTTACATTTGACAAATTTAGTTTAAAATTTATGAAATATTGGCCAAATAGAGTTTGATTTATTTGACCAAATAAATAAAATTTAGCCTAAATTGCCAAACATAAACATGGTGTTCTATTTTTGCAAGTTTGTAAAGACAATGTTCTAATTATAAATTTATACCAGTAATGTCCTAATTTTACTAATTAAGTCCTGAATTTGCAGACACTCGTAAGATCATGTCCTAAAAAATATAATTTTTGCAAAAAAAGTATAAAGATATAGATAGAACTGTCAAAAGTGATCATTTGCCATCGAAATACTGAGTTTTTGTCCAAGTCCAATAATTTAATTACTCCCATCATCCCATGTCCTTTTTAATATTTGAATGATGGCGTTTTTTAAGAAAAATTGAATACGTGAATGTGAATTAAACAATAAAATAAAAAAATATATTTTATTAATTTTTGTGAGTATAAATTACTTTATTTTTAAAATTATGAAAGAAGTTGTAAAATGTTCAAGATAAGTGAGAAAGTAGTAGTACGAAGGAGAGATTATTTTTTTGCCATTTTGACAAATGACTGAAAGCAGTGGATATTATTTATAGGGAAAATATACATTTTTGTCCTATAAGTTTCGTTGACTTTGGTTTTCGCCCTCTTAAATATTTTTGAATTTTTGTTTTCGTTCTTTAACTTACTAAAAATTATGGTTTTCGTCCTCTTAAGTTTTGAATTTTTATTTTCGTCCTTTAACTTACCAAAAATTATGGTTTTCGTCATCCAACCGCCTATAACCAATCACACAATCGGTAATACACACATAGATCAATTTTTTCTATTTTTTAAGCGAAATACTGACATGTGGGTATTTAGAGGGAATTAGGTCTTGATGGATAAAATACAGGATTAATCGTAAATTCTCTCCCAAATCAAAACCATATTCGATCAAGTCTAGGCATGGGGGCTTGAGAGAATTAGGGAAAAAATGAACAAAGATCCCCATAAGCCTAAATTCTTTTGAGCGCATACTCACTGTACGGAAAAGAAGAGGGATGTCTTCAAGAAATTCGTATGAATCAACGAGTTTCGAGCGCAATATTAAGTGTCATTGTGATTTCGTTAAACGGTTTGTGCATCATATTCAAAAATGAATCCGGACATAAGATTCTATGGATGTAAGTATTAGACGGTATTTGGGAGGGAATTTACGGTTAAAAGTGTATTTTGTCAAGATCTAATTCCCACCAAATACCCCCACATTAGTATTTTGTTTAAAAAAAGAAAGAAAAAATGGATCCACGTGTGTATTACCGGTTGTATGACTGGTTATATGCGGTTGGAGGACGAAAACCATAATTTTTGTAAGTTAAATGACGAAAATAAAAATTCAAAACTTAAGAGGACGAAAACCATTATTTTGGGTAAGTTAAAGGACGAAAACAAAAATTCAAAACTTAAGAGAACGAAAACCAAAGTCAATGAAACTTATAGGACAAAAATGTATATTTTCCCTTATTTATATTTCTAAAAGTTACAAAATAGTTTACAAAATTAATACTAATTACAAATTGAAATAAAAAACTATAGAGAGGGACACCTTTTTAAGTAGAAATACATTCTATGACACTTTTTTTATGTCAATTAGAAAGAAGGGCAAGTTAAAATTAATAGAGAATATTATTTGTAAATTTATTAACCAATTAATCAATCATATATACTATAACATATTTGAAAGGAGCCGTGCAGTAACAAATGTCATCAGTAAAAAGAGGAATACCCAACCCCTCTCTCTTTCTTTATAATTTTGTCAAATAAATTGCCCTGTTTGACAAGCGAAAGTTTTGTGCAGAAAAAAAAATGCTTTAAAAAGTTATACTGTAAATCAATTTATAAATATGATCACCGGACTTCTCACTTGAGTGAGTGACCCGAGTTCGATTTTCTGTAAGAACGAATAGGATGGAGATATAAAGTTGGCTTGGAGATATTCTTGGAGTGTTTGGAACTAACTTCTACAAATGTATATATGGAAAGAAAAAAAGTGTGAAAGATATATACATACCTCTTCCTCTAATCCACGAACAGAGTTGACAAAGACACAATCAGCTTCCCCAACATTGTGAAACTGATTCACAAGACAAGTGAAAGCCCCAGGATGTTTTTCTTGACTCCAAAGAAAAGAAGGCAAGTCCGAGATGTCCAATTTCGGCAACCCAGGGAGCAATACGTCCTTTTCCGACAGTGGGACTTTAAGTTGTTTCATATATATGTTGTAGTAAACGATGTTCACCGAACAAGACTGAGTGAAAAAAGCAGCCCCAAGGGCCCCACATTCCTTGGCAACATCGAGAACCCAAGGGATAAACGAGTCGTATATCACGCAGTCAACGGGGCGACCCGAGTTTTTGAGTTTCTGAAGAAGCTCCGACAAGGATACTGACCCGAACCGTTGGAACCGGTCCATGTAAACGTCTAACTTGTTCATCATATCCATGCCCCCTTCGTCGAAGCCATCGGATATCGTCTCCAAAGGAATTGAGGATGGAATTTGTTGCATGGATTTGGATAGGTATATTGTTGTGGCTAGTGTGATACTAACACCCTTATGTGCCAAGTGCTGAGAAAATTGGATCATGGGATTTATGTGACCTTGAGCGGGAAATGGTAATACCAAACAATGTGGTTTATATTTTTTGTTTGCTTTTGCCTTGTCCATTTCTTTTAATTGTGCCGTGAGGATAAATTAATGGAAGTGTTATGCCATGTTTTATATACAGATTTAATTAGTACAATGAACTAATTAGTTATATAGGTGCTATGCCATGTGTTATATACAGATTTAATTAGTACAATAGTTACGTGTTGTTCAGGCTCATCCAAAAAATATTGTTGCTTTTTAATATGAGACCTCTGATGTAGCGATTGAAGCTAAATAATTAGAGAAGATTGAATAATTATCAAAATATATAAATAAATAAAAATTGGCCGTTAAACAACATAAATTTGGTTAGTAAGTCTCCTGTGCATCAGTTACACGGTGCAACTCAAGTTCATTTTTAAGAAGTTACACAATTTATTACTAAAAAGTTGCACAAATTATTACTGAAAAGTTACAAAAAAAAAGATACACTTTTCAGTAATAACATGTGTAACTTTTCAATAGTATTTTGTGTAACTTTTAAAAAATGAACTTGAGTTGCACCGTGTAACTGGTGCATACAAGACTAATCCAAATTTGGTGGCTTTTATGATTTTTTTTTAATTAGGATTAAATTGTGGAGTGGAGGAAACCACAAGATTTTTTTCTCAAATTTTTTTCTTGATGTTGATATAGAGAATAGAGATAATTAAGAAGAAGAGAAAAAATTAAGATGCGAGACCATTAAGGAGGGAAAAAAAGAGGTGTAGATGTCGTATTCTTTTGTGTGCATTTATAATAGTATATTTTATAATTTTAATAAAATTTATTTATATTAAAAAAAATCAAAATTGAATCTTTAGATTTTAGGACTATGTAACATGTCATTGAATACACTTGCTAAAGTACGGACTTGGTATTGTTAAAAGTTTCTTTCGTGTTTCCGTAAAAAGAAAAGAACGTTTCTTGCACGTTATGTTTGCCTGTGACTTGATAAATAGCTCATGTGATGTTAATTTACGAGATATTAAATGATAATTATGGCGCTTCACAAAATTTCTTTGTATAATTAATTAACAGTACCAGCTAGACCCCTTTTCATATTTTTGAAATAGAACATGCAACCCTTTAAAATTAATGTCCTTTTCAATTGTGCTTAATTAAATTTCACCCCATGTACTAATTTTTAAAATTCAAGGGATAATTTCAATTCATGATATAACATGGATAATGAATGCCCACAAAAAGGACATTGATTATGCACGTTACCAAATAAAAATTACTAATAATTTTTTGAAGAAAAATGTATATCTATATTATTCCTCATATAATAAAAATGACATTGATTAAAGGATTTTGTTCATATACAATAAATAATACCCAAACATTATTATTGAGAATGAATTCTCATTAATTTTCATTCATTCTCATTCTGCACACTCATTATCTCCATAATCAAGCGGCCCTTAATTTTCTAAAACCAAAATCGAACAACTAGATATTGTTAGGTGGTTCTGGTGAAGGTTCCCGATTTGGAACCAGCGGTTCACGGTTCCTAGCTGAGCTTTTAATTTTCTATTTCATTTTTAAGAAATAACATGTACTTCCTCCGTGCAAAGATTATTTTCATATTTTCTTTTTGTTGTCCTATTTTATTTTCACTCAAAAAAAAAAAAAAAAAAAACTTTCAAAGATCAATAAAGTATATTCAACTCTCTCACAATAAATTATATTTTCTTAATATACGTGTCACTTTATATATCAAAATAGGTAAAGTTTTGTATTAAAAATTGTTCAAGATAAGTTAATCATGAATCAATTTTAAAGTTTTAAATATTTGATCTGGAGTAT
>JAPKLY010000265.1:149321-163609 GCA_026898435.1 Prunella vulgaris
CTGCAGTCGAAACCGATATCTCCACAAGACGGGAATCACCAACTCACCACAAGAGGGAATAATTTTTTGATTTCTTTCCGTGTCTCGAATCCAAGACCTCATGGCATTAGGTAGTAGAGTTCTAACCACTTGAGCTATCCACTTTTGACTTGTATGCATTTCAATGCATAAAAACTAACACATTAAAAAAATTTAGTAGTGTAAAATAATGAATTTATAAAATTTTAAAAATTGGTGAAATATATATATAAATTATTTAGAAAAAAAAAGGAATTAATTTGATAAATTTTTTTTAAAAATGACTCTATTTAAAGTTATATACAATTAAATGTATAAAAATGAATAAAACAATCAACTGTCTCATTCGAGTCTCATTTGCGTGGGAGGCCAAGTGATTCGAGTCTCATCTGCGTGGGCGCAGGTTTGAGCCTAAATTGGCCCTATTTTTTTATTTACGTAAAATTTAGCGATCGCCAAATTACATATAGCAACCACTATCGATGGTCTCTACGAATTAATAATGTTAAATAATTTAATATAAATATTAATTTAAGTGACCGTCTGTATAGTCGTTATGTATTATTTACCATTTATTTTTAGGGGTCATTAATTGCCGCTCATTCGGGTCAAGACCGGGATAATTCAAGGATCGCTTCTGCGATCGCCACTGAAAACGGTCGCTGATATTAGCGACCATCGATCAATCTTTAAACTTATGTAGCAACAAATTAAAAAGCAGTCGCTAATACAATAGTTAAAACACATTTTTTTAAGTGTTGATCACTATCAATACATAAAATTATTATATGAAACTCTTGACTTTACTCTAAATAATAAGACAATTTATGAGGGATATTAATGATAATATTAATTAGCAAAATACAGCGTATCTGCCAAAAGAAGCAGCAAAAGCAAGTATGTAATTCATGCATTAATTTCTCATATTGGAATTGAATTAGTATAAATTTACTTTGGTAGCAACTCCCCCAGATTAATTGCAGATACAAATTCTTGAATGTTTGTATCCGAACTTCCCCTTTCATCAACAGCTCCTCTAGCCAATTCTTTCCATTTCCTTGCGTTCCTACTTATCTCTTCCCCACTCTCTCCTTCCATAACAAGCTTTACGCACCGGCCTATCTCCTCGTGCCTCACAATATTTTTTTCGTCAGGACAAGCTCTAATTCCCGTCTTCCAAACATCCATAACAAACTTTGCATTCGTGCTTTGGTCGCTCCACCATGGAATTCCAACCAAAGGTACTCCCATACTGAATGCTTCCAAAGTCGAGCTCCATCCACAGTGTGTAATGAAGCAACCTATGGCATCGTGGGCCAGAACCTCCAATTGTGGACACCACGACACGATTAGTCCTTTCTCGGAGGTGTCTTTTGCAAAATTCTTAGGAAGTTTGGATTCCTCCGATGATCTAACCACCCATAAAAAGTATTCGTTGCTCATTTTTAGTGATAGTGCCAATTCCTCCATTTGTTCTTCTTGCAGCATTGCCATACTACCAAATGAGACATAAATGACGGATATGGTTGCACGTTCGTCTAGCCATTTCAGGCAAGTATCATCAGCCTTAAAAATACTAAGACCATAGTGTTTATCTTCCATCAGCCTCTTATCCAAGTACATTGATGGTACAGTTCGTCCAATTGTCTTCACCGGCAAGAACTTTCTGAGCCAATCAGTTGCCTGAAATTATATATATATATGAATTATATGTATTAATTAAAAAATTAAATAAATGAATTGACGTCACACAGATGAAACTATTTGATGTTAGATAGAAATATTTCAATATGATTTACAAGGTCAGAAAATTCCAATTAACTAGTAGTTGAAAATTTGGAGAAATGATCAAACACAAGATAAGTATTTTAATGAAGGCTGTTTGGGTTTCCCTAAGTGACATTATATTTTCTATTTACATGATACGTACATTAATAAAGATGAGTTGTATAACTGATCATCTAATTAAACTAGGTAGCAATTTAGCACATCGGCTGGTGAAATTAATTAATCATCTTATGTTTAATGTCTTACTAGTATAAAACCCGCGTAACACGCGGGATTGATGATAATTTTTAAGCAATTATTTTAAAATAATATTCTATTATATTTAAATTTATTATATCTGTAGGATTTGAGTGAACATATTTCATCAATTTTACGAAGAAATACACCGTTTTTGTTGTAAATTCGTACAAATGAAATAAGAATAAATTTGCAAAATTTGCAATATTAATAAAAAAATTATATAATAAAATATATTATCCAAATTCATGGTGCACTAAAACAAAAATATTATTTACATGGTATGTATCATTGTTGTACTGAAACAAATTTTTAAAAAATACCAATTAAGAATGTTAGGAACGTTATTGCCTCTAAATAAATACAAAATATGAGAAGCAATGATTGGTACTACTACATTATAATTTAAAATCGTATAATAATACATTACAAAATATAATCAATTTTACTTCTATAAAAAATACATAAAACCTAAATGAGAAAAAGAAAATGATCACTAACATTAACCTATGCGGATGAAAGTAATCATAAAATATTTTCAATCAACTTCTATGGAAATTAACATCCTTATTAACTTGAAGTCCGTCTTATAAAAAATTCGGCTTTATTGAAAATTAACATCCTTATTAACTTGAAGTCAGTTAGTTATAAAGTAATTATAACCCGCGTACCACGCGGGAGGTGAATTAATTTTTTTAAATTTTCTAAAGTAAGATTTGTTGTAAATATTTTAGTTAACTTTTTTTTTTGTTATATATTTAAAATTTTATGATATTTGTATTGTTTTTATATTTTAACAGTAGTTTTGTATTATTAATAAAAAAAAGATATATTTAAAATATTGAATTTGCAGGAAAGTATTGTTGATAATATTTTTCTTCATCACTTTTTTTACTCACAACCTTGTAACAATAAATAATTTTGATTTAATACTCTGTATTATCCAAATTTTTTTGTTCAGTTAATGTTAAAAAGTAAAATAATATTAAAATTCTAATTATCCAAATTTTGTTCGGATATTTCTGCAATTAATTCAATGTTCACGGGTTGAAACCACAAATTTAGCAACCATTATTATATTATTGGTTAAAAATTACTGTAATTTTGGTTTTATTTTTCATTTAATTAATTCAACAAAAATATTCAAATGGTACTTTATTAATTAATTTTAAAAAATTATAATTTTGACATATTATTAAAATCATGTTTTTTCCAAATATTTTGTAAAATAGATGATGCTAACTGCCAAGGCATTTTAATTTTAATTTAATTAATTGAACAATTTTTTTATATATTTTAGGATAATTAAAACATAATCTTGAAAAAGAATTTTAGGTAAATTCGTAAATAATATTTAGGTACATTCTTAAATAGATATAATGCTATTGCTATTTTTTAGTTAAATTTTAAAATAATTTAAACTTAAAAAAATTATAATGTTGACATATTTTTAAAATTATACATTTATAATTTTGACATATTAAAAAAATTGTTTTTAATTTAATATTAATGATTTTAAATTTAAAACTGTATAACTGATACCATTTTAAATTTCAAAAAAGAATTGTTAGGCTAATTAAAAATATAACGTAAATATTTTTAGGTAAATTCTTAAATAAATTTTTAAGCTAAATTCATAAAAAAAAATTATGTTATTGCTATATTTTAGGTAAATTCGTAATACTTTTTTTTTGGTTTAAAAAATTATAATTTTGACATATTTTTAGAATTTTAATTTTGACATATTCAAATGTTTTGTTTTAGTTTAAATTTAATATATATGAACGGATTTAACTTTTTTTTAGAAGAATTATAAAATATAACCGTAAATAAATAAAATTATTTTTTAGGTAAATTGGTAAATAATATTTTTTATGTTATTGCTATATGTCAGGTGAATTTGTAAATAATTTTTCTTTAATAAAAATATAATTTTGATATATTTTTAAAAATTTACTTTAATTTTGACTAATTCAAATGTTTCGATTTGATTTAAATTTAATATGAACACTTTTAAAATTAAAATGATTGCTAATTTTGTTTTAAAAAAAATATAATCATGATATATTTTTATAATTATAATTTTAATTTAACTTATTTGAATATTTTGTTTTGGTTTAACTTAATACGAACAATTTAAAAAATGCGTAAATAATTTTGGTTCAAAAGATGTATAAGTTTGACATATTTTAAAATTATAATTTTGATATATTCAAATGTTTTTTCAAATTTATTATTATTATTATTATTATTATATATATATATATATTTTTTTTTTAAATGAGTTGGGGAGATAGTTACGAATAGTTAAACTCATAATATATATTTTAAACAAAAATTTGTCATAACTATCTCATACATGAGACCTTACACGATCACTCAAAACTAATTTATTATAAAATTCTTTTTCAGAAATGGATGAAGTTGCATTTGCTGACGTCATAAAATAAAATCAAAACACAATCGTGATTTTACTTTTCAGTAATCATAGTCTCAAATAAAATTAAGATATAATATTCTCGATTTATAAAAATGTTAATATATATAACAATTTTTTTATTCTTATAACTTTGACATATTTAATAAGGATCAAAGTATATTTGAAATTTGGATTGGGAGAGATGTGAATGAAGTGGGACAGAAAGAAACGATAACAAAAAAAAATAGTTTAGAGATCAAATCCACAAAGCTGACAATTTAGGAACCTTTTGAAGGATAATGCTTTACAAAAACAATGCAAATTCAGTCATTCATGTTTTGTTAAAATTTGGGATGTGACGGGGTTAGAAAACGAAAATGAATGAAGTAAATCTTTTCCTCGAAAGAAGCATTCCCAAAAGTTCTCATGACCTGAGTAGAAATGAGATCACAAATTAATTCAGAAATCTGTTTTACCTTTAATAGAATGACAAAGGATCTTTGAATTCTGTATTGGAAGAGATGTGAATGAATTGGTCGCATGGAGAAACAGTAATTAGTTATGGACGCAGGAGAAACAGTAATTAGTTATGGTGATAGAACGTTTGTTTATGCGTTGATGATGTGTGTATATATAGGTGTATGGAGGAAAAGAGAACGGTTTTGGATGTAACCGCATAATCACCCTATCATCTATTTCTGAATCTATGAAATCCTACGTGGCTTAATACAATGCTCCCTACCTACTTTTCTAATTTTCTCATAATATTGTATTTTTAAAAATAAAATATAAATAATTGTTGTCGGTTATCCATCTTTTTTTTAATTCACTAACTTCTCCCTCTATTTTAACTCTCTATATTTTTTAAAATACTAACCACCATCCATAGATCTCGGTAAATTCCACCCATTACACATTTAAATTAAAAAAATTAAATTTCAAATTAATTTAAAATAAATTTCAAAATAACATATAGTTTTTTTCTAATCCCGCATATCTGCGGGGTTATGTACTAGTTGATAAGATTTAGAAAAAGAAAACGGTTTTGGATGTAACCGCATAATTAATAAGATTTTATTATTTCAAAATAAAGAATAGTGGAAATAGACACGTAGATAATAAGAAGTCATAAATATAAGAGATTAAGATATATCATATCATTAATGAATGGGATGTCTTCCTTGTTCAGCTGTTGTAGCCACCTCCGAGTTCTCGAGCTGTATTGAACATTTTTTACAATAGCACACAACCTAATAAAATGGATCTAAAGCAAGATCAAAGAGTTTAATTAACTACAAGTTGTCTCATAATTATCTAATAAAATAGATTTAACTTAAAATTTAATTTTTTTCTCAGATTCTCAATTATTTTGATAATGTTTAAATTTGATCCAAAATTGATAGTAAAAATGCAAAATGATATCAATTTTTGAAGATCAAAATCAATATTTTCCGGTAAAATTGATGTTATGGCGTCCATATATACTAATTATATTTTATTTTATTCTTTTTTTTATTAACATGTATATTTAAAATTCTCAAAAGAAAAAAAATTAAATATATTTAACACACATGAACGTCATATACATCAACAACTCTTGTCGAAAAATATCAATTTCCTTAGGCTCCATTAATTGGATGGATGAATTTAAAAATACATGTAATAAGGCATATATTTCAAATCACAAATTATAAATAGATGGGAGAGAAGGGAAAAAATAGATGAAAGATAGAGATGGAAGAGTAGAGAGGGTGGATTTTACAAATGACATGGTTTTGATGAGAATTTAGAATTCCTCCATTTTGAACATAAACTCAAATTTAAGTATTTATAAATTTACCTAACTTACTTGAAAAGAGTGATTGTTTAGGTGTGAAATTCAAGAATTTTAAATCCACTCATCCAAATAAAGCGTTAAGCTATTTTTTACCATTGATTTGGAGATGAAAACTAATAAAAGTTTAAGACTAAACTTATTTGTTAAAAAAGTTATGGGGCGATCTATCCAACACAAATATACATACCTCTTTTTCCAACTCATAAAAAGAGTTGACAAAAACGAAATCAGCATCCTCCACGTTCTGAAACTGGTTCACCACCACCTCAAACGCCCCAGGATGCGTTTCCTGATCACGCACAAAAGAAGGCACGTTGGAGATCTCCAACGCCGGCAATCCTCCGACCAAGATTTCCTTCTCCAAAATTGGAACTTTGAGCAGCCCTTTATATATTCTATAGTAAATAATATTTACCGAAGACGCTTGAGTGAAAAAAGGAGCTGCCAAGATGGCCAACTTCTTAGCCACATGGAGACCCCACGGAAGAAATGGATCATAAATCACGCAGTCAACCGGACAACCTCTCTTTTTCAACTCATGCAATAGTTGGCACATAGATTCCGTTCCCACTTGTCGGAATCTGTCCAAGTAGGGTTGGGCGGTGACATCGGGAGCCTGCTCGTCGAAGCCGTCGGAGATCGCCTCGACGGAGACGGAACCTGTCGGAAAATCATTGGTGGTGCTGAGCAGGCTTTTGGTGCATGGCTGCTATGGTGATTTTGATTCCCTTGCTTGCTAAGCGCTTTGAGCATTGAAGCTTTGGATTTATGTGGCCTTGCATGGGATATGGCAAGATTAAACAGTGATGGTTTGCTACTTGTTTCTCCATTTCTTACTAAGCTTGATTAATGAGTGTTAATTAACTATCTCATGTATATAAACACACACGAAATTCTTATTTTTAATCAAATATACTAATGAAAATGACCGATGATGAGATCCGTGATGATATATATTGATTAGGGGAGTGTTATGTGTTTCATGTGCGTGGTGCAATTCTTTATCTTTAAAAGTTACACCATTTATTGTTAAAAAATTACATCACTAAAAATAATTTTTTTAATAATAACATATGTAACTTTTTAGTAGTATTTTATGTAACATTTTAAAATGCACTTGAATTGCACGATGCACTTGATGCATACAAGACTAATGCATATTGAGCAAATCTCATGTGCACCAGGTGCACAGTGCACTCATTCAACATTTGAAACAGTTTAATTATATTAAAAGGTGAATGTTGATTACATTGAAAAATTACAGGCTGATATATTGAAAATTTTACACTAAAAAATCGATAACAGTGTAAACTTTTCAATATATTAACCCTTAACTTTTTAATATAATTTTTTTTAAATGTTAAGTAAATGCACTGTAGACCAATTATATATTAAACCTTCCAATTCCAAAGCTTCGCCCACTAGGTCAACACCTGATGCTTATAGCTTACTTATTTTGAATAAAGAAATACAAAGACTTCAACTTAATTCTCCATTTTCTGCTATGCTAATTAAATGCTACTAATTAATTTAAAGCCCAATCTCATGATGCATATCTTAATATATAACTTTTCATTAATGATCATGTATCTTATCATATGGATGTATGACATAAACCAGCTCATTTTGTCCAGCGACTTGTATGAATCCTTGCGTGTGCAGGTTTGACTTGCAATATAATAAATTAACTAATGTTCAACACTCTTTTCGTAACATTTATTATTCAAAAAAAAATTAACTGAAAATAATTCATACTTAAACCACGTACTTTTAAAGTTATGACTTGTTTCACTATATGCTAATCATTGTTTTAATTAAAAAGTAATAATTTATGAGGATATAAATTATAATTTGTGTATAGGAAAGCCCATTAAATGTAATTGATTCTTTAAAAAATTATTCAATTACGAACCAAATGAGCTCTTAGGAGTTATATATAATTAAATGTATTATCATGAATAAAATAATCAACTGTCCAAATGGAACATGCCTCCTGCGGGCGCACAATATTGCTTTAATTTAATACAGACCTTTAAAGGTCTATATACTATATGAGACATTATATATAAGCTTTTAGGCACTTGACCAAGTGTTCCGAGTCTCATCTAGGCCCATGTGGTGTAGGTTTGAACTTAAATTGGGCCTATTATTTTTTATTTACGTAAATTTTAGCGACCGTTAGGGACGGTTGCCAAATTATATATAACTATTGCCATTACCTACATATTATTAATATTAAACAGTTTAATATAAATATCAATTTAAACGACGTCTTTGGCAGTCGTTATGCATTATTTACCCTTTGTTTTTAGCGGTCATCAATTGCCGCTCATTCGTTCAAAACCCGAGTAATTCAGGGATTGCGTCTGCGACCGTTACTAAAAACGATCGCTAATCAGTCTCTAAACCTATATTAGCAACCAAAAAACAGTCGCTAATACGATCATTAAAACACTAATTTTTTAAGTGTTGATCACTATCAATTCATAAAATTATTATATGAAACTCTTGACTTTACTCGAAATAACAAGACAATAATGAGGAATATTAATGATAATATTAATTAAGCAAAATACAGTGTGTCTGCAAAAAGAAGCAGCAAAGCAAGTACATAATTCAAACATTAATTTCTCATATGTATTGGAATTGAATCAGTATAAATTTACTTTGGTAGCAACTCCCCCAGCTTAATTGCAGATACAAATTCTTGAATATTTGTATCCGAACTTCCCCCTTCATCAACAGCTCCTCGAGCCAATTCTTTCCATTTCCTTGCATTCCTTCTTATCTCTTCCCCACTCTCTCCTTCCATGACAAGCTTTACGCACCGGCCTATCTCCTCGCGCCTCACAATATTTTTTTCGTCGGGACAAGCTCTAATTCCCGTCTTCCAAACATCCATAACGAACTTTGCATTCGTGCTTTGGTCGCTCCACCATGGAATTCCCACCAAAGGAACTCCCAGACAAAATGCTTCCAGAGTCGAGTTCCATCCACAGTGTGTGACGAAGCAACCTATGGCATTGTGGGCTAGAACCTCCAATTGTGGACACCACGACACGATTAGTCCTTTCTCGGAGGTGTTTTGTGCAAAATTCTTAGGAAGCTTGGATTCCTCCGATGATCTAACCACCCATAAAAAGTATTTGTTGCTCATTTTTAGTGATAGTGCCAATTCCTCCATTTGTTCTTCTTCAAGCATTGCCATACTACCAAATGAGACATAAATGACGGATCTGGTTTCACGTTCGTCTAGCCATTTCACGCAAGTATCATCAGCCTTAAAAATACTAAGACCATAGTTTTTATCTTCCATCAGCCTCTTATCCAAGTACATTGATGGTACAGTTGGTCCGATTGTCTTCACCGGCAAGAATTTTCTGAGCCAATCAGTTGCCTAAAATTATTATATATAGGTTCTAGCTGATCAAAACATAATACATGATCAATTGTATATATATTAGAAAATTAAATAAATAAATTAATTTCACACTTCTTTACTTATGAGATGAAACTATTTGATGTTAGATAGAAATATTTCAATATGATTAAGTCAGAAAATTCGAATTAAGCAGTCGTAGTTGAAAATTTAGAGAAATGCATGATCAAACAGGGAAAAATGTTTTTGTAGGACCGTAATTATAGGGTAGTTGTAATTTAAGGACAATAAGTTTTTGGTTTGGAAAAGTAGAACAATATGTATTCAGATTTGGAAAAGTATGACAATAACTTTTAAAAGTTGTAAATCTAGGTCTGAGCCCGAATCAAACCTAATTCGGGCTCAATTATCCTACTTTTCCAAGCCCGAAACATATTGTCCTTAAATTACAAATATCCTATAATTACAGTCCTAAAAAAACATTTTTCCAAAGATTACAAAAATGATTATTTTATAATTCTATTGAAAATATTTTAATGTATAGTAAAAAAGATTACAAATTTGATTATTTTATAATCTATTTAAAATTATTTTAATTAATATAATATAAAAGTAATATTTTATATTTAATTATAATAAAAAGATAGCATATACAACAAATAATTAAAAATATATGTAATAAAGAATAACATAAGTACATAAGATACATATATATATAATAGTATAAAATATAACAATCAACTCGTCTAACCCTTCATCTTCGTCTAAAAAATATTTAAATTAAAACGATAAAGAAACGTGTGTAAACGCGCTCGTGTTAATAAATAGTGAATAAAATTACAAATTATTTTATAATTTTATTAAAAATATATTAGTTACATGTACTCGTGTTATTAAATTGTAAAAAAGATTACAAATTAAATGTGATTATAGGTGATTACAAAGGTGATCGTGAGACGGTGTTATATATATTTTTTTCTAAATTTTAGTAGCTTATAAGTTGCTAAAAGTATTGGGAACTGTTATAAATTGCTTACAATTGAGCCCGAATTGGATTTAATTCGGACTCAAATTGGCCTAGATTTACAATTTTTTAAAGTTATTATCCTACTTTTTCATCCCTGAAAAACATATTGTCCTATTTTTCAAGCACGAAAACATATTGTCCTTAATACAACTACCCTATAATTACGGTCCTAAAAAAACATTTTTCCCTGATGAAACACAAGATAAGTATTTTAATGAAGGCTGTTTGGGGGTAATATTTCCCTAAGTGACATTAGATTTTCTATTTACATGATACGTACGTTAATAAAGATGAGATGTATAACTGATCATTTAATTAAACTAGGTAGCAATTTTAGCACATCTTACGTTTAATGTCTTGTATATCATTTCATTAATGAATGGTATGTCTACCTTGTTCAGCGTTCTCCAGTACCAGATTTATTGAGATTGCAGTTACTCAGCGCTAGCTAGATCTAGTCACTGTAACGTACCAGCTTCCACACATATATGCTGCCCAACCTGCAATTCTACTTGGATGCCGACTGCGGGATTGTTGGATCACACACACCTACGCGCGCGGATTGTGTTGCATTCAAAGATTAATCTTCTCTTGTACAAAAAGGGGGTCCAACCTAGTCTCGATCGGCGGGGGGTGCAGTAAATGAAAATAGTACGACTTTTTGGAGGTTAGGTGAGAGATGGGTAGATTTGAATGTTGACTTAATAAGGGTAATGGTGTAAAGAATTAGCAGAATTTAGTATTTGAAAATGCATGATCAAACACAAGATATGTATTTTAATGAAGGCTGTATGTAAGGGGGTAACATCTCCCTAGGTGACGTTAGATTTTCTGTTTACGTGATGCATTAATAAAGATGACTTATATTTTCTCTATCTCAAGAGAATTTGCACTCGTGTGATTATATGTTTTTTTTAAGAAAAATAAATTTTTTAAATAAAATAATGGTGTATGTGTAGATATATATATAGACATGCATATCGATACTTTTTTTAGTAATGCACAAATTTTTGTAGAACATTCAAATAGAAAAAGTGTACAAATTTTTATGTGACAGAAGTAGTACAACTCATCTAAACTAGGTAGCACATCGGCTGCTATGGTGAAATTAATTACCTTAGGTTTAATGTCTTATATATCATTTCATTAATTAATGCGATGTCTTCCACACATGCTGCCCAACGTGCAATTCAACAACAGGCGGCATTAAGGAGGATCACACACCTACACAAGTGTTACATTCAAAGATTTTTCTTCTGCACAAAATGGGGATCCATGTCTCGGCTAAATCGTGGGGGAGATGTAGCAAATGAAACTAGTACGATTTTATTTTTTTTTGAAAGGAAACTAGTACGATTTTTTTTTTTTTTTTTTTTGAAAGGAAACTAGTACGATTTTTTGGAGGTTAGGTGAGATGGCTGATCATTTGGGGGGGTGGGTGAGAGATGGGTAGATTTGAGCGTTGACTTAGTAAGGGTAATGATGGAAAAAATTAACAGAATTGGTAAGAAGAAGTTCTACTTTAAGAAAATAATCTTGTTAGTGCCAGTCGATTAATATTAATTTTATGTCCAAATTTTTTAACTTGTAAAAAGAAAAAAATTATGATATCAACGCATTAGGTTCACGCGAAATCCCACTTCATCTATTTTAAATTGGCTACTCTAATTTCCGTCAAATGTTTAATACAATTCATAAAAGTTTTTGTATTTATACTATAATAATAATTAATAACATCATTAATAGCTAGGTAGCACGCAATATATATTAAAAACTACTGAATCTAAAGCAAGATCAAGAAAACCACAAATTGTATATGATAAAATAGATTTAATTTTAATCTTTTTAGATTCCCAATTATATATATATTGATAGGGTCTAAATTGGTCTCAAATCAATAATAAGAAGGATAGCAATATTATTTGGAAGATCAATTTTCGACAAAGGTGTTGAGGCCATGTGTACTAATTTCTTTCTTTACAATTTTATAAAGAGTGTATATTCAACATTCTCAAAAGAAAAAAATTAAATACAATTATCATATACGTACGGACGTGATATATATCAACACTCTTACTAAAAATAATCAATTTTAAATATCAAATTAATTGACATATATATAATTATATTCCAAAATTAGATCATGCATGTTGGGGGATTCAAACTAGCTACTTACCTCTTTTTCCAACTCATAGAAAGAGTTGACAAAGACGAAATCAGCATCCTCCACGTTCTGAAACTGGTTCACCGCCAGCTCAAAGGAGCCCGGATGCGTTTTCTGATCACGCACAAAAGAAGGCACGTCGGAGATCTCCAACGCCGGCAATCCTCCGACCAAGATTTCTCTCTCCAAAACCGGAACTTTGAGCAGCCCTTTATATATACTATAGTAAATAATATTTACCGAAGATGATTGAGTGAAAAAAGGAGCTGCCAAGATCCCCAACTTCTTAGCCACATGGAGACCCCACGGAAGAAATGGATCATAAATCACGCAGTCAACCGGACAGCCTCTCTTTTTCAACTCATGCAATAGTTGGCACGTAGTTTCTGTTCCCACTTGTCGGAATCTGTCCAAGTAGGGTTGGATATGGACGGCGATATCGGGAGCCTGCTCGTCGAAGCCGTCGGAGATCGCCTCGACCGAGACGCCGGTCGGAAAATCATTGGTGGTGCTGAGCAGGCGTTTGGTGGCTGCTACGGTGATTTTGATTCCCTTGCTTGCTAAGCGCTTTGAGAATTGAAGCATGGGATTTATGTGACCTTGGATGGGAAATGGCAAGATTAAACAGTGATGGTTTGCTACTTGTTTCTCCATTTCTTGCCAAGATTGATGAATGAGGATTAATTATCTCAACTATATATACACACACGATACCCTGATTTTAATCAAATTTAATAATGAAAAATGATCGATGATGAGATCCGTGTTGATATATATATTTATTTATTTATTTATTAACGTGAGTATTTTTTAAAGTTATACTATTTATTACTAAAAAGTTATATCACTAAAATTAAATTATAACGGAAGGACTAATTCAATATTAATGCAAAAATCTGTATGGACAGTTTAGGGATGGAAAAATGACCCGTCCCGTAGTCGGCCCACCCTGACCTGCTCCATTTGGGGCAGCCCCGCCCCGCCCTGAGCATGGGGCGGGGCAGAGCAGGCATGAGTTTGTATTTTTACTGCCCCATACTGCCCCATTGTATATATTAAATAAATATATAATATTTTATAATATATAAATACATTCTATATATAATATTTTATAACATATAAAAAATTAATATCCTACATTTATAATATATTAAATAAATTTAAAATTATATTATTTATTTATTTATTGTAATTTTATTTTAAAATTATTTTTGAATATATTTTGATAAATTTATTGCATTAAATTTATTTTAAAATAATTTTTTATTTATCTAAAATATATATTATATTATATTTTGGAATAAAATTATATATAACATGGGGCAGGATGGGGCAGGCATGGGGCGCAATATTCTGCCCCGTAGTGGGGTAAGGGGCAGGGCGGGGCAGATGCGTGGGGCAGGCATGGGTTCTTAGATA
>JAPKLY010000265.1:163709-208854 GCA_026898435.1 Prunella vulgaris
ATATAATAAATTGAATTTTTTTGGTTTGGATGAGCATTCCAAATTCCAAAGCTCCACCCAGTGGGTCAACACCTTACCTATTTTGATTAAAGAAAACAGTGATGAGGACTTCCACTTAATTTTCCATTTTCTGCTATGCTAATTAATTATATATTACTAATTAATTTAAAGCCCAATCTCATGGTGTATATCTTAATTACCTTTCATTAATAATCATACATCTTATTATATGGATATATGACATAAACCAGCTCATTTTGTCCAATGACTTGTATGAATCCTTTCCTCTGTATATAGGTTTGACTTGAAATATAATACGTAGGTAACAAATTAACTAATGTTCAACACTTTGAGGCAAAATAATTCATACATAAACCACATAGTTTGAAAGTTATGAGTCGTTTCACTAAATGATTAATTTATGAGGATATAAATTATTTTCATTAAAGCATAAATAAAGGTATGAAGATTATCAATTTAATTTATCACTAAAGGTACTAGTTGTTATCACTAAAAAATGTGAATTTTTTTACTTAAGAAAATATTGTTAAGTGATTTTTGTATAAAAAAAATTTACTCTACAATGTTCTTCTTAATATATACCATTCAAAGATTTATATTTTGGTAAGTGTGATATACACTTTTCTTTTCTTTTCTTTTTTTCTACTTTTATTTCTATTTATGTTTTATATATATATATATTTAATATTATATTTTCTTAATACATGTGTAAAGAAAAGAGTAAACCTTTTAAATGGGAGGGATATAAAATTTTATGCGTCTGCATGAGTTAGAACTTAGAATCACTGATCACTATCATTACATAAAGATTATTATATCTTGAATTAATTGGTTGCTTGCAAGAAATTGCGACTCTTATCAAATATATATACTAAAGAAAATAATGATGGGGATCCATGTTGTTATATCTATTCATGCACACCGTCATTGTCTACCTACCTAATTCGATTAAAGAAAGACAAAGTATTATATATGTAACACACAGTAAAATAGAGTATCAATTTTAACTCAATTCAATATAAACTATCTATTTATTGACAATTTAAATTAAGTCAAAATTGTTACATACGGATCTTATTTTCGTGTATATTAAACACATAATACCCACTCACGGTCCTATGTAGGGTATGATCCACACACTTGCACAACCCCCGTAAGAGTGTGTATGACCTGAGGATCATCAAGAGATAATCCAATTTCTAAAGAAAATGATGACCATGAGTGATTAGGATATATTTGTATCATTTTGTGATCTTTTTTAGATTAATTTATTTTGATTAATTGAGCTGAGAAAGGTATTGTATTCTATTTTTTTAGGAAACTAACCTTATATTGGGCGTTGATAAGAAGAAGAGAGATTGAGTACAAGCACTGACATACACAGCTGTCAAACGCTCTACAATTACCACTTGCCTCACTCATGCCATACTCTGCACATATACTCTGCACCACTTCACAGCCTCTGAAACACCCATAACCGCCTGCTCCTCAATCATCGACAGCAGCAATCTACCGCCTCTCTGTTCAAAATCGACGCCGGAATCCGCTCGTCCAATGCCCACACCTCTGCACCAGCAGCTCGCAACTCTGTTCAACCGTCACTACCAAATTCCGCCGACAACCGCTTCTCTCAATCGCGCCGTCGCGACGGAAGCGCGACCCACTCCTTGCCGTTACTGAAGTCGCAGAAACTGCCGGAAACACCGCTGAAACCGGAAGCCCCGCAGTCTTCAACATCCGTCACCGACCGGAATATGCACCAGGAACCAAGCGCCGCCGTAATCTATCTCTCTGTCGCGGCCACAAACCGCGATTTACACCATCGCGACAATCTCCGTCTACCTGCAACCACGACAACCTCCATCGCTCTTCTGCCGGCGATAATCACAGCAATCAGAAACCGTTCCTCCGTCACACTCTTCTCAGGCTGCCTGAATTCGCCTGAATCTCCGCCAATCGACGAAGCCGGTGCGCACCAGTCGATACCTGCAACCGTGCAACCGCCATCCCGTTTACCCGACCGCCCCTGCAAACCGGTAATTAGGGAAGAGAATCAATTGGGCTTTTTTCCTGGTTTAATTACTGAAGCCCAAGTCCCATTTTATCTCCTTTAAATTATTAGGCCCACACACTTCTATTTAGGCCCATTTGCTGAGAGCCTTTGAGCTAGTTCGTATTTAAATTGAGAAGGGATTGCAGCAGAGAAAATCACGCATGCACGCCAGTAGGCAGTAGAGAGAAATTAGGAATTAGGGGTTTATTTTTATTCATTGTTTTGGACTTATTAGGGTAGTTTTACAGTATTGAATTTGAAAAAGTTTTGAGTAATAATTTTTTCGTGCTTTGATTCCGAGGAGATTATTCACTTTGGTTTCTTGAGATTATTACGATTATTTTAATTTAATTTCTATTTTAAGTTCTTGTTGGGTCACCCTGCCTTCACTCACGACTCACTATTGGGTTTACGGGCTTGGGTTCAGGCCACCAGTTTGGTGGACACAAAACGATGAGATTGGTTAGGCACTAAAGTCCCTCGTATAGGGCTGCACACCAGACTATAGTCTCTCAACTCTCAATCACGATTTCAATCGATCACACACGAGAGGAGAAGCACCATAGTCTTTTATATGGTGGCTGCCAACTAAAACTAGGGTTAGAGAATAGGGCTTAAGGTTTAACCAAATTGCCAAAAATCAAGTGGCTCAAGCCCAACATTCTCCACCTTTTTGGCCATTCTCTTCTCAACATCGGAATCCACGGGTTTTCATCATCACCCCACACACATGCACACACAAGCATACACATGCAAACACAAATACACACACAAAGGCATACCAAAAAACATGTACAAACACAAAGTTAGTCCAGGTGATAACATAAAGGACACAAAGTCACACACATTCATGCAATTGACACAAAGCAATTAAACATGCAACCACAAAGGTAAGAATCACAAAGATCCAAATCACACAAACCTAGTTACAAAGACCTATGCTCCACCTCAAGAGGTTCAACCTAGATACAAAGTCAAATAAACAGAGTACACAAAGACTCAAAATACCACAAAGGTCGTTGCTCCACCTCACTAAGAGCAACAAAGACATAAAGTCAAATACCACTAAGCAACAGAGACACACAGACTCTAAGCCACAATGATAAAACAAAACCACAAAGGCATGCAGGACCACAAAGGCACACAATCCACAGAGGACAAAACCACAAAGGTATAAGAGCCACAAAGACACACAATCCACAAAGGACAAGACCACAAAGGCATAGAACCACAAAGGCACACAATCCACAAAGGACAAGACCACAAAGGCATGCAATCCACAAAGGATAAAACCACAAAGGCATAAAAGTCACAAAGGCAAACAAACCACAAAGGCATAGCACACAAACCACACAAAGAGTTAAGTGCACGTAAACACACAAAAGTTTAAAATACATCACCAAATTGCTCCTCACTAGAAGCCACATTAGCACACTAATCATTTTGATTTTTCCTAGGCTTAGTGCACTCTCTAATCATGTGACCGGTGTCACCACAATTAAAGCACCTTCTAACCTTAGGCTTTCTAGCATGCTTATCCACATTCCTCCCCCTAACATGCATAACCTCCCCCGAACCATTACCATCCCCATTTTGTTTCAACTCCACCTCCTTGCTCTTTAAGCCATTGACCACAGTCTCTAGAGTAATAGTGTCTCTACCATACTTAATAGCAGACTTCACATCACAATAAGAATCAGGTATAGCATTTAGCAAGACAATAGGGGTGTAATCATCGATATGCTTATCTTCAATTTGCTTAATGTCTTGAATTAACTTAGTAAACACATCTAAGTTTTCATCAATATCCTTACTGAGATCAAGTTTGAATCGAAAAAACTTTTCAAGCAAAAACAGTTTGTTAGGCAAAGAATTTTCATTATAAAGCTCTTCGAGCTTATCCCACAAATCTTTAGCCAAATCAAAAGTTCCTACTTTTCTAAGCATAGTATCAGACAGATTCAAGACAATAGCAGATAAAGCAAGTTCATTCATCTCAGATTTTTTATCTTTAGACATGTCAGGGGGATAAGAGTTATCAACAGCTTTGAAAACACGTTGTTGTATCAAAATACATTTCATTTTCTGTTTCCAAACTCAAACAGAGTCGAAGAAGGCAACATGTGGCTCTAATACCACTGTTGGGTCACCCTGCCTTCACTCACGACTCACTATTGGGTTTACGGGCTTGAGTTCAGGCCACCCGTTTGGTGGACACAAAACCGATGAGATTGGTTAGGCACTAAAGTCCCTCGTGTAGGGCTGCACACCAGACTATAGCCTCTCAACTCTCAATTACGATTTCGGTCGATCACACACGAGAGAAGAAGCACCGTAGTCTTTTATATGGTGGCTACCAACTAAAACTAGGGTTAGAGAATAGGGCTTAAGGTTTAACCAAATGGCCCAAAACCAAGTGGGCTCAAGCCCAACAGTTCTAATTAGGTTTTTTTTTCATATTAGTTAATTCAGTTGATCATGCTATTATCTCATTTTTGTTTGATCTATTATTGTTATTTTTGTCAACTTCCTTTGTCTCAATTATTGATGTTATCACTTCTTCACACTCTCGTGTTAATTAGATTAAGTTTCTTGATCCCTCGTATTTAATTGCTTTAATTTTTTTTTGCTTTAAGTTAGTCATTAAATGAAGTAGGTTTAGAATTAGAGATTGAGAGGATAAGTTGTTTTACTTTTTATTTATTTAATTCCTGCATTAGAGAATAAAGATTTATTTTTCACGCACGTTTTAGTTTAGATTAGTATGTACGTATTCTTACTTCATTCCAATTTCTGTTTTAATTAATCATTAGTTGAGGAACCCAAAAAACTTGCAATTTTATTATTTAGATTTAATTCCAAAACTCACACAAACCTTAGAATTAGAGTGTCTCATTGCTTCCTTAGGGTTCGATATTATTTTATAACTTGATCAGCTTACTACTACACGATACACTTGTAGGAAAGTGCATTTGTGTGCAAACACAAATCACTAGTTAATGAGGTAGCTACATCATATCTTAGATTTTGTTGTTGTTACTTAGGATCCTCTTTTTCTATCCAAAAAAGGTAAAAAAATATTGGATTTAGAGCTACGAACCTCAAGTTCGTAGCAATATAGACAACAATTATTAATAACAAAACACACATCAATGATTGTATAACATAAAATATTAAAATAGTTAAACATAAATAATCTTTACAGTAACTCGTAGATAGATCATTTAATTATCGGATCCACATAACCATCATATCCTATAGTTGTTGACACGTGTTTTACAACACTTACTTCCCAAGTGTAAGAAGTTCGTGTAATAAAGGTAAGTGCCCGGTTAAATTATCAATCTCATGGGATTAGTGGCAAGTGTAGCCCTAATACTATACTTCGGCGCTTGATTGTAGTGTGAACGATCTTGTTCCCCAATTAAACTAAGAGCAACAATTAAAATAGCAACAATTAACTAGAACAAAGAAATTAAACTAGAACTAAGAATTTCACTAAATAAGACACTAAAATAGCAAACAAGTAAACAAATCAACGAGACAAGCAATACGAAAAATATGTGTTCGGGTGTTCTTCATTATGGGGTAATCAATCAATGGTTCAATAAGTTCATTTATCCCTTTTGTCGGTCAAAGATAGGAGCAATCACGTAAAATAACACATTAAACCGTACTGGATAAGCCTAGGAATAATGCGTCAATGTAAGCATGTAGATTGTTGTAGGAATAGTTCACCCCTTCCCACCCGGGTAATCACACAAAGCTAAGAAAAATCCTAGCATGTTTTTCCACTCGTATACTAAGGTGCCCCACCTTTGGTCCCCTCACTAATCACCTAAAGGTTAATTCAAGCAATTAATGTAGATTAATGGATTTTCTAATGAAATTACCCAACTCTCGTTGCGATAACCCAATATTAACTCAAATCACAAAATCGAACTCACATCCATATGAAATAAACGTGTCTATTCAACTCTCGTTGCAACAAACAATCTACCCATATGAATTAAAAAAGTCCAACAAGCAATTGATCAAACAAACCCCATTAAACTAATCATTCAACCTCCAATTAGGAAAAACTCACAAATCACCACACTAACTAATTACCCACATAATTCCAAACACCCAAACACTTAAAATCTAGCCAACAATCATAACATTAAACACAAATAAAATCATAATAAATAAAAAACAATAAGCCATAATCATTAAAATAAAACTAGCAAAATAAAAAATAAAGGTAGAATTCACCTATTGAGAGCCCATATCCCTTGAATCTCTAACAAATCTTCAACAAAAATAAAAAGCACCTAATTAGATGTTTGAGTGTATGTGAAGCGGTAATTTTCTCCCAGAAGGGGAGTAGTGCCTCTGCCTCCGAATCCGGCTGCTTCCTTTTTTTAATCTCAAATGGGCTAAAAAAAAAAAGGGCTGATAATTGGGTCTCAGGCCCAAATTCAATTTTCCTAATTTTTGCCTCCGCTGAAATCGTGGTTTACCTTAATAGCACTTCTTCAAAATTTTCACGCCTTCTTCCTCTTTTCTTTTAATCTTCCAGAAGCAATTGTTGCTTTAAGCGTGATTACGGGTATGTTTGCAATAGATTAAAAAAATATAGAATCATTTTTTTTTTGGGATAAATTGAATCTCACCATCTTCCCAAAAAAAAATAATTTTTCACTTTTTTAATCTCTCGTAAACATATCCTACGCCTGATTGTGAGAGAGCTTTTCTCCTTCAAGATAAAAACGTTTTTCCTCATTTGACAACTCTTCACAAGTTTGAGCAAATTTTCAATTCTTAGCACTTCTTCAAATGTTGAGTACGATTTCTACATCTTCTTCGAACAACGTCGATTCGGCTTCGACGCAGGGGCGGCTGAATTGGAGCTTCAATTTCAGGCTAGCTTTGAGAGCTTCAGGCGTGGAGACGGCGGCTTAGAATTTGGGCTTTCCGGCAGTGAGCGACAGAATGTAGCATCCATTCCGGTGTTGGGCTTCTGGGCTGCACTGTGGGGAGCATTTTCCGGCGTGGTGGGGCTTCTGGCAGAGCTCATGATTCCGGCAGACTCAGGCGTCATTTTCTTCAGCAAAAACAGGGGTGCGAGGCTTGGAGAAACAGGGGCAGTGCCGCTGGCTTCAGGTGCGGCAACATGGGCTTCGAAATTTCCGGCGACACAGCTTCTTTCCGGCATTGTCTTCTCCGGTGGGCGGCTTCCAATTGAATGCAAACAGAGGCTTTTCCGGTGGCAGAGTACGGGCAGAGGCTTGTTGGCGGCAATGGATGCAGCGGCAGCTTCCTGGTGATTGGAGTCGTGGCAGTGGAGTGCTTCTATTTGGTGTAGGAGTGGTGTGAGAGATGAATAATGGTGGTTCTCTCTCTTCCTCAATTGATAAAGCCTGCAAGAATTTTGGTCATATTAAGTCAAGTATGAAGAGAGTGGTTATAAGTGAGCCACGTTTCCTGCTCATCCTTTTGGACAAAGTGTAGACCAAGTCCTTTAAATCATATTATATCCTCACTTCTGCAGCAAGCAAATGAAGAATGCATTTCAAAGATTAAGAAAATGAATCACAATTAATTAATTTGGGCCCAAAAGTTATGATTAAACATGAGCCCAATTCATTTCTTTTCATTTCATCCATTTAATTAACTTCACAAAATTAATTTGAAAGGTATTTTACTCAATAAATCATAATTTTCTATAAAAATAAATAGTAAACACCTCTCTCAACAATGAAGCACAAATGATCCAATTAATGTAACTAAATGCAAGAAATCTAATCAAATTAGGCACTTGAAGCACACAAATTTCAAGCAAAAATCACACTAATCAGTTGTGTCTACTAGAATTTGTTAGGAGAATTCAATGCTAGATAATATAGAATTATATTAAATTTTATCATCATAATGTCATTCAAACTTATAACTCATATATATAGTAAAGTAATTGGGTAAAATCTAAATTACTTCCTAAGAGGCCTTAAGTCCATATTCATATATTTATTTGACTTTGCCAAAACTTTGATAATTTACTATATATATAATATATCATTTTATTTAACTAATCTAATTTAATTATATATAAATAATTTCATCTAATAAAATTATTATTTTTCTCTATTAATTCTAATATTTTGAGCAAATAAAATATTTAAGTTATAATCAACTTCAATTCGTAGAGGAACTACTAATTGTGTGATCTATAGGCCATTATAATGGAGCGATTAGTTAAACTAACGGTCATAGTTGAATTCTAGACAATCTCAATACATGATGTACATTGCAAAGATACAACAAATGTCTGTAATGTGAAGCTCAAAGTGATGCGACCATTTCGTTCACGAATATACTCGGATTAAGTTTATAATATGATCATGTGTCTATTCAAATAATTTTATCTTTTTATCTGATTCGACTAATTGATTAAGTTGATTCATTTGAACACTATTCCAAATATGGTAAGCATTAGCCAATGACTAACGATCAAATAAGTTTGGAGAAGACTATTTCTATAAATAAGTTACGATTATTTTCTATAAATTTATTTGAGGAATGAATAATATTTGTGGCTCAACTACCTCACACATCATGACTTCATGATGTGCCCAACTATTTATCTTATCTACTCCGTTTAGAATGCAAGTGTTGATCATAGTTAAAGCTCGTTGCTTCGCACAAGTCGTGCTATTGATCTCAAGTGAAAGGACTATTACATTACTCCACAAATCGAAATTTTCATAAACACGTAAATAGAATACATCTAATAATTTTTCGGTTGGATATATCAATACTCGCCAAAGTACTTTTGCATTCATCATGATTATTTTTTAATAGAGAAAAATACAGTGCATACAGTAAATAATTAACCATCACCTAAACGAGAGGTGTTCCTAACCCCATAAGGGACTTTTACTCCAAACCGATCTAGAGGATACAAAGAGGTAGCGGTCATCCTTGCTAACTCATGCGGCAATGTTTTCTTTATTCTTTAGATAGCTTGAGACGACACGAAGAATTAGGGACGGAAAAACATGGAGGTTATGATTGGTGTGCAAAATGCATAAAATTCATGTGCTTTATTCGATTATTTTAATAGGATTTTATGTATTTTTATATTATAAAATTGATTAATTAAGTTTAAGGGGGGTGTATTCGTTTAAGATTTCGTGGGATTTTAAAGGACTTTTTTCTTATAAAAAAGTCTGTTGGTATTCAATCAGGATTTTAAAAGACTTAAAAACAATCCACTGGTATTCAATCAGGATTTTAAAAGACTTAAAAACAATCCACTGGTATTCAAAAATATAAGGATTTTAAAGGATTGTTGGGTTTGATGGATTTTGATGGATTCTTTAGTGTATTTTATAAATACCAACAATCCCATCAAAACCTCTAGGATTTCGGTGGACTTTTTTAATTAATGACTTTATTTATCCCCAAATTGATTTATATATAATTATTTATTTTTAAGACCTAAAATAGTTTTAACCTTATAATTTCATCTCTACATTTATAACATCAACGATAAAATAATTACAGTGACGAAGAGTAATATAATATTATATATACATATATACTAGAATAAATAAAAATAATTAATAATTAATCATTAAATAGTATTAAAAAACGATATTGTTCATCCTAACTTATATACAAGATAAATCTTTATTTTTATATAGTATTATTATAATACTAATATTATATATTACATATGTCATTAGGTAATATTTTTATATTGATAATATTTTTTTACGGTATTTGAGTTTTGTTATATTTTACTTTGGTTGCTTTGATTATTCAATTTCGATACTTTTTTATATTGATAATATTAGCATGTGCAGCTCTACATAACTTTATTCGCAAAGAATGTCATTCTGATGAATTTCCAATTGAATCGGTGGACGAACCTTCATCTTCAACATTACCAGTTAATGAAGACCGTGATTTTGAGCCTATCATTCAAACTCAAGAGCAAGAACGACATGACGCTAATGTTTGGAGGACTAGTATAGCTATGAATATGTGGAGTAATGCTATTTAAAATGACATGATATTATGATTTTTTTTGTCTTTAACTTTTTTTTTTTTTTTTAATTTGAAGGTATGAAAAATTTTGAATTTTTATTGTATGTCACAAATCCATGAAATTCTGCAAAGTCTACAAAGTCCTATAGAATCCATTAAAATCCTTATTTTAAAAGTCTTACAAAATCCTGCAAAATCTTAAAAGTCACCAAAATCCTACAAAATCTTTAAAATCTGCAGGATTTTTTTCAGCTAAAAAAGTCTTTTAAAATCCTAATCCAATACACCCCCCTAATTATTGAGAAAGTATTTCTGTTATTATTTTGCAAAAAAAAAAAGAGATTTTTGAAATAAATATATGTCTATATTTATTGAGTCAATCAAAGAAATGATAGGAGAAACAAAAATTGAACGCATTTTTGTTCAACAATTTTTGGCTTCAAAAGAAAATAATAGCAGTCCATTGTATTCAGCCCACTTGAAGAAGAAATTGGAATAGAAGAGCTTAACTTTTGACAGCTCATTTGGAAGACAATAGAAAAAATTCAGGCCAAGGTTATTAGCACTAGCCTTTTTGGAAATACTCTACACTAGCCTTTTGAAAAATACACTACCTTTGTTTATCATTTCTTCCGAATTTTTTTTATTTTTTTCGACATTTTTTTTTCAAACACTGTACAAAAATGAACAAAAGTTCAAAAATTTTTACCGAAAATTTGTAAAAATTTTACAAAAATGAACAAAAGTTCAAAACTACTTTTATATTTGAATATAATACACAAATTAAAAGGAAAATAGATTATATGAGTATAAAATTAAATAAAAATATGTATTTTAATAACTTTTATGAGTGTAATTTTTTTTTTTTGATGTGTGAAAGTAAAATTGAATGTTCAAATAAGATAAATGTGAAAATGGAGTTGGAGATAGGGTTGTAAACGAATCGAATCGAATATCATAATTTTGTATTTGTATTTGAATAATAATCGTCGAATCGAATCGAATATTTGTAAACGAATTCGAATCATAAAATTTCGAATACGAATATCTAATCGAACCAAAAGTATTTGATTCATTTACAACCCTCGAGTGAGGATTTAGAATATAAGTGCATATAGTATCTAGATTATTATCTAATGAGCTTACATCCTTAAAATAATAATAATTATAGTAGCCATAAATTTCTAATGGTCTATAATCTTAAAATAATAATAATAGCAATAATTATACTAACTATTATCATTATAATATTTATAAAAAATATTTAATCGAATATTTACGAATATTAAATCGAATATCATTATTTTGTATTCATATTTGAATAATAATCGAATATTTGTAATCGAATTCAAATCATAAAATTTCAAATATGAATATCAAAATTCAAATACGAATACCGAATTGAATCAAAATTATTTGATTCGTTTACAACCCTAGTTGAAGATGGTTGAATTATTTAACTAGAATGCAAATTGTCCGGTGGGTGACGGTAGTTCATCCCCACGAAAGGTTCGATTAGTTAAAAGAAGCATCTTGTTTCTTAAAATAATGCATTATATTTAATTTTGATCAGTATCTGCAACACTTAAAATAATGCATTATATTTAATTTTGATCAGTATCTGCATCCTAGTTATTAAAAGAAAAGGGGGAAATCAAAATATAATCAAGACACTACATTAATATCTTTACCAAAAATTACCAATTTCAATTTTTAAAAAGATGTTTTACTTTTTTCTATTGGTTTGGAATCAAGTTTAGAATTTTTAGATAAATAAAAACTAAATCTGATAAAAAATTAATTTTTGGATTAAATTTATTTTATTAAAAAGTTATATGTGATATTTAAACTCTTAACTATTTATTGATAATAAGAATCAAAACTCCAAACAAAATTACTTTGAAGGTAAGGCTCCCATATTCATTGTAGATATAAATTCTTGAATGTTTATGTCCGAACTTCCTCCTTCATCAACAGCTCCTCTAGCAATTTCTTTCCATTTTCTTGCATTCTTTTTTATCTCTTTCCCCATCACACCTTCCATGACAAGCTTTATGCAACGATTTATCTCCTCGTGCTTCACGATATTTTTCTCGTCTGGACAAGCTCGAATTCCCGTCCTCCAAACATCCATAACGAACTTTGCATTCGTGCTTTGGTCGCTCCACCATGGAATTGCCACCAACGGGACTCCCAAACTCAACGCTTCCAGAGTCGAGTTCCACCCACAGTGCGTGACGAAGCAACCTATGGAATTGTGGGTCAGAACCTCCAACTGTGGGGACCATGACACAATTAGTCCTTTGTCGGAGGTGTCTTGTGCAAAATTTTCAGGAAGTTTGAATTCCTCCGATGATCTAACTACCCATAAATAGTATTTATTGATCATTTTCAGAGCTAGTGCTAATTCTTCCATTTGCTCTTTTTCCAGTTTTGCCATGCTACCAAATGAGACATAAATGACAGAACTAGTAGCACGTTTCTCTAGCCATTTCATGCAAGTATCATCAGCCTTAAAAATACTAAGACCATAGTGTTTATCTTCCACCAGCCTCTTATCTAAGTGCATAGATGGTATAGTTGGTCCGATCGTTTTCACGGGCAAATACTTCGTTAGCCAATCAGTTGCCTGAAATTTACTTGCTCAAAATAGAGTTAATTAGCTGAATAATATTTGTTACTATATCAAGTTTCAATTAAACCCAATATTAGTATATTAAATTCCAATATTTATTAGTATATAAACTTATTGAAAAAATATTTATTAGTACCTCTTGCTCCAACTCATAAAAAGAGTTGACAAAGACAACATCGGCATCCTCTACATTCTGAAATTGACTCAAAGTCAACTCAAACGCCCCAGGATGCGATGCCTGATCACGTACAAAAGAAGGCACGTCGGAGATCTCCAACGCCGGCAATCCTCCGACCAAGATTTCTCTCTCCAAAATCGGAACTTTGAGCAGCCCTTTATATATACTATAGTAAATAATATTTACCGAAGACGCCTGAGTGAAAAAAGGAGCTGCCAAGATCCCCAACTTCTTAGCCACATGGAGACCCCACGGAAGAAATGGATCATAAATCACGCAGTCAACGGGACAACCTCTGTTTCTCAGCTCATGCAAGAGTTGGCACGTAGATTCCGTTCCCACTTGTCGAAATCTGTCCAAGTAGGCTTCCAGGCTTATGCCCGGGCTCCGTCCCTCGTCGAAGCCGTCAGAAATTGTTTCGACGGAGACGGAGGCCGTCGGAAAATCTTGGGTGGTTCGGAGAAGGTTTTTGGTTGCAGCTATGGTGATTGTAACGCCCTTGCTTGCTAAGCGCTTGGAGAATTGAATCATGGGATTTATGTGGCCTTGGATTGGAAATGGCAACACTAAACAGTGATGATTACTTGGTGCTAGTTCCTTTTCCATTTTCTTACTATTCTATTATCATGTGCAATCAATCTTATGCTATATATATAGACACATATGGGAAAATGTTACTTTAGCGCCTAAATTAAAAGAATGGCAAAATAGAGACCATAGCTTTTTTAAATTAAGCAATTTAAAGACTGTAATTTTAAAAAATTATAAATTAAAAATAAATTTGATCCGAATGTAAGTTAAATTAGTCCGATTTTGTTCCAAAATTTATACTAATTTGTCTTTTGTTTGTCATATTTTATAGTTTCGACCTTGTTTTGCCGGCCCAGAAAGTAAGAGTCTTAACTCTTTATACGTGTCCAAAAGTTTTATAATCTCAGCTTCAAGTGAATTTTAAATTTTAAATTTTTTTTATTTATATAGGAAGTATTTAAACATATAAAATATCATTATTTTGTAATTTAAAAAACTAACAAATAAAATATATTTTTTATATTTTATTAATTAACTTCACAATCACATACTCTACTTCTTAATTTGTGTGCCCATATTTTTGGGAAAAAAAGACACAGAAAGGATGCAGTATTCAAAATAATGAATTTACATAAATTCGAATTTACAGAAAAGTTACCCAAAGTCTGAACGGCAACATCTGTTTATTTAATTATAATTTTAACCAAAATTTTAAATAATTATAAAAAAATACTCAAAAGGGATGATGAAGTCGTGTTTTAATTATAATTTTAACCAAACTATTTCAATGTCTCTGTAGCATAGGGATGATGAAGTCGTGTTTTTTTTTTTTGGAGCAATTTTTCAAAAGTTAAAAATGTAATCAAAATGTCCTGATTTTTACGACAATTAAACCACTTATAAATATTAAATCATTTCATTTATTATGTTTTACTTATATATACATTAAATGGACAAAAACTTGTATACACCCGGGTTCACGATGAACTCGGATTCTCAATTATCACTGTCATGTGTATACGCTATCACTGTTATGTATATTTACTATCACTGTTATGCATATACATTATCACTGTTGAAAAATCAAGTATATTTTATAACAGTGATAGTATATATGAATAACAGTGATAGAGATTACACATGACAGTGATACGAGTTCATGTGAACTCGAGTTCACAAGAGACCTACGTGTGATTGTTTCATTTCATTAATTATTCACTAGTCAAACTTTTTTTTTTTTTAATCTTGTTTAGAGTATTTGGTAATTTGTTAAAACTGAAGGGTTCTTTGGTAATTTACACAAACTTTCAGGATACTTATAAGTTTTACTTTTTTTTAATAGTGACAGAATGATTAATCCTTGGAGTTAAAATTTATTTTGGTTATTTTTGTCTTTTCGGGGAAATTTCTTTTAGAAGTTATGTATTTCAATTTGATGTATAATTTTGTATCTGTTCCAATTTTGAACTCAAAATCGTCAGAATCTAAAATATGTTATTTTTTGGACATGGTGTAAAATTAGTTTCATGAGGTTTTTCTGTAAATAGTCTCAAAATTTTGCCCAAAATGACATGAAATTGACGACTATTAGATTAATATTAGACCAATTAAAAATTATGAAATTAAATTTTTTTTTAAAAAAAACTTAACTTTCCTGCATACTTTTTACGAAATAGACAAAAAGTTGCATCAACAAAATGAATTTTAACTCGTAATTTATGTTCATTCTTGACTGCTTCAAACGCATTATATGTGTTGGAAAGCACTACAACTACCCATACTAATAAGTAATAAAAGAGTTTTTAATGCATGGCTGCTGCAATTCAATTTTTTTTCTTGAAAAGTTATTTATTTTTAATAAAAAGTTACTTAATTTTCATTTAAGAAAATAATATGACGTAGTACTTACCTAATTCAAAAGAAAATGACGATGAGCATAATAGAAATTAGTTAGGTTATAAAAATGTCTTGAGTATAAAAACACCATATTAAATAATACAAATTAGTTAAGTTATTAAAAGGGTTGAGTATAAAAACATCATACTATCGATAGAGTGTTCAAGCATCACCAATATTTACAACATAAAATATAACACCAAAGAATTGTCCAACCGAAACCAGCCATAAACACTAAATTCAAACATCACTAAGAAATGTAAGCAAGAACAAAACACACAGAAATGCCTAAAATCAGCCACTAGCCATAACCAAAGTATTCAAGGATAATAGTGACATATTCAAACAAAAATGAAACATAAAAGAAATGCTCAAAACAAATATCACCAAAAAAATGTCAAAAAACGAATCACACGGACCATTAAACCAAAAGTCAAGTATCAACATATTTGCAAGCAAAAAACTAAAAAGCAAGCGATAAAGTAGAGTAAATAGTTAAAACACAAGCGATAAAGTATACTAAATAGCCATAAAGTATACTAAATAGTTTAACACAAGCGATAAAATATACTAAATAGCCATAACAAAACTAAAAACATGTAAGAAATCATATATTTCAAATTAAGAATTATACAGAGATGTGAGAGAAAGTAAAAAAATAAGGAGAGATAGAGGTTGAAAGGGGTAGAGAGGAGAGATTTCAAATGATATGGTTTTGAAGAGGATTTAGTGTCTGTTTTAAAACACTAAACAACTTCTAGAAACACTTTTTTTTTTAAGTTATCTCTCACAATTTTTGAAAAAAAATACTTTTAGAAGTTGTTTTGCAGCACTTGCAAACAGACACTTAGAATTCCTCCATTTTAAACAAAATTCTAGTCTAAGTATTTGTAAATTCATAGAGAGAGTGACTAATTGTATGTGGAATCCACGGATTTTAAATTCACCCATCCAAATGGAGTCTAATGAATTTACAAATACTTAAATTTGAATTATGTTTAAAATGGAAGAATTTAAATTCTCATCAAACCGTCATTTAAAATCTTTTCTCTCTATCCCTTTCCATATTAATCTCTCCTTTATTTTTCTCTTTTCTCACGTCTTTTTACAGTTCGTGATTTGAAATATAGTCATCTTACATGTATTTTTCTTAAATCCACTTATTTTCAAATTTATTCATCCAAATGGAATCTTTTAAAATGCATTCTTTATTCACCAGCACTCAAAATACATTTTTGAGTCAAAATTTGGGTGCAACCAGAATTGTATGCAGGACCAGGTTATTGGCACTAAGCCAAATTGAACAATATACTACCTCCTGTTTGAAAAAAATAATAATTTTTTTACTCTTTTTTTAACAGAGTGAATAAACTTTTTCTCCACGTCTCAAATTGAAGACTTGTAATTTTAAACAGTGAAACTCTAACCACTTGAATTATCCACGTTTAATTGTTATTAGATTAATTTGATTTAAAATATTAAATTTAAACTAATTTACTGATTCATATATAAAGCTTAAACTATAAAATCCTGCACCGTACTCGTACGATAACAATTTCACTCTAAAATCAAGTTAACAAGATGTGTTGCAGGCATATTTATATACTCCGCCTACGATAAATGATTCACATTGTCTTAAATGACTGTCCACAATAAATAGTCCACTTGCCTAAAATAGAAATATTACAATCATTATTTTCATTTTAAATACACATACACTCACTTTTACACATCACATCAAATATTTTTTTAATAAAACAATTTTTTTTTAATACTAATACTCTCACTTTTACACATTATATCTATTTTTTTAATAACCGTACACAATAAACATGGTCCAATTATCATGAACGGATGGAGTATTTAGGTAAAGTTTAATGGTTAACGTTTTTCGCCCCATGACCTTAAAAGAGACGATTGATTAAACTTATTTTAAAATTTTAAAATCTTTCACGTGAGAATTCTTTTTTGCATATCAAATCTAATCCACAACTTCAAATTGTAAATGGGCTGCACATATTGGGCCAAGAATTAAATTAATATGTGGATCAAATAAACCAATAACTCTTTGGACCACAATTAATTAAAGGCCCAGATTATATGCACCACATTTGTTAGAATTACACACACCTTATATTTTAATTAGTTTATATCATATATGAAATGACATAAATACTCTTTACACCATCTCTCTTAAAACAAGTACACCCACCTTTTAATTATTGAAAAAAACTTACGAGAAGCACAATTTTTTTGCAAGTGTATAATTAGTACACACATAAATTATTTTTATTCATATTTAAAAACCCTATTTTTCTCAGTTTATCTCCGTACACACCCACTATCATCTTCTCTTCTCTCTCACTCGTTCAAAGTCTCATTATTTCTCTCTATTTTTTTCTCCTTCCTCTCCCACGCGGCCACGCCCCATCGGCCACCGATCTCCCTACCTTGTTTCATCTCTTTTCTTTTTCTATGAGGCTTATTCATTATTGATTCATTTGAAATCACAAATATGAAAGAATGAAAAAGATACATGTAAAATGAATAGTAACTTTTTTCCTCCTTCCATAGCCCTATTCATTTTTTTTAACACTTAATTTATATCCGTATTTTTTTTGATTTTAATTATATGAAATATTGTATAACTTTTTAAATTTTCTCTCTCCAAAATTTTGCTTATTTTTGAGGAATGTTACAGAAAATTTGTTTGATTTATTTTTATGATTTATGTCATCTTTTTTTTTTCTATCCGGAAATTTTATATTTTTTCAAAATATATTATCAAAATTAAATTGGCTGGATTATTTGTTACATATAGTTTGAATTTTTGTTTTATCATTGACTGCTTCTTTTTCATTTCTTTTCAAATTTTCTGAGAAATAATCACCATTCAAACAAATTATTTATGTTTCTTTTTCTACTTTCTTTTTTTTTTAAATGTTTTTTCTATGAAAAAAAGTCACCATTTAAATCTTTTGATTTTTTTAAAAATCATTTTCTTCTATTATTTTTTAAAAATTGTTCTTCTCGGAAGTATTTTCCAATAATAAAATGTGGGTGTACTTTTTTTTTTAGGATTTAGGTGAAAAGAGTATTTATGTCATTTTATATATAATATAAAAAAATAAAAAAATAAGGTGTGTGTACTTCTAACTGATGTGGGTGCATATAACCTGGGCCTTAATTAAATGTAGAGCAATATTTTAATTAAGCCCAAATAATATATTAACAATTTAATTCAAGAAACCATTCAATATTCAATAAAATTGTAACAAAATAATATTTTTTACAATTAAGCACAATTCCTCAAATTAATGTACAAAAATGCATGAAATTTTATTAAAATTAGCAATAAAAATACAAGAATTTCGAGCAACTTTCACACTAATAATATACACTAAATACACCATAAAATACAAGTGAATTTTAAAAAAAATCACTCATAATTTTACTGAAAACTATTCTTTATTAAATTCTTACAAAAGTAATATTTTAGTAATAATGAATAATTTAAAAAAATATATTTAAAATTCATGATGTACATTTACATCAATTGTTCCGTTAACCAATTAATTAGGGGTTATTGCACAATTTGCACTGCCCATAAAAGAGGAAATTAATAGACGGGAACTTGTAATTTTTTGACACTAAAGCGTAGTGATTTACATTTCGAGCGGATGCAAAATCCGTTGCTTCAGATCTGAGAACCGCGTTTTCAATTCTGCTGAACTCCACCTTACCTAACGAGCCCTTCAATCGGGTATGCTTTTCTGTCCCCCCGATTATATTTGTTAAATATTGCGTCGAACGCCCTTGAAATCTGAATTTTTTTTATGCGTGAAAGTTGTTATTGTCGGTTTTATCATGCTGAATTTTTCTCGTTTTTCAGGGGGTTTTAGAGTGGCGATCTATCTAAATGGTTATTGAAAGCTGTTGAGAGCGGATTGAATTGAAGATGGAGAAGAATAAGAACCGTACCGATCTGCTCGCTGCAGGTCGGAAGAAGGTAACTGTTTTTTTTTTTACTAATCTTTCAGACATGTTTACGCACATATGGGTTAATAGGTAGGTATGAGAATTAATTTATCATGTGGACATGGATGAGAGAGCAAAGAAGTATTGGTAAAATGCTGAACCTCAGTCGCATGTGATTGTTTGTAAGGAATGTTTATATTGTACTTTGCGACTATGTAGTTCAGGTTATATTGGATTGGAGTTATTTAATCTGTAGAGCTCACTAGTGAATTTAATTCCTTTTCGTGTAATATGTGATTCCTTAATTCATTTTGGTTTTTGGAACAGATGTGTAACCTTGTGGAAGAAAGTTTAGTGTATCATGATGTTAACTATTGACTATTTAATGATACCTCACTACTGATATTTTAATGTATTAGTTTAAAAACCAACTCACATGTGTTTCTGGGAAAATGTTATTATGTTGCATTACACGCTGGAAGCTTTTCTCGTGTAAATTTTTTTTTTAGATGAGTCTGCAAAGCATTTGGTATTATTTCATTGTTAATTGAAAGTTGCCCTTATTTGATGGAGACTTAGTACATTCATTGTCCTGAATGGAATTTGGATCTGTTGTGTAGAACTACAATTTTATATGATTGACTTCTTAATTTATGCATGGAAGAGCTAGTGATTTCTTCCCCCTCTCTCTACCAGGCGTGGTGTATTTATTGTAGAGTAGAGATAAAGTTTGAGTTATTATTAATTATGATTTGTCTTGGTAAATTTTAAGTTCTAAGTGTTTCATCACTTGCCAGCTTCAACAGTTCAGGCAGAAGAAGGATGTTAAAGGAAATAATAGTAAATCCTCAAATAAAGCAGGTAAATCTGGGCGTGATAAGACAGCAGGTACTGTCTCTGAAGCAGCAGTAACACAACAGCAACATGCTACAGATGAAGAAATATCTAAGCTTGATAAAACAGCAGATACTATTCCTATCCCAGAGTCATGTTCTGGAGTGGATTCAGTGGCAAGTGATACTTCTGCTGGCAAATCTGAACACGATATACCAGTGGGTATTGATACTGAGGCAGCAGTAGCACAGCACCATGATGAAGATGGAGATACATCCAAGGATTATGCTGAAGATAGTTTTGCTTTATCAGAGTCAAGTTCTAGAGTGGATTCAGTTGCTTGTGATACTGCTGCTGCTACCCATAAACTTGCAGCAAAGGATGGTATTGAAGTAGCATCCCTTGATGCTGGTGGAAATAATGTTGATTCTGGGGTTTCTCAGAAGGATGCATCATCTTCTTTGGTTCCTGAGGATGCAAATAATAATACACCATCATTGATTATTAGGGAGAAGTCGGCAGATGACAGTATATCTGTGCCCATTGATTTTTCAACTACGCTGGACGTGGAACATGGGGAAGAGCAGGTAACAGATGTAGGTTTGTGCCTTCACTCTTGACACTGTCTTTACAACTTCTCATTTATGTTTATTTTCGTCTTTTTGTTGCCAGATTTTATAGTTGATTGTATGAATATATATGTTTTGCAATATTGCTAGGAGTGACGATGGAAGCTGTCAGTTCCAGTGGATATCAAATTGATCAGGGCACGATGTCACTGCTTGAAGGAGATGGTGATCCTGGAGACAGTATGGTAGTTGATTCAGGGAATACTCCTGGAGAGGAGGAGACACATGTTGCTACACGACTCAGCAAGACTGATGATGCTTCATTAACTGGTTCAGTTATCAATGATGCAAAAGAAGGTCAGGAGGGTGACAAATCTTTTGATTCAAATGAAGAGAAAGCAGAAATTCATGATGTATCAGGTGCCAATGTTGATCTCCATCGGGAAAGCACTCAGGCGAGTTCTGGTTTTGTTGATATCGGAAGACTTTCTGAGTTTGGAGTTAAGGACAATGCTCATTCTTTAGCATGCAAACAAGTGGATTTGTCGTCGGTATTAGATGGAAGTGTGATCAAACTTTCCCAGCTTGCAGATATTTTACGTGTACTTGATGAAGATGAATTCAGATTCTTGTTTATGTCTACTGAGTCATCAGTTGAGAAACTTAGAGATACAAACAAGATGAAAGCCCATGACTCTGTTCTTCCTGATTCTTTGGAGAGGCTTAAAGAACATTTATATGTTACGAGTTTTTCAAACGATGCGTTACATTTGCAGCTGTCTGAGCATCAAATGTGGATTGATGAAGTGTGTGCGTTCAACTCTTCACTTGTTGAAGTTCAAGAGAAAAATGAATTATTTAGTAAAGAAATTGTGCAGTGCAGATATGAACTTCAAGAGATTGTTTCAGAGCGAGAAGAGCTCCGGAAGCAGCTACAGTTATCAAAAGCAGAGGTTGAAGTTTTTGCCGCTAAGGTTAATGAATTGCAGAATGATATAGAAATGGCGCAAGGGGAAATGTCAAGCATATCTTCAGAGCTAGTTGGCTACAGGAATTTGGTGGAAGCGTTGCAGGCTGAAAACAAAAAGTTAAATGAGAGTTGTGTAGTGCTGGATGACGAGACAAAACAACTCTCTGAGGAGAATGAAAGTCTTTTGCTCGAGAAAGAGAAAATGGCTGGAGAATTATCTCAGTTGAATGCAGCTTTAGAGTCTCAGCAAACTCTACTGAGAAATGACCGGAAATTACTTGAGGAGGAAAATGATGCTTTGGTTCGTGAGAATCATAAGTTACTGGCTGACCTGGCAGAGTATAAGAATAAAGTAGAAGTTCTTGAACAGGGAAACTTAAATTTAAAGGATATCTTAACATCTGTATCAGAAGAAAGAAATAAGCTTGAAAATGAGAAAGCTTCTGCAGCCCATCAGTTTGAAAAACTGTCAACAGAGTTGATTGACTGCAAAAATTTGGTTGCAAATCTTCAAACAGAGATCTCCAACCTAAATGGTCACCTCACATCAATGACTGAGGAGAGAGTCAAGCTTGAAGAAGAGAAGAATAGGATTGGCAGCGAGTCTGAAAAGCAATCTCATGTGTTGATGAAGATGAAAGTTCTAGAATCTGATTTACAAACAGAATGCCGTAAGGCTGTTGATGAGCTAAAAGAAGCCAGAACTCACATTAATCAGCTCACTGAGGAAAATGAAACCCTCAATGCTGATATAGAGTTCCACAAGTGTAAAGTAAAAGAATTGGCTCAAGAGAAATACTCATCTCAGTTTGAGGAAGTTGCAAAACAAGGCATTGAGAATGATATTTTTACTTTGCAGAAGCCTAAGTCTGAGTCATCATCTTCTCTGGAACAGCAGAAATTGGATGTTTATGATGACCCTGGATTTGTAGCATTTAGAAGGAACTTGGAGGATGCAACAACTGTTATGCAGCAACTTGAGAAGGAAATTGAAGGTATGCATTTACACTCAACTTCTTTGAGTGGGTCTGCTGCTCCTGGAGTGTCAAAATTGATTGAAGCTTTTGAGTCAAAAAGTCAAGCTGATGACCAAGATCTAGAAGAACCCATTCCATCTGAAGTTCACACAAATGAAGATCCTTATGTGAGGACCAAAATGGTCACCCAGAATCTCAGACTACTGCTCAAAAAGTTGATGGATGATACTGAGAATGCCAGTGAATTCTGTAGAGTAATACAGAGTAAATTACTAGCAGATGCTGCTCGGGTTGACAGGAGTAAGTATGATTTGTTGGAGGAACACAGTGATCAAGTGGAAGAAGCAAATATAGAGCTTATGGTTCTGTATGAAGCTATGAGGGAGAACTTCCATCGTGCTGTTGCGAAAGAGGGAGAACTCCTCTATTTATGTGATACCCAGAAGAAGCAAGAAATTGTTTTGAAGTCTGAGAATAGTCAACTTCAAGAGAAGCTGAATGACATTCAAGCCCAAATAATTGAGCTTCAGAACCTGTTGGACGGATTCTATGGAGACACTATTGAGGTGGTTGCTTCGATTTCTAATCAACTGCAATCTCTCCAGGTAGAAGTGGCTAATAGAGGGTTAATTCTTGAAGAAGAATGGCTTTCTTTTTCTGCTCAGGCTGTTCAGGCAGTTGGCAGGCTGGATTCTACCATCAAGAATTTTTACTCCAAGTCATTGGCTGGTGGTAATGGCAAACTTGATGTTGCAGGATGTGTTGCTGCTTCGATTGATTGTACCAGCAAAGTGATTGAAGCTTTGCATGGACAACTTGACACTTCTAAAAGAGATTGTCAAACATTGTCAGACAAAACTGATGTGGCTTTGAATATACTGCGTAGACTGTACGATGAACTTGGTGTACTTTTGAAGGGATCATTTGGGTACCACCCTGATGAAGCAGAACATGTTGTGTTTGATGATAAAGTGCTGGAACTTTTACACCCTGATGTTTTCGATTCCCTCTTGGAACAATTAAAAATACAGTTTAGCCAGAGATTGGAGCTTGAGTCTGAAAATAAACAACTGAGTTCAGAGTTGATGAGCAGAGTAAGAGAGACTGATGAGTTGCAAAAGAATTGTCTTAAATCAGATACTATCCTGAGGTTAATTGAAGAGATTAATCAATCAGTTTGGCTGGAGGGAACAATGGTAGATGACGATGAACCTGCTTCTCTCCTGGAGTCTCTTATCCATTTACTTGTTCAGAAATACAGAGAAGCTGATCATAGGTCAAGTGTATGTTCATCTCTGGAAATGCAATTAAGTGATCTGCGGGGTCAAGTGGAACAGTTGAACATTGTCCTTGTGCAATATGAAAATGAAAATGTTGTTTTCAAGCAGAGTCTGAAGACTTCGGAAGAGGATATTATTGCTCTTAAGTCTAAAATACAGGAGAAAGGTGCTGAACTGGAACAGGCGGAACAGCGGGTCTCATCCCTTAGAGAGAAGCTAAGTATAGCAGTAACCAAAGGGAAAGGTCTGATTTCACAACGTGACAGTCTCAAGCAATCATTAGCTGATACTTCCAAAGAACTGGAGAAATGCTCACAGGAGTTACTATCTAAAGATGCCAGGCTTCATGATCTTGAAACAAAACTAGAAGTCTACTCTGAGGCAGGTGAGCGCATGGAAGCCCTGGAATCTGAGCTGTCGTATATTCGAAACTCCGCGACTGCACTGAGAGAGTCATTTCTGCTTAAAGATTCTGTTCTTCAGAGAATAGAAGAGATTCTAGAAGATCTAGAGCTGCCGGAACACTTCCATTCCAGAGATATTATTGAAAAGATTGACTGGTTAGCGAAATCAGTTGGAGGTAACTCTTTGCCTCTTGGTGACTGGGAGCAGAGAAGCTCAGTTGGGGGTTCACATTCTGATGCTGGATTTGTTGGTGTTGATGGCTTGAAAGAGGATATGCAGCCAAACCCTAATTCCAGTGATGATATTAGGAGAAGATTTGAGGAATTGCAAAACAAATTTTATGGGTTAGCGGAGCAAAATGATATGCTTGAACAGTCACTATTGGAACGAAACAACCTTGTTCAGCGATGGGAAGAAATTCTGGACAAAATTGATCTGCCATCTCAACTGCGATCCATGGAACCAGAAGATAAGATTCGATGGTTGGAAAGTGCATTATCAGAGGCCCAAAACCGTTGTTATTCTCTCCAGCAGAAGATTGATAACTTGGAGAATTCTTGTGGATCCTTAACAGCTGTTGTGGAAGATTCACAGAGAAGAACATCGGAGCTCGAGACTGCCTTCCAGAAGGCTTGCATAGATAAAGAGGAGCTATCCAAGGACTTGGAGAAACTGAGACATGATAGTAATGAAATATCCAATAGGGCAGCTGATTTCAAAGTTAAAAATGAAAACCTTCAAATTGAAGTAAACATGTTACAAGAGCAGAAACTTCAAATGGAAGAAGATATTCATCATACTGAAGATGCAATTAAAAGACTGCAGGAATTGGTCAAGGAGGCACTTGGTGATTCTTATACAGAGTATGTGGTACTTGGTCAAGAAGGGATTGAACATTTTGAAGAGATGCTGAGGAAGCTCTTGGAGAAATATATGACACTCATCTCTGGAAAGCCTGTTACCGTAGATTCTATTGGTGACCATGTCGCGGACAGAGAAGCAAATGAGGGTGAGGATGTTGTAACCCTGAGCAAAAAGCTAGAAGATTCTATGGGTGAAGTGATGTGTTTGAAGGAGGAGAAAAACGGATACATGCTGAACAATCAGTCATTACTCCGTGACGTCGAAGAACTGGAAAGGGAAAAGAAAGAATTGGAAGATCTACTTAATCAGGAAGAACATAAATCAGCTTCTTTGAGAGAGAAGTTAAATGTTGCCGTTAGGAAAGGGAAGTCCTTGGTGCAACAGCGAGATGGCATGAAGCAAATGATTGAAGAGCTAAATGCCGAGATTGAGCGCTTAAAAGCTGACGCCAAGCTTAACGAGAAAGCTATTTCAGAGTCTGAGGAACAGGTCAAGAACTTGTTCGCTGCCCATGAAAGAGTACAAGTTGTGGAATCTGAAAATAGTTTTCTCAGGGACCGCCTGGCAGAAACTGAGCGCAGTTTGCAGGAAAACGAGAGTAGCTGGAGCAGTATTTTGGAAGCTTTAAGTGAAATTGATGCTGGTCTGGAAGCTAATTCTGGAAATCCAATTGAGAACATAAAGAAAATAGGCAAGTACTTGCATGATCTACACAGAAGACTGGATTTCCTTGAGCAAGAATCAAAAAAATCAAAAAGAGCGGCTGAACTACTGCTTGCAGAGTTGAATGAAGTTCAGGAAAGAAATGACAGCCTCCAAGATGAGCTTGAAAAAGCTGCTCGTGGGCTTTCAGTAGTTTCCAGGGAAAAGGAATTAGCTGAAAATGCCAAAAATGAAGCTCTTGCACATGTGGAAAAGCTCTCTTACATACAGGCAGACGAAAGGGACAAACATCTGTCTGAAATGACAGTGTTAAAATCCGATGTGGAAAACATGAGAGATGACCTTTCTGCCATTGAACGAGAACTGGGTGATGTTCTTTCCAAGGATTTGGAAGTTTTGTACAATATGAAGGCTATGGTGGAATCGTTTTTGGAAAAAGGTGGCACTCCAGTTTTCAATCCTCCATTTCCTGTTGGCTCCTCCAATGTCACATCAACAAAATCAGATAACATGGTATGTGGTTTTGCTTATTTACTTGTGTATGCTTATAGCTTAACTCTTCATCTCATCTTGAATGTGTCACCAAATGAAGCTCATGTTGTCTTAAGGTGTACAGTCGTCTAGAGTCTACAAAGAATTGAGTTTTCAATTTAAACGTAGGTTGTTTTTACATGTATTTCTTTGGATTATAGTATGGACAAAGGAAAAAAGAACACAAAGCATAATTGTTCGAAAATTCATATGCATTCATTTTGAAAAACTTCATAGTTCTCTTAGGGTGCCCAACACTTTTTTCTCATTTGAAATATTATTATCCACTCTAATATCTGGAGGAAAGTGGACTATAATAAAAGATGAAGGTGCAAAATAAGTGCTTTCCTTTGCATTGCCATTGAGAGGGAAAATGGTAGATAGCAAGGGTGAGACATATATGGAGTTATGGACAAGAGAAGTTGCCTGATTTTATCTTATTTATCTATGGATAAGATCTCTTGTTCTTGGTACTATTAATTATTGAATAACAAAGAAAAAAATGCAGGGGATTAACTTAGCAAAGTATACTGTGTTTATGCTAATTTTGGCAGTAGATTTAGATGGAAGTATTTCCTGAAATACTGATACACTTCCATAATTCGGATACCTTTAGCGTACTGACAATTTCTATGTACTTTGTTATGAATACCAAGTAGAATATGTAGATTTTCCAAATTATTTTTTGTTGCTATAAGTACAAATATTTAAATGGCCATATAGTTTCTGACTATTCTTCATATTTTGGTAACTTATGAAGTCTATGTTTGCACCATCAAGTTACTTGTAATCCCAAGATATGTATACGATGCCACAGTTTTATGTTGTATTTCACTCGCAGGTTTTTATGACCCAAATGGGTTCTCTTAGGGAGCTACTCCAGAACCATTCTCATTTGTTACAGAAAGAATCATCCCGGTTAGCTGAATTAGTGATGAATATTCACAGAGAATTTACTTCTCATAAAGAGTTATGTGACACTTTGAAGAGGGATGTTAAGAAGTTACAATCAGATGAAAACGATAGAGAGTCAGAATTGCATACTTTGCAAGGAAACATTTCATTGCTTTATGAAACCTGTACTAGTGCAATTTCAAAACTTGAAAATTGTGTAGACCATGCGGCTAGAAATGCATTGGCTTCTAGAGCTCCAGAAAGGAACTTAAAGTCTCAAATTCAAATTGAGGGGGGAAATAGTTTTATTGATGACACACACATCTTCAGTGAGGAAAGCATTAGGAGCATGTGCGACAAACTATTACTGATTTTGGGGGATTTCATAAGCATGCAAAATGAACTGATGGAAGTTGGCCAGGGGGAGATGAAGAATACCATAATGAATTTACAGAAAGAGCTCCAGGAAAAGGACATCCAGAGGGAGAGAATTTGCATGGAGCTTGTTAATCAGATAAAGGAAGCTGAGGCTAATGCAAAAAATCATTTGCATGACCTTCAGCAAGCAAGGGCACAGGTACATGATTCAGAGAGAAAATTGGATGTAATGAAAGAAGAGCATCAGGTATTGGAACAGAGAATGAAAGAACTCCAAGATCAAGAAACTAACTCCATAGATTTGCAGCAGAAAGTTAACTCCTTGACAGATGCACTGGCTGCAAAAGTACAAGGTCAGCTGTGCATCATATTTTAGTTAATCCCTGACTGTGATGTGTCCTTCTAGAAAATATCTAACATTAATTCATTTTTGTTGCAGAAGCTGAGGCTCTGATGCAAGCCCTTGATGAAGAGGAGGTTGAAATGGAAAACCTTTCGAACAAGACTGTGCAGCTTGAAAATGAGTTGCAACAAAAGAACAAAGACTTGGAAAACCTTGAAGCTTCTCGTGCCAAGGCTTTGAAGAAGCTGTCTGTCACTGTCAGCAAGTTTGATGAACTTCATTATCTCTCTGAAAATCTCCTGTCTGAGGTTGAGAAGCTTCAGTCCCAACTGCAAGAAAAAGATGGAGAAATTTCTTTCCTTAGGCAAGAGGTTACTAGGTGCACTAATGATGCACTAGCTGTTACACATATGAGCAAGAAGAGGAGTTCTGATGAGATTCAGGACTTGCTGTCTTGGTTTGATTCTTCAATATCTCGGATACCTGTCCATGATTTAGACTCTCATGATTCGAAAAATCTCCTGAATAATAAATATAAAGAAGTATTACAGAAGAAGATTTTAGATTTGAATTCTGAGTTAGAGAATCTTCGTGTGGTGACCCAAAACAAAGATGTGCTGTTGCAAGAAGAAAGAAATAGAGCGGAAGAATTGATACAAAAGGAACAGCTTCTGAAGAACTCATTGCGTACCATGGAATCTCAAGTACTCATGCTTCAAGGTGCTGAAGATTCTACTAAAGCTGCAACTTCAGAGATTGTGGAGGTTGAGCAAATGGTATGTCGCTCAGTTATTTTGTTGCATTGTGCTTGCTGAATTGCCCCAACTCTTGTGCTCTTAATTTTGGCGTTTGTTGACTAACCCAAATAGTAACTTGCTTCCTCTGTAGCATCTGGATTCCGATGTGTGATTCTTGTATCAGGAGAATTTATCCTCTAATATTGTTTGCATAGCTATGTTTTGGCTTTCGGTTTCTCTTTTCAAGTGTAATTTATTTGTGTTGTAGCTTGTCTACCTTGTTTTAACGGAATGTAATCTTCATTATATGTTACATTCATGTGTTTTCAGCATTTAACCGGGTTTTGAATCTTTCAAGTTGTTACTGCAGGACATGATTGCTCTATATATACATCCTTGGAGAAAGTATGCTTTGTTTTTTCGTTTGTATTTGAGAATTTAGCTCAGGATGATATCCGACATAACATTGACTTGCTTGCGTTCCTTGTGCAGAAATTTATTTCTAAATAATAATGTCTGGTGGTTGGAAATAATGTGTTGATATAATTGATCTTACTTTTCTGTAATGCATGCCTGTTTAATTACTACTGGTGATGGTCTAATTATGGTTTATTTGCATCTTTGTTTATTGTTAGTTGTTAAGAGTTCTGTTTCTATTTGTATATTTTGCATTGACTTCGACAATGCATTGATCATTAATGCAGACAAACAAATGGGCCTCTTCTGGGACCATTGCTCCACAAGTTCGAAGTTTGCGGAAAACTAATAATGATCAGGTTGCCATTGCAATAGACGTGGATGACAGTAGAGAGAGGTTGGAGGATGACGATGACGATGATAAAGGTAATTTCCTATTGGCCAATGATAGTGAAAGTTGAAAACATCGTTTATAAGTCATATAATATTGAGCAATTTGCTAATCCTAAACTTTATTTCTCATGCTTCAATTCAGCTCACGGCTTTAAGTCACTAACCACATCAAAAATTGTACCAAGATTTACAAGACCTGTATCAGACATGGTTGATGGACTATGGTAAGCATCAATACAAACTTGTAGTTGTACTTAAAAAATTTCATGCATGCATTTATTGGTATCACAATTCTTTCAGGGTGTCCTGTGATCGGGCACTAATGCGGCAACCTGCTTTACGTCTCGGAGTCATGATCTATTGGGCGGTGTTGCATGCTATGCTTGCAGTATTCTTTGTCTGAGGATCTGAACAACTGGTAAGTGTCTTTCCATTATCTTAATGTCAGTTCTTATTTTTAATTCTGTTTGCTTTATGTCATATTAGGTGTGTAGTTAAGATGTAATTGTTCCAGTTGTATAATTTTAAGATTATTGGAATACAATATTCTGACCATATTTTTCTTGTGTTGTACTTATCCTTGAATTCTGCTGCAACTTTGTCCTGATCCACACTCTATTACCATCTTTATGCTAATAGTTCTGCATATTGTAATTCAAATCTTGAAAGCTTCACCATTTCATATAATCATATGGCTGATTACATTCTCTGTAGTTATTTAATAAAATTAATAAGTGTGCGAGGAAGCAGTGTATTTTACTCTGTTTGCGCTTTACTCTCTGTATGTTTTATTGCGTGTGGCACTGCATGTTTTGCGTGTGTTTTATACTGCAGGTGTGTGTGTATTCCATAAACAATATCCTCTTACCCTGATATGATTTTTTACCGTTTAACTGTGTGTGTGATTATGAAACTATCATTAATTGCCTGATTTTTTAGTCATTCCCAATGCTGCAGGTCACTGATGATGCTAGATGTAGGACTTCACAGCTTCAGTTGCACCTCAGATAAGTTTAAAAGTTTTTGTATGTATAATCTTCAGGTCGTTCGTTCATTGATTCATGAACCAGGAAACTGTGATTTTCCGTCTTTTATAACTTAAATCACAGATGTCTTGGTGTTGTCCTCCAATAAGAAAGAAATCATTACACCTAGGATGATATATATATATATATATCTATATAGTGAAGATGTAGCCTGTAGCTGATATATAGTGTGACATTGTTGAGTTTCTGCATTTTTTCTGTGGTGTTGGGTTTTTGGTAGGTACAGAACATCACACATCCCTCAAAACACACGAATATCACCACGATCTCGACGTGGTATTCGTATGCATGGTTCTCAGTTTTGTCACCTAGACGGGAAAAATTCAGTTGTATTATCTTCTCAGATTTCGTTTAGTTCTTGTCTCTTAATCTGTAACTACCCACTTGTGTGTTCAGCTTAATCACAAAACACAAAATTAATCTAATACCCACTTGCAGTATTTGCAAATTCGAACTGGTGATCTCTATGAAACACATTTTTAAAGGTTTTTTTAATCAACTTAAATACAAAAAAATTTCTGTAATTATTCTTAAATTTAATCGTCATTTCTTTAAGAACACTTCGTTATATATCAGTCCATTCTTTTGCTCTGTTTTATTGGTCCGACTGGTACTTGGGTTTGAAAGTCTAATTCAATTGCTTGATATTTTAGATCATGTGTAAAAGAATTTGTGGAGCTCAATATATTCTTCCGTTCTGCTAAAATTAAGAGAAAATTTGTAAAGTGAATATATTATAAGTGCATTAGTGGAATTTACTTATGGATTAGATACTTATCTGTGCAATGATAATAAAGTAATAATTTTTATAAAAAAAAAAAAAAGTAACTTGGTGGACAAACGAATTAAAAAAAAGTGTGTACTTTTAGTGGGCTGGGGATATTAAATAAGAAATTTCACACAACTCGATTAGCTATTACCTCCGTCCCAGGAAAGTTTGCGGTATTTTCCTAGGCAGAGGTTTTAAGAAAAAGTGTAATGAGTAGAATGTGTATGGTGAAGATTGTGAAGTAAAGATTTTAAAGGTGGAGATTTAAAGGAATATTTTTATTTTGAGAATATGCAAATTTTTGTGGGACAAACTAAAAAGTAAAGTATGCAAATTTTTGTGGGACGGAGGTAGTATTTAATATCTTTATACTCCATGAATTTAGCTCAAGCAACTTAACTTGAGTTCAATGGGTGGAAAGGGATAAAAGAAGGTAAAATATCTTGAGCTACATTATGCTTGACAGATCAACTCCATCACAATTTTTATTGTTAAAAATTAAAAAAGTGTGTTGAGGAAGTCGTGTGGAAGTCACTCACAAGGCATGAGATTTGAAGCACGGGGGAGGGGGGGGCAAGTAGGATCAAAAGCCTGGGGACTCACAGCACAGGGCATGAGATTTGAAGCACGTGGGGGTGGGGTGGGGGGGGGGGGGGGCAAGTAGTATCAAAAGCATCGGGTATGTTTGTTTTTGGGCTAGCTCGGATGGACGTAGAACTTTGCGATCACGCTCCACACGAGTTTGAGATTTAACATCCGGATTTCACATTCTAAACTCAATCCACACTTAAAAATATCTATTAAATCTATTATTATTTTTTCCAACACAACACTTATAAAATACTTATTATACCTATAAAATCAATCATTATCACACTTTGATTTGACATAAAGTAACATCTTTCCCTATTAAAATTTCAAAATAAACACTCACTTTTACTATTCATCAAGGTTTTCACATTTCAAGATTTCAAAGTTATGATTTGCTACGACCTCTTAAATCCCAAAATAAACATGCCCTAAATTTTGTTCAAAAAACTTTTGAACTAATTTGTTTTGAAAAGTCTATGAAATATAACTTTTATTTGGATAAGATTGTTTAAACAACTTTTTATTTTAAATCTTAAAATATGTAATTCTTATTCTATAAGATAATTTTTACGATTCACACATTTTATTGTTAGAATGTAATCTTAATAGCATCAAAATTAGTTGATTAAAAAACGTTTTCTACTGAAGAAATTAAACCGACTTAGCAAAATTAATATTTTTTTTATTATCAAGAGCTCATAAAGATGGATGTTTACAGGTGTTTGGTAGCCATAAATTGTTTTAGTGTTGGCCCGAGAAATTAATAAGCAGCCCGGTTAAATATTTTACAGATATTGGTTGAATTATGTGGAAATCATAAGGGTTATAGAGAGGGTCAACCACTCTCGGAGAAAAATTCAGTCTCTCTCCATATAAAAAATAAAAATAAATATTCAATCCACAATAACATCTACCAAACATGTGTAGTTTTTTTCTTTTTATAAGTAAAAAATTATTTCCACTCTAAAAAATCACAGTATATAGATACTAGGCATACCTTCAAAGTATCAAACATCAGTAAAGAAACACTGTCTTGATCATACACTTAAGTCATTTCTCATGGCCCATCTTGGTCTATTTAATTATTTTTTTGGAAGGTTCCAAACATCAGCAAAGATGCACTATCTTGATCATACACTTATGTTCTATTTGGATGAATGAATTTGAAAATGAATGAATTTTAAAAAAAATACATGCAAGAAAGCATATATTCAAAGTTAAGAATTATAAAAAAATAGGAAAGAAGGGAAAAAAGTAAGGAGAAATAGAGACGGAATGAGGTAGAATTAAGGGATTTCAAATGACATGGTTTTGAAAAGGATTTCGAATTCCTCCATTTTAAATATAACTCAAATCTAAGTATTGTAAATTCACGAAGAGAGTGATTATTAGTGAGTGAAATTCACAAATTTCAAATCCATCCATACAAATAGAGGCTTAAGTCATTTCTCGTGACCCATCTTGGTCTATTTTCTTAACATGGCTACAAAGATACATTCGAGATTTAAAAATAAATAAAAATTAATAGTTTAAAAATCTTTTAATACATTATGTGTTTTAAAAAAAGCAAGCAGCCAGGTGAATGTGATTACTGATTTGGTGGAAATATATGGAGGAGTTTGGACCACAAATTCACGTGCACCCAAAACAAACCTCTATGTCACAGTCACTATATATATAGGCTCACTCACATGGACACATTCATTTTGTTGTTTTCTCAAATTGTGAAAATTTCATTTTTTTATAATAGGTACAAAAATTGCAAAATTAATCCCATAACTATTGGACGTTGGCAAATTTATTCCAATAACAATTCATTTTTCTACTTAGGTCCTATAACTTTAAAAATTCAATAATTTTGGTCCTAATTAAAAAAAAATTGCCAATTTTTGTGTGAATCCATGTGGCATCAAAAAGAGAATAATGAGATATTACTTAGTTTAAGTGACATGAAGAAATAAATAAATAACAACTAAAGTTGTATTTGTTTATTTCATTACGCCACCTAGACTAAATGATGTCACTCATTTACAATTTCGTGTCATGTGATTTCGACAAAAAAGACATTTTTCTAATTAAAATAAAAAAAATTATATTTTAAAATTTTCCGAAGCTAATTATAATTTACAAATACGGATTATTGCGGGACTAAAATTACTAGGACTCAATAGTTATATGACTATTTTTGCAAGTTTCTGGCTTTTACTTTTTTATGTTCTATTGTGTGTTTTTATTGTAGATGCGTGTGTGTTAAAAAAAAAATCATTTTTCACTTTTAAAGGATGAATTTTTTTTGTTGAACTATGTGTGTGTGATTACGTGACTATAAATAAAAATGGTGATTTACATATAAGTTCAAAAAATCATTATATTTACAAATAAGTTTACAATATTTATACAAATATATATATATATATATTTTGTACAGAACTATTTTTAAATATAGTGACTTTTTTGAATATATATGTAAATCTACCAATAAAAATTATGTTGTATTAAGATTCTTGATTTGCTTAGATTTAATTCCTTTTCTTGATTTGTAACTACCCCTAAGCTTAATTACAAAACTCAAAATTACATAAATTAAAATTTCTTACCTTACAAATTACACCCCTTCTTCAAGATATTTGCAAATTAGTGTTCTATGAGAAAAATTCTTATTAGATCTTTTTAATTAACTTAAATCCGAAAGACAATTTCTGTAATTGTTCTTAAATTTAGTCAACATCATTCATTTAGGATACTTCACGAGACTTCAAATCAAATATTTGTTTATATCAATCCTCTCTGTTTTATTGGATGGGTTGATATTTGGGCCTGAAAATCTAATAAAAAATTTCTTAGTATTAGCTTTCTAGATCATCTGTTGAAAATCTTGTGAGGTCAAATAATAAATAATATAATAACCAAGTTATTTCGTACAACTTGATATTAGTATTCAATATCCTCAAACTCCATGAATTCAGCTCAAACTTGAGTTCAATGGGGACATAACAAGTAAAGCATATGTAATATTTTGAGTTTGTTAGTATGTTCAATTTGATTAAAATTAGTCCCACCTCAATCATTGTAGTTGGAGAAAGTCATGAGATTTTAAGAAGAAAAAAAAAATTGAGCAAGGCATGAGATTTCAAGCACGTGGGGGATGACAAGTAACAAATCTTGGCTTGATATAAAAAAGAAATTATATTATTACATGTCTAATAAGTTGACACCGTTTTTAATTTGTTCCACTTGTTTCAGATTTTTTGAAATTGGTCCTATACGTTTAAAATTAATTTGATTTTAGTACATTTATCGGTTACAATAGGTTATGTAATCGGTTGCCTCCGCCTGGAAACAAAATTTAATTTTGCATTTAATTTTATATGTGCCAACTATGTGATCAATTTTATCTTATTTCAAAGCCTTAATTTCTGTAGAAAATATCGAGCCTTAATTTTACATCGTATTTAAAAAAGGTGTAAACCCTAAAAGGAAAAAAAAATGTCAAGAATCTTACCGTATAAAGGAGGAGGGTCTTCGTTTCTACTTGGATTAAGAAACCTCATGCTTGAATCGTTCCCCTATTGCTGTCAGTTTGAATCGCTCACAGTCATTCAATTCCTTAGGTTTAGGTTTTCTTCATTGTGTGTGTAGTTCTCTCAAATTTGAATAGGGTATTGTTTGTGTGTGTGTAACCTTTGAACTTGTATGTTGATTTTCTCTCCACCTTAATAAGTCCGACCGATTCTATTAATAAGCTCGACACAACCAAGAATCAAAATAAAATGAAACTAATTACAAAGTTGACAAAATTAAATGCAAAATTAAATTATATTTTCATGTGGAGGCAACCAATTGCACAACCTATTGTAACCGATAAATGTACTAAAAACAAAATAATTTTAAACATATAGGACCAATTTCAAAAAATGTGAAAGAAGTGTACCAAATTAATATATGTGTTATAAAAATATGTTGAAAAGGAGTTTGGACCACAAATTCAGACCTCCAAACCAAATCTACTATAGTGGGTTACTCCATCACCCATGTTTAAGTTTTCAAATTAAAAAAAATTCATATATTAATAAATTAATATTAAAGTATAATTTATTTATTATTTTTTTATTAATTTCTATAATTTTTTTATCCAAGTACAACTTGTACTATAAAAAATTGTCATTTTGCAATCTATAATAAAAAATAAATGCTTTGCAGCTAAAATATAATTTTTCTAGTATTTTTTTACACAATTTTTTTTTTTTTACCAACTAAAAACAAGAAAATCATTACTAGATAAAACTAACTAACTTACACATCCTTAAACTAGATAAAAACTTAAGCACTAAACATGACTATAGTTAAATAACACAAAAATAGACTATTGCATTGTTTCTGTCCTAAGTTATTTCTCTTAAGTTACACACGAGAAATAAATGTTTTTGAAAAGAATCTCAATTTGCATATTGATTTTAGAAAGTGACTACATTTACAAAATAATTTATAATATTTGTGTAGAAATATAATATTTTTTTCTCAGAAGCAATTTTTTTGTATAGAACTAATTTATAATTACTGTCAATTTTGTGAACTATCATATAATTTTTCCTATAAATTACTGTACAACAAATTCATAAAAGATGTGATTTGATACTAACGGTATATTTTGAAATTCTATTATAAAACTAAAATTGGTATATTTTGAAATTCTATTATAAAACTAAAATTGATAGTAAATAATTTTTATTGTATAACTATTGGAAAAAAAATTTTACTTAATTAATAATAATTTAAAGCCATGCATTATAAAAACCTGGATCCCAATCAGAATCAATATTGAAAAACCCAAATGAATTCTACATGATGAAAATAGTAATTACAAATATTTTAGATTTTCTTTTTCAAAACAAAATGGATTCTACTTACCACTAGGCCCGTCCCGAAAAATATAGAGGTCCTGTGCTACCTTTTAAAATGAGGCCCTAAATTATATAGTGCAGGAAGACTACTTCACAGATATTTCATTTAATATTATATCTTATAAATAAAAATTAGTGTAGTGAATTGTACTATAGCTAATTGACCATTTCCAGGCCCTTTTCTAAAGATTTTACAACAAAAACAAAAAATTCTATCAAGCTCTTTGGAATACACTAACCACTCTCTGTCACATTTCTCACCATTTGGTAATACTCTCTCATATAATGTCGAAGAGAACCATTTTGACAATCTATTTTTAGGACCTTTTGTTACACACGAGTCTCTTTTAGGGCCCTTAGCTACTAAAAGATCAATCATTTTAGCACTAAGTCCATCCCAAGTTCTAGGATCAAAGATATCAGGCAAACATTTAACATCTACATCATTATCAGTATCACTAATCAGATTAGTACCACTGTCAATAATATTAATATCAGCCAAATTAACACTGTCAACAGAAATATTTTCATTTAAATCAACATGGTTATCAACAAGATCATTCAAATCAACACAATCATCATTCAAACTAACAGAATCATTGACATTAACAACATCATCAATATTTGTATTTTCATTAGAATTATGTGATTCTTTTAAAAAAAACTTGTCAAGAGCTCCTCTTTGAGATTGAGTTAGCTCTTCTCGCCTCTTTTTTTTCTTTCGCTTTTCACATCCAGATTCATGTTTTCTAATTATAGGAGGCATGGTGAAATTTCAAAAAAAAATATCATAAACTAAATATTAAAAGGGTAGAATAAACCTGGAAGTGTTTGACTACTATCAGTCATTAATTTATCAAGAGCTTTAAGCGTTAACAGAATAATTAATCTAAATTGAACCACCGAATTGGACGGAGAATATCTGCAGTTCCCTTGTTGAAATTTCAACCCTCAAGCTTCAACTTACATATGGATTATGAATTATTAATCATCGCTCAACCAACATAAATTAAAACAATTTTGGCCGTTAGATATCATAAATTTGGTGATTTTTTTGAGGAAAAAATTATTAGCTTTAAATTGGGGAGAATTCGAGAACGAGAAGATAGAAGGTTTTTTTTTTAAAAAAAATCAGATACTGATAAATTAAGGAGAAGAAAGAAAATTGGGCCCCCCAAATGAACGGCCCTGCTTACCTACCACAATTAGAGTTCGCAAACAAACAAGTATTCTACTTTCCACAATATTTCTTTAAATTAAAACGTGACACACTATGTTCTAATAAATAAATAATTTTTTTAAATAAAAAAACTTATAGAAAATTAATAATGTAACAGAAGATAAATCGAGACTATTTATAGATTAAACTGCAAATAAATACAAGATAAATCTTGTACAACACACTTATTATCGAATTAAGATCCCTCATATATAAGAGAGGAGAACAGTTAAATTACACGCATCCATGCGAGAGGGAAATTATCGAATCATAGACATATGTGCGAGCGAGTATGTGATTGTACAACGGTTCCCCAGCACATGAACTTATTATCAATCAATTAATGACAGATGTGCATTCATACTATTTTTGTTTGATTAATAAAGTGTACTTTGACCTGTTCGTTAAAATTCTTGATGTTTCCCTTACCTCCGTCAAACCTCCCCACCCTAAAGTGAGTGAGGTCCACCCCCTCCGCTTTCCCACTCACCACCAGCTCAGCCGCAATTCGCCCCACCACCGGCGCCATCTTAAACCCATGCCCCGAGAATCCGCCGCAAACCACCGCATCTTCCCCGAACTCGCCGCCCAGAAAATCAATCACGAAATCCCCATCCGGCGTCATCGAGTACATACACGACTGCGACAGCACCGGCTCCATTTCCTCCACCAGGTTCTCGAATCGTCCCCTGATCCACCCCCGTAGACTCTCCATCGGCGCCGCCGGCGCCGCCCACGTCCGCTCCCCTGCCTCGCACGCGCGGCCACCGTGCAGAGCGATTTTAATCAGTCCGGGAAATTCCAGCGACGGCGTTCCGTAGACGTAGAGATCCCCGTAGCTCGCGAACGACGGAAACCCTTTCTCGATTGTGAAATTACTCTCCTGCCCTTGGTTGATCTTCCAGTAGAGCACCGTGGTCTCCAATGGCTGAATCGGAAGCACTAATCCCCTTACCTTCTGAATCAATTCTCTGGTCCATGGCCCCGCCGTGATCACGCATTTGCTTCCTCTGTAAAATTCCCCTGCCGTAAACACGCGGATCTGGTTAGTTTCTAGATCCTTCTCGATCTTCACCACTTCCGCGTTGTCCCTCAATACGGCGCCGTTCCGCAGGGCAAGTGTTTGAAACATTGACACCGCTTTCGTAGGCTTGATAACTCCGCCGTCGTGAGTGACGACTCCGATCCAATCCTCCGGGATGCTGAACATTCCGGCGAATTCCTGCAAAACTTCGTCCCGATTGAGAACCCGGAAGGGAATAGAGTTTTTCCGGCAGCTGTCGACGACTGCGAGGAGGGCTTTGTCATTGGATGGGCCCATGTCGAATTGATTGGTCTTGAAATATACCCTGTAGCCGATTTCGGCCTCCGCTTCTTGCCAGAGGCACGAGGATTCCACTGCCATTCTGGAATAGTAGTCCTCCGGGTAGGTGGCGCGGAGGGTTCGGGACTCGCCGTGCGAGGAGCCGCGGTGGTGGAGGAAGTCGAATTGCTCCAGGAGGAGCGTTTTGAGGCCGCGTTTTGCTGTCTGGTAAGCGGTGGAGCTGCCCATGACGCCTGCTCCGATCACGATTACATCAAATACTTGGCCGGAATTCTCCATCTCTTTTGTCTCGTGAGGAAATGTGGCGAACTTTTAGCACGTGCCTTGCCGTGAACGAGTGGAAGTTGGTTTTTGATAAGATCACGTGCTTACTATGCAGATCTAGAGAGAGAAAATTGTAGCAGGTTTGGAGAGAGACAGGTGATGGTGGGTGGGGATTCTTTCTATATAGAGGATGAGGAAATTGTCTACAGTTTGTGGTTTTCCAGTGAAGTGAGGTTAGACTCTTTTTGTTGCATTTTACTACCACACTTGCATTGGACTTGTACCACGGGTTAGACTTTTTCCTGTTGCATTTTACTACCACACTTGCATTAGACTTGGACCACGGGTTAGACTCTTTTTGTTGCATTTTACTACCACGTTTGCATTGTACCGGCATTATTAAGGTAGTATTTGTTTACCTCTAAAATTGGAGGGATAATATTTAGGTGGAGAAAAAACGTGGATGAGAGAATACTTTTGGTTTGAATTGAACCTGATAAGGGTGGATGAAACTTTATGTCAAATCAATTTTTTTTAAGATAATTTATTATTTTATTATTGTTAATTAGTGGTGTAATAATTGAATTATTGTATATTAATTATATTTTTTAATACATTAATAATTAAAAAAACTTGATAATTAATACTTTTTTAGATAAATTAAATTAATAATAAATAATATAAAAATTGTGTATATATAATAATTTTTTTCTATATATAATAAATTATGTATATATAATAAAAAATATCTTTAATTCCAAATCCAAAAATGTATATATATTTGATATGATATTAATTAAATAAAAATTTATATATTTGATATGTAAGATAAAGATGATTTATATTGAATTATGTGAAATAGGTTTGTATATGTATAATAGGGGGTGAATGTGCAAATCCAAAAAATGTATAGGATGGTGGAAAATCCATCCCCCATCCGGATGTGTCATCCATAATCAAATACTCTCAAAGTGAGTGTTTGACTGAGTTTATAATTTTAAAATATTTTATAAACTGTTTAAGAACTTACTCCCTCCGTCCCATAATTGTTTTCACACTTTCCTTTTTCGTCCGAATATAAATTTCGTCCACATGAATTACGCATTTTCATATTGGTTCTATAAATTTAAAAATATTTTAATTTTAATTCTTTTACAAATTTACAGGACCAAGAAGCTTTTTTTAATATCTTATAAATTATCATACATCTTATTTTATCGAACACTCTAAAATACTTTATACTCCCTCCGTCCCAGAGGTGTTTTCACCTCTGGGATGGCGCAACTTTTAAGAAAAGTAGAGTGTTGTGTAAAATTATATTATTAAAATAAGGAGATTAGTTGGATTGTGAGGATAAAGTTAAAGTAATAGTTTTCATTTATAGGGTGTGAAAGAACCACAAAAACTTTAATCTAAGAAATTTTCTGTGTGTAGTGAACTAGTGAAGGATTATAGTTCTTGTGGTTTTGTTATTTTTATGACTTCATTAATGTGGACATCCTCAATCCTTAGAACAATTATTTGAGATTAAAAAAAAAATTATCATCATTTTACTTCCCCTATCCTCCAAATTTAATCTCATTTGGATGGGCACAAATTTAAAAAAAAAAAGTTTAAATAAAATAAATAAAGTAAAAATATTAATTGTTATATCTATTAAAAATAACGTGATTATTTGTAAGTATGATAATAAAATAACTTTTTTAAGAAAAAATGAGAATAAATTTGAAAACGAGGAAAAATAAAAATTTGATTGGAGGAGGTAGTATTTTAAAATTTGAGGAATAATAAAGTCATCAATTTTATCTAAAAGAATAATCATAATATTTCTTGACGGCTGATTTTTTTAAGGACCTGTCAAATCACTTGACATGTAGTGAAACGAAATAAACTTAAAAGCACACTAATGTGACAAACAACTTTACCAAACTTGTCCCGACAAAAAATCTCAGGCAATGAAATTTATACCTATGCACCTTTGAATTTTTTTTTTATTTAAACTTTCTTATAAATTTATATACTATTAAAAAAAATATTAATTTACATGCATACTCACAAATCTATATATATATATATTTATCCATATGTTACTATTTTATATATAAAACATATTTTTCTTAAAAAATGTGTCGTCTCATAAAATGCAAATTCCTAAGGGACGGATGGAGTATTTTTCAAAGTAGACGATATTGGACAATAAATTTTACAAAATGAAATACCCATAATAAATTATTCGTGATCTTTTTGGCTTGGTTGTACTTGTCCTGATAAAACAATTAAATTATAATATATTGTGTGTATTTTAATAATAAGATCAAATATCATTAAAAATCAATTCAAAAGATATAAGAAAAGAAAAAAAAAGGTGGTTTGCGGCCAAATACATTTGGCTAGTCACATCACATGATATGTCATTATGTTGGCTGCAATTTGAGCAAAATTTTGAGGGTGGCTGTGAGATGTCCCGAGATTGATTGTGTAAAACAAAATAATTTACACATAAATGGTATTTTTCTTAATTGGAGCATTTTTATCTATGGGTGCAATTTTTACGTGGAATACTTTGTACCCAGCCTTACGTTAGGTATACAAATTAGAAACGAAATACAATTGAAGAGAGAGAAAATGCAGGTAAACATATATACTTGATGCTGCAGCAAATTCACATTCTGTTTTTCTATTAGGAAAATTAATTAAAAATCTTGATCTATTAAAATATATCTAGGCATTGAAGTAGTTCATAGTAATAATGGTTTGGAATTATGCCAAAGAAAATGTGCACTTGATTTACTTACTGATTGCGGATAATTAGATTGTAGATCATACACTACTCTTACTCCTATGTGTTCTAAACAAAAGTGAGCTAGGTGTGAGCTTAAAGGAAAAATATTACAGGTTCTATCTACTTATGAGGGTCATTAATATCATGAAAATAAAAAAAGCAAAGTAATATTAGCATGTTTTTTGTGGAGGTAGAATATAGGACTATATATATTTCGTAACTTGTGAAGTACAGTGGATTTTTTTCATTCTTCAAGACCATCAAATTACTCATCCCCAACTAGTCAACATTTTCACATTTAGTAGGCCTGCTTTCTGTATTGCTCACAATCATTGTTTGTATGAGAAGACCAAACACATCCGAATAGATCTATATTTCACATTAGAGAAGATTGAGCAAGGTAGAATCATGTTTATTCAGTTTCAATCTATATTATTCTTGAAGATTTTCCTTTCATAATTTTGTAACCAATATGATTGTTTCTAATTCTCATTTGTTTGTGTTTTGATTTAAAAAATTTCTTTGTGCAGCAAAATTTTCACACTAGTTTTTAATTCATGTTGCTTTTATGTGTTTCGAGTCACTTGGATCACTTTTCAACTCTCGAATTTATTTATTTTTTTTCACTTTTATATCCAACTCTTTTTATGGGTAAAATTATTTGCACTAGTCTTTAAAAAAAAACATATATGATGAATGCATAATATATCGATTTATTTTTTATGTATATTTTTTAATTTAAAAAATATTTTGTTATTTTGAAAAATAAATAGTGTATCATCCTAATAATATTTACCAAAAAGCTAATGACCCTCTTTTTCTCATTTGTCAAACAATAAATTTCCTAAACATAAAAGATAAAACCTTATAACAAAATGCAATGCAACAAGTTGATTTGTGATCCAAGTTGGGTTAATCTAAGGCGGGTTGAGTTTGGGTTAAAATAGTTGGCTGATGCTAGTAACCTTTGACTGGGCAATGTGGCGACCCTTAAACTGGGGGACACTGCCTCACACTGGTTTTATTAGAGTACCCAAAATCTCTAGCAATTTGTAGTGGAAGGATAATAACAAAATGTGAGCAATACCATTTTTTTTATTTTTAAATAACCGTTTTTTTAATGCATACAACTAACTCTAGAGCTCTTTAAAAAAAAAAAACTCAATTGTCAATGGAATTAAAGAATATTGTGCCTAAGTGGATTAAAAATCAGCCCATAATTGGGCCTTTTTTGAGGACAAGTTTGTACTGTTTCGGCCCAGTTTTCCCAATATTGAGTACCCATCAATTTGTACATTTTTTTTATTTGGATATCCCACACAAATTTACACACTATTAAAAAAAAATTAATTTACTTGCACATTAATAAATCTATATATATATTTATTCATATAATATTATTATATAAATATAATATTTTTTTTAAAAAAATATTATGCTATAGGGTACAAATTCTTACCTGATGGAAGAAATATTTAATTTTTTCAGTTCTGATCAAATAGATCCGTTCCACAAAAATAAAAATAGAATTAGGAGTGACATCACAACAAGAGCATATGCAAGGATTCTCCGACCAAGAAGCAGTACCAACATAAACTAGAATTCAAATTCTACATTAAGGGCGTATGACGTACTACACAATAATTTTAATGATTTTTAAAAAAAAATTAATATGGTCACTAATATCATGATATGAATGATATACATTCATTGAAGTCATAATATTTTTACTCTGAAATATAATAATATTAATAAATTATGTAAATTTTATGTCTCTAATAAGAAAACTTTATTTGAGACACTAAAAAAAATACAAATGAAAAATTATAAGATAATGTGATTATGCTGTAATGTATACCGTATATCGTATCAAAAAATTTGGCATGCATTTTTACATGTCATTATGTATAGAATTTTTTGGTATACCGAAATTTCGACATACTAGAAAAGCCTACCGCATATCATACCGAACATTAGATATGCCGTACCGTATCGATATTTCGATATATATCGATCCATGCCAAAATACTGATCATGTTGATGCCGACCATACCGGTCTATATTGTCATACTAGTCAATCCTGAAATAGTTAAAGTAGGTTTTAATTCATTATTTCATATGAAAATATATTTAAAAATAAAATTTTAATATTGAATTATCGGCACGATATATTCTATCGTACTGAAATATTTTAAGTATAAACCCGCATATACCGAATACAAAAAATATTCTGATATATTGAAATATTTTCGGTATAAATCACTATATGCCGCTATATCAAAATTTTCGGGTTTTTTTTCAAATATTGCAAAAAAAAAATTCATTTACCAATATATGGTAATTTTTACAGGTATTACGATTTTAAGCAAGAGCGTCGTTTGCAACGGCGCCCTTAAGAAGGAGCGCCACCTGAAACGGCGTCTTTTGACTGGCGTGCGGGGCCCACTGAAGGGCGCCATCTCTACTGGCGCCCTCAGTACACACCCCATGTCATCATCATCATCACAACACAACCTATGTCATCATCATCACTAACATATATATACATATATATACATTAACATTAAAAAAACGTTTATATATATATATATATATATATACACACACACATTAACATTAATATATAATAATTATAAAACGTTTCGAATATGTTTGAGAAATAATTTTATTA